>CAKJTD010000077.1:0-575812 GCA_917499995.1 Ichneumon xanthorius | reverse complement strand
CGTGCGTGCGTGCGTGCGTGCGTGCGTGCGTGCGTGCGTGCGTGCGTGCGTGCGTGCGTGCGTGCGTGCGTGCGTGCGTGCGTGCGTGCGTGCGTGCGTGCGTGCGTGCGTGCGTGCGTGCGTGCGTGCGTGCGTGCGTGCGTGCGTGCGTGCGTGCGTGCGTGCGTGCGTGCGTGCGTGCGTGCGTGCGTGCGTGCGTGCGTGCGTGCGTGCGTGCGTGCGTGCGTGCGTGCGTGCGTGCGTGCGTGCGTGCGTGCGTGCGTGCGTGCGTGCGTGCGTGCTGAAAATATTTCTCTGAATACCTCTGAAAGTCTCGGAAAATTTGTCCGAAAAGGCTTCTGAATTTCTTTCACTTTTGGCACTTTTCACAGAAAGTCAAAGATTTTTATGAATTTAAATATTTCAAATTATTCTGAAAATGTCTGACTTTCGTTGCCAACTTCTCTGAAAAACTATGAACTTTGTTGATATTCTAAGCCTATTTCTCTTCTATATCCAGAAACTATTTTCTGAAATAGTCAACAGATTATGATCTTAGGACACCGTGTTCTTATCGCGGTGACGAGATTCGTTGTTGAGTGGGTGATATTTCTTCACCTACCTTAAGCACTGCTCAAAATGGCTACCATTCCTTTGGAGGCAAAGACGAACACGCTTCATCAGATTTGCTCGGTATCTGTCCAGCATCTCCGGTATTACCGTATCTACGGCAATCTCAATCCTCTCCATGAGGTCGTCTTGATCGCGCGGTAGGGTTCTGCCATACACGACGTTCTCGAGGTGACCCCACAAGAAGTAATCCGGCGGTGTCAGGTCGGGTGATCGTGCTGGCCATCGAGTCTCTCCTCCTTCACCGATATATCGGCCTGCGAACATTTCGGCTAAGCATGCTCGAGTAGCTAGCGCTGTATGAGCAGGGTGCCCATCGTGCTGATAATACATGTTCTGTCGAATCTCCATAGGTACGGCTTCCAGCAGCTGGGGTAACTCCTCATTAAGCAGATGTGAGTATGTCTGCGTTGATACTCGATTCGGAATTACGATCGGTCCAAGCTGTAAAATTATTATTGACGGTGGAAATGAGGGAAATGTCGCAGGCAAGGACGATGGAATGAGGAAGCTTATTTTTTTCTGAAGTAGGAATCATAGTCAGGGACAATGCGGAATAATCATGCTTAGTAATAAAAAAAAATATTTGTATGATACAGTGCTCCTGTACACGGGAAATACTTAGGACTCGCTGCTGGACAGGGTTACAACAGAGACTGCGAAAGTCTTTCAATGGTTTAAACGAAACAAATTAACTTTGACCATTGAAAAAAAGTGTGTGACCTTTGGATGCTACGCGGATAGTGTACCTAAAGTGAGAGAAATCGAGGTTGACAACATCTTATAAAATCTTAGATATATTGTATACCTGATCAGGAGAGCAACACATCTACTGAATATAGATATATGTTAAAACTTATCTATCGAACTCTTTTTGTGTCACTATGTAATCACGGAATTATATGCTGGGGTGGAGCTACCTCAACGGTTATTAGAGCTCTAGAAGGTTTAAATAGGAGAGTGTTGAAAGTTATGTATAAAAAGAATAGAAAATTTCCGACGGAGCAGCTGTATAGTTGTACCAGTTGGTTTCCGATAATCCCTGCCCAGAGATTGACGTGCCAGCGGACTTGGTGACTGCGCTCTCTGACTCGATGCGGATTCCGATGATTGTTCGACCAAACGTGCTCGTTGTGGATATTGCGGGAACCGCTTTGCGTAAATGATGCCTCGTCGGTGAAAAGAATACGCTCGGGAAATTCGTTATCGGCTTCATAATGCCTGAAAAGACATTGGCAATATTCCACGCGACGTGGAGGATCCTCCGGGTGGAGAGTCTGAACCGGCGTCTTGTGAAAAAGCTTCAGGTCGTTGCTTTTTAAAATTCGCCACACCGTCATTCGGCTCATGCCCACCTCGCGGGCCACAATTCTCGTCGACGTTTCCGGGTCTCGTTGAACTTTTCGAAGCACGCGTTCCTCCCTCCTAGTTGCCCGTTGGCGTACACGGAGTCCTCCATTCTGACCGCGTAATGGAATAATTTGTCCAGTTTCTGATACACGGCGTTCTGCCGCGGCCATCACTGCCTCGCTCGGAAAGCGTTGCGCGTTCGGGTAAAGTTCCCGGTATCGTAGAGCAGCTTGCACCTGATTGCCTTCAGCCCAGCCCAAGCACTTCAACATATTAACGTACTCTTGACAGGTGTAATCTGCCATCCTCGACGAATGCAGTGAACAGACTGCACTTCAGACGAAATCAATAAACAATTGATTTCGACCGACCAGTCACGCCCGGAATACATTTCCATAAACAGACGCGGTTTACGTAAAGCTTTAGTGAGCAGAATGGACAAATCTTTCAATGTCCCAGGACCTGATAGCGAAACCAGCATGGAGTCCTTATTCAATCGGTGTATCAATGACTCATTTGTGCTCCATTTCAGCGACAATGTTGGTCGCACTCGCCGAATAATAAAAAATAAAAATTCAAAATATGAAGAAATTCGTCTCGTATCCCAGCAGAAAAAAAATCCATCGAGAAACTTGTTTTGGTCACTCTAATATTGAGTCGAAATTTTCCCGTTAACAGACGGAGCTAGCTTACATTCGATTGTGCCGATAGGGCTGGTTTACGTATGCTTTAGTGAGTAAACGAAATTTACCAATCATTCAATGTCCATGGACCTGATAGCGAAACCAGCATGGAGTCCTTATTCAATCGGTGTATCAATGACTCATTTGTGCTCCATTTCGGCGGCAATGTTGGTGGCACTCGCCGAATAATAAAAAATAAAAATTCAAAATATGAAGGAATTCGTCTTGTATCCCGGCAGAAAAAAGTCCATCCAGAAACTTGTTTTGGTCACTCCAATATTGAGTCGAAATTTTCCCGTTAACAGACGGAGCTAGCTTACGTTCGATTGTGCCGATAGGGCTGGTTTACGGAAGCTTTAGTGAGTAAACGAAATTTACCCAACTCGACCGGAAGTACCATTGCAGAATTTACCAATCATTCAATGTCCAAGGACCTGATAGCGAAACCAGCATGGAGTCCTTATTCAATCGGTGTATCAATGATTCGTTTGTGCTCCATTTCAGCGACAATATTGGTGGGACTCGCCGAATAATAAAAAATAAAAATTCAAAATATGAAGGAATTCGTCTTGTATCTCGGCAGAAAAAAAATCCATCGAGAAACTTATTTTGGTCACTTCAATATTGAGTCGAATTTTTCCCGTTAACAGACGGAGCTAGCTTACATTCGATTGTGCCGATAGGGCTGGTTTACGTAAGCTTTAGTGAGTAAACGAAATTTACCCAACTGGACCGGAAGTACCATTGCAGAATTTATGCAATTATTCAATGTCCAAAGACCTCATAGCGAAACCAGCATGGAGTCCTTATTCAATCGATGTATCAATGACTCGTTTGTGCTCCATTTCGGTGACAATGTTGGTGGCACTCGCCGAATAATAAAACATAAAAATTCAAAATATGAAGGAATGCGTCTTGTATCCCGGCAGAAAAAAAATCCATCGAGAAACTTGTTTTGGTCACTCCAATATTGAGTCGAAATTTTCCCGTTAACAGACGGAGCTAGCTTACATTCGATTGTGCCGATAGGCCTGGTTTACGTAAGCTTTAGTGAGTAAACGAAATTTACCAATCATTCAATGTCCATGGACCTGATAGCGAAACCAACATGGAGTCCTTATTCAATCGGTGTATCAATGACTCGTTTGTGCTCCATTTCGGTGATAATGTTGGTGGCACTCGCCGAATAATAAAACATAAAAATTCAAAATATGAAGGAATGCGTCTTGTATCCCGGCAGAAAAAAGTCCATCGAGAAACTTGTTTTGGTCACTCCAATAATGAGTCGAAATTTTCTCGTTAACAGACGGAGCTAGCTTACGTTCGATTGTGCCGATATTGCTGGTTTACGGAAGCTTTAGTGAGTAAACGAAATTTACCTAACTCGACCGGAATTTACCTAACACCTACGATTCTTCGATCGCAATTAATTGTTTTTCTTCGAATGTAACTTTCAACCAAATCAATGTTGAAATTAGAGTTATCCGATGAAGAAATAGCCCATCTACGTTGTGTCTTAGCGGGGGCATTGGTTTGATTAAACTTGAGCAAAAAGAAAAAAAATATATTCATCGATCGCATGAACAGTGGCAGTAACTAAAATTGTTTGGTTACAGTCCTACCGCTCTTACGATCGATAAATTCATTTTTCGTTTAGGACACAATAATTGTGCCGATAGGGCTGGTTTACGGAAGCTTTAGTGAGTAAACGAAATTTACCTAACTCGACCGGAATTTACCTAACACCTACGATTCTTCGATCGCAATTAATTGTTTTTCTTCGAATGTAACTTTCAACCAAACCAATGTTGAAATTAGCATTATCCTATGAGGAAATAGCCCATCTACGTTCTGTCTTAGCGGGGGCATTGGTTTGATTCAATTTAAGCAAAAAGAAAAAAAAATATATTCATCGATCGCATGAACAGTGGTAGTAACCAAAATTTTTTGGTTACTGTCCTACCGCTCATACGATCGATAAATTATTTTTTAACTCCCGACTGCCGGCTAGGGCAAAAAGACGGGAGTTATGCGTTTCACGGCGATCGCTGGACTTTGCGCGTTTCCTTGGTATCCAGTGTTCTCCGAATCGACAAAAAATCTCTTGACAAAATTTGGCAAGTAGTTTCTTTGAATCGTGGTCTGTGTCGTTTTTCAGGTTTTTTTACGATGCGATGCGATTTCACAGAGATAAAGACTTTTCGGAAAAAACAGTGTTTGTCCATATCGAAATTTAAGCGAGATATGCCGCCATCTTTTGCCTTTTCACCGTGTATCGCAGCTAATTTCACAGTGGCTCAATGTAGGGATGGGCGATGTTGTTGAAAAACATCGATGTTAAAATAATCGATCATTAGAAATATCGATTATCGGTAATCGATTTATTTGAAGAAACATCGAAATATCGATTATTCGATGTCGGTACACTAGAATTGGACAACGAATGAAATTTTTACCGACTGCAGATATTGCTAATGATAAAAGCGTGTACGCTAACATAAAAAGAAGGAAATATAAATGCAGTGTTCAAGCTAATTGAAAATGAGGAATCGATTACATTTTATTTTAATGCGTACATGTGTCCAATAAATTTGCATGTATAGTCGAAATTCAAACTTAGACATAATCGACGTCGTCCATTTTTTTTGTTGTGGCATTTCTGGTTTCTTGGCTCCGGGGATGTGCGGCCGGAAGTTGTAACTCGATTCGGTTGTCTTGGTCTGTGGAGAATATTAATATTCTCAAAATAATCGGGTTAAAGGTACTGGGACATTTAAACATAATCATTGTTGATCTTTTTGAACGGTATGTACTTGTGGAAACTTGGTAATGAGATACAGGAACTTACAGTTATATTAATAAATTATAAGGCCATCTCTTGTTACAAGCGGGAACGGAGTAGTAAAATTATTGGTTTGTAGTGAAAAATCGAGCATAGAAAAATGACGAAAATAATAACATGTAAACCAAAACGCAGAGAAATGCATATGCCTTACAAGTATACAACGCTTAGTACTTATGAGTATACTAATACTGGAACGAAAATTACAGCTAATGCACAGCATGTTTCATTTAATTGAATCATTTCATGCGACTAGGCAAGACTAGCTACGATAGCACATGACTATGAACAGAAAAATAATGAAAATAATAATAATCAAAAAATGCAGAAAAATGCATATGCCTGCTCTGAAAAATAAGTTTATTAATGGTAGCAAATTTTTTTGTTAGTTATGGCGAAAAAATTATAAGATATGAAATTTTAGTTGAGCCAAATAAGATTTAATTCACCCGACTAAAAGGTTAAACTGTTTGGTATTTAGCTACAAAAATAACTTGGGTCAACAAAAATTTTATAATAAAAAATCTTATTTTTCCGCCATATGTAACAAAACATTTACCAGTAAATAAACTCATTACTCAGTGTATGCTTACAGTATACTTATACTGGAACGAAAATTCTAGCTAGACAAAGCCCGTTATCAAACGATTCCCCATTCCTCTTGTGAAAGAGATCCTAAAAAAGCAGTTTATTCAGCAGATCACCCGACAGTCTGCTCCTGTTGTTTACCTTAATAGCGCCAGCCTCGGAGAAAAGACGTTCTGACGGAACCGACGTTCCGACGACGCTTAAATATTTTATCGCAATCTTGTGCAGCGAGGGATACGCAAGTTTAAGCGTTTGCCAATGCTTAAACGGATCTTCCGTTCTCGCTATCACGGGCTGGCTAAGATATTGTCGTAGTTCGAGACAGAGGCCTTCGTTTTGACCCGTACTAGAAATGATACTGATCGTTACTAAATCATCATGTATGCACCATACATTTCTTTCCCTCGTGTTTGCCTTAGGCTTGGCCGTAGCGCAGCTTGCTACAGGCTTTTCGGATGTCGTCATTGACTTGATCAAAGAATTAATTTTGTTAATCGCCGTGGCAGCGGCCAGTGCGCTTTCAAAGTATAGCTTTTTGAACCTCGGATCCAAAATCGTTGACATGGCAAGCATCTGATGTGTTTCGACATCTTTAAATGCGATCGTAATCGTATTTACTATTTTTTTTTAAATTCGGTACCGATTTTCGTTGCGATTCTCTCGCCGCTCGACCTCTCAGGGTTCCAATTCTGTATCGCCACGCGCATGCAGTGCACGATAGGAAGTATAATGCTACACGTTGGATACAGACTACCGCTTATTTGAGCGATAACGTTCTCAATTGGTTGCAACAGAGATTAGAAATCGTGCAACATGAGAATTTCGTCGCGACTTAGCATTTCCGGGGCACGGTTGCATTTTAGCGTAATTGGGTAAGCGTACTCTTCGAGAATGAGGAATCTTTCGAGCATATAAAACGTCGAGTTCCAGCGAGTTGGAACATCCTGAATAAATTTTAGGACTTCAGTCTTTCCATCGCGAATTTGGAGACGCTTCAATTCGTCCGACGCAACTACGCTTCCTTTTGTCAGTGTTACGATGTTCTTTACTTTTGCGATAAGGCTTGCAACATCGGGCATTGATGCGATTACAGTCGGTACGATACTCGAAATAATGTGCGCAAAACACGCAAGCTGTTTGGACGCACCAAACATGTCAGTCACGGCTCTTTTTAAGTTCGCGGCTCGATCGCTAACGACCGCCATGACGTTATCGGAATTTAAATCGAAATCTTGAAGTACGATAAGAAGTGTCTCGGCTAAGTACAGTGCGGAATGGCTTTCATGCAGCGGAATAACTCCCAAGCATCCACTTTTCAGTTTGTAGTCAGGCGATAACCAATGAATCGTTACGCCTAGATAACTTTGGTTACTCACGTCGGTCCAATTGTCGCACGTCAAAGTGTAGGAGGTTACAGTTTGAAGTTTCGCTTTAAACGTATCCTTCAATACGTCATACTTCAAATGTATGAGTCGTGTTATCGTTTTTCGACTGGGAACACGATATAGAGGAACCGAAGTTTTCATTACTGCCGTGAATCCTTCCGCTTCAACTGTCGACAGTGGCACTTTGTCGGTAGCAATCATGTACAGTATCGAATTCGTAATTCTGTCAGATGACGAACCCCCATCTAAATATAGAAAACACAAAAAAAAGGTCGTCAAAGAATTTTATATCATAATGTAACAAAGTTTACTTATGTTCGTACTCACCGGCGAAGGAACTGGTTTTCTTGAATGCGTCATCGATTCGCACCGATTGGCTCTTTTCCTAGAAATGTTCATGTTTGCAGTCAAATGTATTTATTGATTGCGGTATTTGAATTAATTGCATCGTGAGCATCGTGTGAATATTTCTATGAGAACTTCATTACTATTCGATATAATAATTGTACCTGAGATTCCCGTCTTTGTCGTTTCCGAATATTTTGATTCGGCGGAGTGTTTTCGCTTAGGCACGAAGGATCGTCAACGTCCTCACTATTTTCGCATGATTGCGACTTCGGGCGCCCTTTGTCAACGGCTGGAGACTTCTTCGGAACTGTAGAGAAAAACGTTGGATGCTTGATCTTCAGATGCTGTATTAAATTTGTCGTATTTCCTCCGTGCTTAAACACGTTGTCGCAGATGTTACATCGGGCACTCGATGTATCGATTTTTGTAAAGTGACTCCATGCTATACTCGGTTGTTTTGAACTGAAATAAATATGTTTACACATTAAAACGCACCGTTAATAACAAAATTGAGATGAGACCTTCATCAACATGGCGGATGCCACTTCATCAGAATGGCAATTAAAGTCTATGAGTACGGTACTTACGACTTATTGGTACGCCCGGAAGATAGAGTAAGCACTGCAAAGTCTGAAAAATCATACCTTTATTAGTAACAATCGCAAATATTATCGTGCTATATAGAAAACAAGAATAAAGTACATACTACTGTTGGCAGAGGTCTTTTCCTGCGAAGAAGTTTGTAACCCAGAGCTAGTCCCAGCTTTATTTGATTTAAAAAATACGGAGTAACAACAAAAATAGAACAATTTACCTATATCAGATGAATAAAAGTAGATAATGAATACCATAAACACCTTTTGCATTATTGATGACTGGAGCAGAAGGCGATTCCACCGAAGGAAACAAAGCGATCGACGTAGTGGGTGAGTTCACCGAAGCGGTCAACGCTGTCGGGATTATGGGCAAGCTCTCCGGACTAAACTCAATTGCCATGCTGAAAACAATCGAAAAATAAATATATACCTGTGACAGAGTCATATTGAACTATTATAGTAAACTGGAGTATACTCAATAGATAAACTTACTACTCCACATCGTCAATCGAACGAAATATTGTGTCGATTTCATCGTCTGTGTTTAGCATTCGACGAGTTGCGAGAAGTTCTTTCACTTGCAAATATGCAGCATTGTCATTAGCTATAACAAAAGACCATTGTGAAATTATGGATATTTTATAAAAATCATTATCCAACATTACTATGAAATACATACACTTAAGTCGTAGATAAGTCGGCCTGTCTAGACCGCAGAGCTCATACGGATCTTGTCGATTTATTTGGAAACATATGGAGAAACTGCTCTTCAGACATTTTCCTACAAGACCAGTATCATATAAACAAAATATCAAAGAAGTTGCCGAATGAATCATTGAGATAGGAATGGAAGGTTATGTTCGATACGTTATTTTGTCATTTATAATTATCACATGTAGACAGGGTTGCGAGGTTAGCATACACAATTCACTTTACATATTTGAGGTAGCATTCAATAATAAATGCTTTTCAATATGATAGGCTATATCTTACCTGAATCCATTGTCTCATTGAAAGGTACAACAGTGCACGTTCGTCACATTCATCTAGCCTCTAGCCTCACGTTTGGTGGAATAACCAACTGGTTAAAACCGCACCGCTATTGAATGCCGGTACAAATAAATATATATATTTTTTTTAATCGATGTTTCTGAGAAAAACATCGAACATCGATTAATCGGTGTTCACAAACATCGGTTGAAAATAATCGATTGTGACAAAAAAACATCGATTTTCGATTAATCGAAAAACATCGCCCATCCCTAGCTCAATGCACGATTTCCCCAACCTTATGCGTTTCGCTACGAATCAGCTGCGAACACTATATATATACTGTGATTTTTTTTCATTATTATTTTTTTTTCGTTTAGTACACAATCAGTATGTTTACCACTTTTAGGCTCATTTTATTTATTTTATTTTTATTGTATTGTATGTTTTATTGACTTCCCTAAGGATTGCAAATTTTTTTTATAAGGTTAAGTCCTTATTTTACAACTTGCTTTACATACTCCCTTCTGTTTCTTTTTAACACACTTACCTTTCACTCCTCGCTCTTTAACTCCCGACTGCCCGCTAGGCCAAAAAGACGGGAGTTATGCGTTTCACGGCGATCGCGGGACTTTGCTCGTTTCCTTGGTATCCAGTGTTCTCCGAATTGACAAAAAATCTCTTGATAAAATTTGGCAAGTAGTTTCTTTGAATCGTGGTCTGTGTCTTTTTTCAGGTTTTGTTACGATGCGATGCGATTTCACAGAGATAAAGACTTTTCGGAAAAAATAGTATTTGTCCATATCGAAATTTCAGCGAGATATGCCGCCATCTTTTGCCTTTTCACCGTGTATCGCAGCTAATTTCACAGTGGCTCAAT
The DNA here is from genome assembly GCA_917499995.1 of Ichneumon xanthorius. NCBI lineage: Eukaryota > Metazoa > Arthropoda > Insecta > Hymenoptera > Ichneumonidae > Ichneumon > Ichneumon xanthorius. Next base: position 565,541 of record CAKJTD010000077.1, on the reverse strand, counting down.
GCACGATCTCCCGAACCTTATGCGTTTCGCTACGAATCAGCTGCGAACACTATATACTGTGGGAGGAAATTCGAGCTTTTCCCTCACACTCCCTTCCGTCGGTCAAAAGAAATCCTTCTCCTTTTTATTCTCCCTTTCGGGATGGGCGCCAGGCGTACGAAACGCCGGAGAAGATTTCGGACACGGATCTAATTTTTCCCGACCAGCCGCAGCTGTCTAATCCGGAGAGGGGCTGGGTTCAAAAGTACAATCAAGTTGGCAAACCACAAATTACGGGAACCAAATAAACTAATTCTTTATTTAAAATAACCAATGTTTGACTCGAAGGAGGGAAAAACCGGAGTACCCGGGGTAAAACCTCCGTCCCGTAATTAACCAGTTTTTGGTACAATTCACACAATAATAATACAAATATCTCCCGACGCTCGGGACTCGCTCGCTCAAACACATACGCACACAACGACGATACTCGCGCTCGCGGAACGATCGGACGGGACTGTATGGCTCACGCACAATTTCTCAAACTCTCACACATCGTTTCAAACGCTCCAAATACAAAAACAAATCAATTTCCTCGCGAACAAAATACAAAATCGGCGGTTCTAATTTCCCAACCCCGATACCCAAAAAACCCCGAGCGAGCTCGGCCGAATCCACACACACCGAGCCTAACACGCACAAATTCCGACCGCCCACGAACGACGATACGACTTGGCTCCTTCCCGTGGACCACTATCCCAAGGCGATTACTTAATTCCAAGACTCTAATTTTCACTACAAAGCTCGCGCGACTTCGCATCATTCCCCTCGCGTTTCGATACGCCCTTGACGCGCGACACAGCTCGCGTCCACCGGTCGACGCCGTTCGCGATCTCTCGGGAGTGGTCAAGGCGAAGCACGCCGACGAGTACCATATTCCCGGTAATTCTTCCCGAACACCCGGCAAATATTTAACGATTAACGCGAAGCTATTACAATTATAAACCCGGGACGAGAAAGCTCACCGGCACCAGAGAAATTATTCCCGCGGCGAAAGATGACGAGACGCACGCTCCGCGGACCCATTGTCGCGAAATTCGGGGAAAAATTCTCCCGCTGACCAGCTCGCTCGTGAACTCAACGGAAAGTGCCCAGAGCAACGATCCTCGATCGCTCTCGTTAACGCGTCCCTACCCCTGCCTAATCGCGCGATCTCACATTCGTCCGTCTTCGGCCCTTTCCGGGATTTCGGCAACGCTCTCCCGCGACAACGTAACGCTGATAGCCGCACGGGAGAGACACAGGTGATTCCGTCTCACAGTAGTACTCAATCCCCACTGTAACGAGACGCCGATGATATTAATAATTATGCAGCTCGGGACTCCGGCAGCTGCACTCCCGACGGGATGAAGACGTTGCACAACTATTGTGGGATGTTGACCCCAAAGATCGTCTCGATAGCGACTCCGACAGCCGGGGTAGGTCAGTCGATTTCCCTCCAGTTCTCCGGGATGAGAATCTCTGGCGAGCGAAGCACAGTCCAACGACGACTCTTCCTTGCTCCACCGATGACGAATTTCTCTCCTCGGCTCGCCCTCTCGCCCGAGATGCGGAATACATGAAATATTTCCACAAAATAAAATTAAAAATAATTCGATCTGAGACAATTGGCCCTATGGAATCGCCTTGTGAGCCGACGAGCAAGCTGAAACGGTCGAATAAGTAACGGGCAAAATTTGCCACGTTACAATACATATGTACTGTGATTTTGTTTCATTATTATTTTTTTTTAAATTAATTTTAATTTTATAATTACGGTGTTTTTATAATTACGGTGTTTCGTGCGTGATAAGTGTGTGAATTAACTATATTCGGTGTAAAATAATAAGTAAGGTTAAGTGCGTAAAAAAAAGGTTGAAAAGTTCTCTAAAACTCTGAAATACTTGACAGAAACAGCTTGAAAACTACAAAAAAAAGGAAGAATTTGATCGATAAAACAATAATTCTATAACAAAGTTCATTGAAGACAAAATTGTTCCAAAAAGCAAAAATTTGTTTATTTATCGTCGCTGATACATTGCATGGCTGACACCGAAGTAATTGCGCAAGGCTTTATTCTGTTTGCAACAAAAATTCTTTATGGCCGAGTTATACAAACTTCCATTACTGCTCTACTGCAGAAGTTACAGAATTCAGCAAACTTTTTATACACCGACCATGAAAAATCATGTTACGAAGGGAATGAGGCGCTGCGCAGTTACTTTGGTTCAACAGGGCAATCGAAAGATACGACATGTAAACAAATTGGAGAAAGATTGGCTTCGATGAACTGTATTACAGAATCTTTTTGCTTTTTTTTCTTCTTATACACCGACCATGAAAAATCATGTTACGAAGGGAATGAGGCGCTGCGCAGTAACTTTGGCTCAACAGGGCGATCGAAAGCTACGGCATATAACAAATGGAAGAAGATTGGCTTCGATAAACTGTATTACAGAATCTTTTTGCTTTTTTTTAATTAAATTTTCTATCTATCTATTTCTATGTTTATCGCAACAGTTTTTTTTCTAAATTTAAGCTACCGTGTAATCTCTTGAAATTAAAAAAAATGAACCATGTTCATATTAGACAAACTCACCTACAGGCTTGATAAAAAACGACTTGAAAAAAATCTTACAATAAAGTGCGTGCTCAAAAAAGATATGCAGTGAACTCCAAAAAGCATGAAATAAAAAAAATTAAAATTTTTAAAAAACTCCCGACTGCGGAATATGACTGAATGACTGAACAAAGTACATAAAAAAATAAAACCGACTTCAAAAAAATCGTATACAAAAATAAAAACCACTGTAAAAAAACGTATATAAAAAAATAGAAAAAGTCTGAGCAGGCTGTCGTAGACTCCGTTCCAGAAGGCTGGTCCAAGTATGGATCCTTGGGCGACCCCCGCGGTGATTTGTCTTGTCACCTGTCCTTCGATTGTCTCGTAGTTTATTCGTCTGTTTCGTAGGTAATCCTCCACCACCCGAACCAAGTACGGTGGCGCCCCGAAGCCGTTTCTGAGCGCCACCAGGATGTCCACCCACCTAGCCGAGTTGAAGGCGTTCCTGACGTCAAGTGTCGCCAGCAGCACGACTGGTCGCGCTGCGTGGCAGTGCCTGTCTGTGTCTCGGAAAGAGTCAACCACCTTCTGGATTGCTCCGATCGTTGATCGACCCCTCCTGAAGCTGTACTGTTGATCGGAGAGGCCACCTCCGGTCTGTATTGCGTCTGTCTTGGTCTCAGTAACTGTTCGTAAAGTTTCCCTGTCGTGTCTAGTAAGCTCAGCGGCCGGATTATTATTATTATTATTATTATTATTATTATTATTATTATTATTATTATTATTATTATTATTATTATTATTATTATTATTATTATTATTATTATTATTATTATTATTATTATTATTATTATTATTATAGCAAATATCGATGGACAATATAATAGAGGGAGCTTCCGTGAAAATTAATATTTTATCGTTAATTATTTCAATCTTTTTGTAAGATTTTTTTATCACTTTATTTTTTTTCCTTCTCAGTCTCTTTAGTCTACATTTCCTCCAGTTTCTCTCTGTCTCTCCGCTGTGTTTCACTTCACTTTTCCCTTTCTCTTCGCTCTCCTCGAGATCGTCCACTTTTATCAAGCTGTCTCTTCTCTCGGCTATCCACTATTCGTCCATCCACTATTCGTCCATCCACTATTCACTTCCTATTCTTTATTTATTTTATTTATTTTATTTATTTTATTTATTTTATTTATTTTATTTATTTTATTTATTTTATTTATTTTATTTATTTTATTTATTTTATTTATTTTATTTATTTTATTTATTTTATTTATTTTATTTATTTTATTTATTTTATTTATTTTATTTATTTTATTTATTTTATTTATTTTATTTATTTTATTTATTTTATTTATTTTATTTATTTTATTTATTTTATTTATTTTATTTATTTTATTTATTTTATTTATTTTATTTATTTTATTTATTTTATTTATTTTATTTATTTTATTTATTTTATTTATTTTATTTGTATGTATGTAGGTTTTTATTGCTCCCCTCAGGGTTCCAAGTTTTTTTCCAAGGTTCTCTCCTTGTTACACCTCCCTTCTCGTCTTCCCTTTGACTCTATACATATCTTTACATTTTACGCATTTCATTCAGACTTTCTTCGCTCTTCTGCCTTCATCGCTTCTTCTCTCTCCCTCTGTATCTCGCTTGCTTCGTCCCTTGGGCTGACTCCGTTGTCGTTCTCCTTCTCTCCTTCTTCCTCCTCCTTCCACCTTTCGGTTCTCTCGTCAAACTCTCTCTCTCTCTTCCGTCTACTATAAGCTTTCTGTTCTCTATCCACACTTCCTTTCCTTTCTTTCTTTCCTCGGTAGCTTTTTCCCTCATCTTGTATCTCGTCTTTCTCTGCCACCACGTTAAGTCCTCACATACTTCTGCCCCGACTGCTTCCATCTCTCTTCTTTCCCATAGCTCTATCTTGTCCCTCTCGTCCTTCATCTCCACTATCACCAGGCCTTCTCCACCAATCTGCTTCTTCTTCACAATCGTTTCGATTTCCATTTCCTTTCCCAGACCTTCCTTTATCAGCTCCTGCATTCCTTGTATTTCGATCTCTTTTACCTCCACCTCTCCTCTCAGCATCACGTTCTTCCTCCTCTTTCGTCTCTCCTCTTGTTCGTCTCTCCACCTCTCATCTTTCTCTCTCTGCTCCGCTCTTCTTTTTCGTTCCTCTTTCATCTCCTCCGTCTTCCTCGCAGTCACCTTCCATCCCTTGTCTTGCGTTCTCTCTTCATCGCTCTTCTCTCGAGCCTTCTTCTCCTCTGCCGCTCTTCTCTGTTTTTCTTCCTCTTCTGCTTTTATTTGCTCATCTTCTTCCTTTATCATCTCGATCTATCCTTTTTTTTCTTGCTTCTTTATTTCTTCCACTATCTGCCCTGCTGCTGCTCCTGGGTCATCTGTCTTGTCTTCTTCTGTCTTCTCTTCCTGCTTTCTTCCTTCCTTCTCTTCATTCTGTTTTTCTCTTTCCCCGTCTCCTGTGTCGCTTTCTCGTTCTGACTCTGACCATTCCTCTGATCTGCTGCTCTCATCTGTGCCGCTCCTCACTTCACTGCCCCTCTCCTCCTCTCTTTTTTCCTCTATCTTTCTCACCGCTATCATCTCTTCTCTGATTCCGACTATTTCCTTCTTAATCGCTTGCATCTCTTCCGCTACTTCTCTCACTGCTCTCATCAACTCCTGCCTCCAGTCCACCACTTTTTCTTTCTTCGCCTCATCCATTATCTTTCACCTTTCTCCGTTCCTCGTTTCTCCCGTCCACACGTGCTCTGCGGCCTCCTGTCGCCCGTTGCTTCGTCCCTCGCTCGCCGTTGTCCCGTTCGGGTCCCGTCGTGCGCTTTCGCTCCTTTCTTTTGCAGCCTTCGGCTATCCTCGGATTTCCTCGTCCGCCTCGACTCGCTCTCCCTCGACTGCCTCCGGTCCTGGCTCGCGCCTTCCTCTCCTCCTCTCTGTCGCTCCTCTGCTGCCTTCGTCCATCCTCGGGTTTCCTCGCCTGGCACGGCTCGGTCGCCCTCGGCAATCTTCCGTTTCGACTCGTGCCTTCTCGTCATCCGCTGCCCTCTCTCGGGCCTTCTCTTCCATTTCTCTCGGCTCGGGGCTTTCCGCCAGTCCTCGTCTTTTTCCGTCGTCGTCTCGTGCCTTCCTAGCCTTCTGCCTTTCTTTCCTCTCCTCTCTTCTTCCTTCCCCTCGTCCATCCTATCGTTCTTAACCTCGTTTCTTCACCTTTTTCTTTCAACTCTTTTTTCCTCACTTTTCCTCGCTTACTGACCTTTCCTCTTTCTTCCGTCCCTTCCTCTTTTCTCAGCGTACCTTCTCACTGCACTTTTCCATTTTCCACTACCTCTTCTCTCACTATTTCATTCTTTTCCGCCACCTTACTTTCACGCCTACTGCCCCGGCCGCCATCTTTTTTCCTATTTATTTTATTTATTTTATTTATTTTATTTATTTTATTTATTTTATTTATTTTATTTATTTTATTTATTTTATTTATTTTATTTATTTTATTTATTTTATTTATTTTATTTATTTTATTTATTTTATTTATTTTATTTATTTTATTTATTTTATTTATTTTATTTATTTTATTTATTTTATTTATTTTATTTATTTTATTTATTTTATTTATTTTATTTATTTTATTTATTTTATTTATTTTATTTATTTTATTTATTTTATTTATTTTATTTATTTTATTTATTTTATTTATTTTATTTATTTTATTTATTTTATTTATTTTATTTATTTTATTTATTTTATTTATTTTATTTATTTTATTTATTTTAAAGTTAAATGTCACAACATCACTTTATCCATTTGGAAATTTACTGTTCACTGTCATAGGTTACGTCAACCGAGATGACATTTCGTGGCGGGACTATTTTCACGCGCGTAGGAACACCGCGCGTTACCCCTCCAAAATCGACAGATGAATGCAAGCCCGACGCTCTGACACGCACACATTCAAACTGCGCACACCGATAGGGAAACTTTGAGCCTTAATAACTCGGCCAATTTTTATCGTAGAAAAATTAAAAAAAGGAAATTACTCGGGCTGACGCGCTCTACCAGTATGTTCAATACTCTACACTAGTTACGGGACACTCTGTATAAGCCTTGACTTTCCAAATTTAAACCGCGAATGATTGTTAGTGTATATATCAGTTCTGTGAGAGAAGGCGGCTTCCGACTGTTATAAAAATTATAAACAAACGGTTATTATTTAATTATTTTTATAGCGAAATATATAATGTAATTATTTTTACAGTCGGGAGTATTTAATATTTAAACATTTTCTTTACTTTATGCGTTTTCAAGTCTACATTTACATTTATTTTGATTTATTTTGATTGTTGCGACCTGCCTGCAAAGCTTATCGAGTCTCATGCTCAATTTATTCATTTAATTAATATTATTTCTTTGAATCCATATCATGCTACCCGACGTAAATATTGAATTTCTGTAAATCAGTATCCGCTTGCGACAAGGCGCGAACGTAAACGTTATTCCTACGCTTATTTCTTAGTAATTTCTCACTTATTAAGTCTTCGAGGTTCGCGCGGGGCGTGCGAGCTCAGCAATTTTCGATTGCTTCATGGAAACCAAATCAAGAGACGCGGCAGCGTGCCGAGGCAGATACATTTATATAGCGACTGAGGGCAAACTGACGCTACTAAGACTCTTTTACTCGACAGACCAGATTTCCAGTTACTCGAGATCTTTATATACGGTTTAAAAAAAATAAATGTTGGTTTTTGAGATTCCGGGCATTACTGCATAGATATATTGTTTTACGAACTTGCAAAAGCGACGAAAATGGATCATACTCCATCAGGCAATTTATGATTATTAAACGTTGATTCTGCGCTCTTCCGAGTCGACAAAAAGGAATATTAAGTCGGCAAGTTCATCGCACATACTGGCGTCATCACACACCGGGCAACTGTGACACTTTCGTGTAACCGGCATCCTGAATCATAGCGACCGATTGGCACTAAACTTGGTAAATATCAAGAGACGCGGTAGCGTCTTGAGACAAACACATTGTTATTTGGGCAAAGACGAATATCGTCGGTAACAAATTGTTGATTAATATTGTTTCACCATACATATACTCAGAAAGCATTTGTAAAGGAAACAGCAAGTAAAACAAGTGCGACCAAAGAGGAAATGCAAGTAAATATAGCGCAGAAATAAAAGTACAACCTGAGTTTCCAAAACCGAGGGACGCAGCGCGAAAAATGATTGGCACGATAACAGAATTTAAAAAAGGAGATGACTGGGGCACATTCATAACGTAGATCAACGCGTACATCGCATTGAACGACTTAGACGAAGCAACGAAGGGAATTTATTTGTTGATTACGCAACTAGCACCACCGATCCTGGACGAGCTCCGTGTATTGTGCTCACTAAGAAAACCGCAATAATATATGTTTCAAGAGCTGTGCAAGTTACTGGAAGAACACATAGAAGGAGAATGAGACGAAAATTTAGAGCGCGTGACATTTCGTCAGCGAAAGCAAGCGAACGACGAATTGATAGAGGAGTACGTGACGGCATTACGATCCTTGGCGAGAAGATGTAAATACAGCGACGCTGATCTAAACCAACAGTTGAAGTGCGAACCCCCGAAATGAATTGTTCATTCATTTCGGGGGTTCGCACAGGAGTTCTGAAATATGAAGTGCTCAAAGAAGCCAAAAGTACGCTCGATAAAATAATCACGGTGGCTAAGGCTGTGGAAAACGCGGAAGAGAAGCCGGAACGAGTTTTGGAGCAAGCAGTACACCGGGTAATAATCACTAAGCGGAGACAAATGTATTCGCAATCGATAGAGCACAGACACCAAGATGGCAGAGGTACAACAACACGCGTCAGCGGCCACCAAATACGCTACAGTCATCAAGAGAAATCCAGCAACCAGCCGTAGCGAACGGCATGAGACGATCACAGAGTAACGTCGGAAACGCTAGTGGATGTTATTGTTGTGGTAAAACTGAACATTTAAGAGCAGAATGTAGAATTCGACACACGTTCTGTAGTAACTGTGGTAAGCGAGGACACATTTATAAGCGATGTAAACAAGGCCGCGCCGGCTCCTCCCACGAGACCCGACAAAATTTCGTAGAAGCAGTTGAAGACGAGGACGAGTTTTAAATACAGAGTGTGATAAGCGATACGCGTTACGCATAAGATTTTAACCCCATGAGCGGCAGCTACGCGAAAGTACCGCCGTTATTCGTTCAAGTTAACGTCAACGGGAAACCCCTGACAATGGAATTTGATACAGGCGCTGAAATGTCGGTAATTACTCGAGACACTTTTAACAAAGGTTACAAATTATTATACGGGTACAAATTAGAACCATCAAATATAGCATTGCGATTTGACCGACAGCGGTGGATGCGCGGTTAGCGCACGGCTCCGGTGGTCTCCCAAGTCAAGCACAATCGTTCGCGGTCAGTGCTTGGATGGGTGACCGCTTAGTTTATGCACTTTACTCAAGTGCAGAAATACCGGAGGATCAGTAGAATATCGCCAGCTGTACCGACATGGGTTTTCCGCAGTTTCCCTGTGTCCTCGGCGAATGCGGTACAGTTAGGGGGAAGTAAGTCGGCTGTGGACGCACGGAAGCAGAGGTCAGTACCTATACGGATTTTCAAGATGGCGGCTTTTGCGGAGTGGGGATGGCGGTCCGCGTGGTGTAGCGGGGCCCGGCGGCCCGATGCGAGGGTGGTTGCCCCCTCCCCCCTTTCCCCCCGCGTCTCCCCCGCGTCACCCCTGGGGAGGAGAGGGTGGCCAGGGTGCGGAGCTGGAGGAGATGTTGCTTCTTCGGCTGCCAAGTCCCGACCACCCGCCCCTGGTCGATCACTTGGCTAGCTCGAGTTGAGCTGCGGCCGGAGGGGATGATGGAGAGAGGGTAGTGAAGGGAGGGAGTGAGCGTGTAGTGGCGGGCGTGAGTTGGCTGGAGCGCGCGCAGGGCCAGCTGGTGACGGCGTAGCTACGAGTCGCGCCATGTTGGAATTTTGGGGTACGCTGGCGGCCGAGCGGCGGCGGGCCCATCGCATCCCCTTTCTCTCTCTCTCTCTCTTGCGCGGAGAGCGTGTTGAGTGATGCAGCGCGCACACTATGCAGCGGCGGATGGCTGAAGTATACGGAGTGCACAGGGAGAGCTCGTGACGACGTAGCAGCGAGTCGCGCCATCTTGGATTCTCCACGCGCTGGCTTGCTGCGGGTGGCAGCGCTCACGCTCTCGCGCGTAGGGTGCTTCTCGAGGGTAGCTGAAGGCTTTGGGTAAGCTAGCTTGGTCGACCGGCCTAAAGCGTCGAATTCAAGCACCGTTTTTCTTGGGAGCGTGAGTTCGATTCCCGCATGGAAAAATGTTTTTTTCAGCTTATGTTAAAAAAAGTTATATGAAACGGATGAGGGAAAGGTAAGTAAAAAATAATTTTGTTTAAAATTTTTACAAATATAGTTTGCATTTTTTTTTGTTCTTAAATCTAGTTGTACAGTTTTAATGTATACAAATTTTCATTCTTATATCTACATATAAATTTTTCTTTGTGCGTATATTTTTATGTATATGTGAATCTTCGGTAATTGTTCTCTAAGGCAGTTATTTTATACGAGCCACCACTGCACGGAAAATGTATTCGCGATGAATGCACAATAATTCTTTGGCGATCAACTGTCGTTTGTCGCTCGTCTCTTCATCTCGTCGGTTTTTCAGGGCTAAAGTTATGCGTTCATCCATCATATATTTGAACGCGATTGAGGAGACTTTTTCTCTTGTAGCATAATGCCAGTCCTGTACCGTACCCTCAAAACTAATTTCTTCAATAATAATATCTCTGATCTCTCTCACGAGCTCGAGTTCGTCTTTAAGTAAACGAATTCTATGATATATGCATTTACTCAGCATAACAAGTCGCTCGTACGTTGTTCTTTGGAAGAGAATACCAACGGGGTACGTATTCTTGGGTCTTTTGTTCCTCTGATACTGTGTTTCTTCGGCACCAAAGTTTTTCTTCGCTGAGTCTTTTATTTCCAACAAAATAGCGTTTTCGTTGTAAGCCGTCGTAAAACTTATTTTCTGGCGGCCAAGCGGGTTCATATTCGGAGTTCGATCGTTGGCAGAGCCTTTTTCTGCATTGAACCACGGGGTGATAATTGCCATCCGCTCGCAGAGGTGATGCCACTCGACGACGTTGAGGGAAATCCCTGCCGCATGACGGCCGGAGTATTTTATTGCCACCTCGAAGTCGTGTCCGTTTACTAGCTCAAGTCCCACCGTGACCATTTTACTATCCGAGGTATTCAGGCTATATGTTGTGGATAATAACATTGCCTTACTCAAGGGTTGCCAGCCAACTATAGGGTCAAGCGTATTGTAATCTCCGCGAACTCGTTTCGACTCGGACTTCGTTGTAGTATTTACAGTGGAAGACGGAGAAAGTATTCCCGACGCGAATAATTTTTTCGGGGCTTCCTTCACAACGTCGGTAAAATTTTCCATTTTTTCTCACTATGTTTGGAGGGTTTTTCAGAGAGAGAGAGACTGCACTGTCCAAGTCGTTGAGATGTAATGATTCGAGGTGAAGGCCCGCTCGAGGGCTAGCCAGAGAAAGTGATGCAATTTTGCGGAGAAGGGGTAAAGACACGCCTCAAGGATGCTGCTAACTTGAGTGGGGGTGAGCGTCGCAGGGGTTGAGACTCGAGAGCTGCGCAAACCACCCCCCCGACGTGGTAATTTTGTGAGACGTAAATTTCCAAGCGTTAAGAGACAAGGACAAGCCTACACAACGAGGATATTAAAATAAAATGTAGAAATAAAAATGAGTGAAAAATTCAATCCCAATGCAGCTATAGACTTTACAACGGCTAGGATGGCGCAGCTGTTTACAATATTATGACGCGCACCTATAATAAACCGATAAAGCGTACTAGCGACGGTGGGGGCTGTTCGGGTGTAGGCTACCTGGAACAATAGTAATTTTATAGCTTTTACTCGAAGGATGCCTCCTTTAGTCACCGGGTTTTTTAGGCTTGCTAGAAGACCCTGGTGGGCGTTATTTTTTAAATTTGTAAAAATCAGGGAAATATTTGACCAGCCAATGACCATCCAGAACTTGTACATTGGAAGGGGTTGGAGGTCGAGAGAAAAACTATAAGTGTAAGTGTTTCCTCGGAAAACTATTCTGTTTCGCTCAACTGTGTAAACGCCACGTTTCATCAGCATTCGTTCTGTCGGTGTAGCGTTCTTGTGCAGTTTTTATTCGTGTCGAGTGAGCAAAATAATCAATATGTCTGATTCCGTCGTACGAGCGATAATCGGGGAGATCGTGAAAGTGTTGTCGGTTAATCCGACGCTGATAGTGGGAAAGCTGCTGACGAAATCGAGCGAGCTATTATTGAAGGGTATTCGTGATCCGGCACTGATAAGGCGGTTCAGATGCCTGATGGACAACCTGACGATACAGCAAATAATTACAATATATAGAGCCGGTAAATTTAGTGGAAGTTGCGAAGTGTTGAAGATGGTGTGCCGCGTTGTTAATGAATCCTCGTACAAAAATTCGAGGGATGCTGCAGCGCTCCGCAACGAAGTTGCACAATTAGGTAAGTGTAATTTTTGTAAAATGGAGTATTTTAATGCATATACGTATTTTGATATGTATCCTGTTAATTACAGAGGCCCTTCAAAACGACGAAGCAGCGCGAAGAGCAGCAGATGTGCGGGATGCTGAACGAGCGCTGGCGGAGGCGACTGCGCGGCTGAACGAAGCTAGGGCCGTGGCAGAGGTACACGATATCGCGTGGGAAAACGAAGGTAAGTTGTAAAGCGAAAATTAAATTTTTTAAACTAATATTGAAAAAAAAATGTAATCTAAAAACTAAAAAAATTAATTAGAAAATTAGAAAATTAAATTAATTTTGTTTTTCCAGTTTCTATGACTCTGGAGGATGCTGACAACGACGACGACGACGACGACGACGACGATGAGCTTGCCAACATCACGGCCAACTTGTCGATATTGGAGGCCAGCGTCGTCGAGGAGGAGGAAGCTGAGGGTCTCGAGCGGAATCCTCACAATTCGATCATCCTCGGATATGGCGGTCAGCTGGAGAACGCGACAGCTGAGCTGTCCGACGGGGATGAGGAGATCGCTAATCCGCGAGCGAACTCCACACAAATCGGGGGAGGTCAAGGACTCCTCGACGCGTCTACTGCCGACATTTCCGCGGATTCGGAACCTTCGCGGTCGCAATAGCCACCGCCACGAACTCCGGTGTTTGAGCCGTTCGCAGGACCTTCGCGACAAAGGACGCCATCACCGCTTCCTCGTCATGATGTCGCCGAGTGTATGGGAGAGTCCATACACTTCGGGGCCGGCTTGATGGACGATACTATCGCCGAGATCCAGGGTGCTTCTGAAGCTGCAGAAGCACCACCTCGAGCTCTCGTCGTTGACCCCGTCGCAGGACCAGCACCAGAGGAGCACGACGCCGACGAACCTATCGCCGGGCCTTCGCGACAGCTCACACCACCACCAGTATCTCCAGCACCTTCCGGGGAGTCAAAAATTATTCACCGCGTGGAAGCCAGGCGTTGGTTTGATAGGTTTAAGTCTTCAGGTACGGTTATGACCGTTAAGATTCGCGAACCGCCTCCAGAGGCAAATCCGGTAAAGTGGCTAGAGGACGCCATACGCGAGCTTCACACACTTCTTGTGAGTGGCAGTGAACCAACTGGTATGGTTGGTGTAGAATTTAGGTCGAACGCGTTCACGCGAGGTCCCACCGGTATGTCATACAGACCCGTCGGGGATTTTGAATTCGAAAATTTATTCGCGCTCATTAATAGCGTATCCCAGAGCGCCGCGGGGTTCTGTATCGACGACTCGTTTGTAATTACGAGCAATATAGTGTCGATGCCCATCGGTTCGGGAAGACCGAAGAAAGCAAACGGGGTACAGTTTTGGAGTAAAAAATCGGTGATTAGTTTTCAAAACACCGATAATTTATGTCTCCCGCGGAGTATTGTGGCCGGTAAAGTGTACGCGGAACGGGGGAATATACGCGAAGGAGCATTACAAAAAAGATGGGACAATATCCATAGACAGCGATCGCAGCTTCAGAAAGTCTTAGCCACTGAACTGGTTGAGGCTGCGGGTATACAGATCCCTGCTGCGGGGTGCGGTATCCCTGAGCTTCAAGCATTTCAGGAGGTGCTAGCGGAAGAAGACATTGCTCTGGTCATGTTTGATTTAGAATCCTTTGGTAGTAGCGAGCCGGCTTTATTTAACGGTACACCCACTGTACTGCGCCACACTCCGCAGGTTCGACATAATATTTATTTATTGTACGACCATCGAGATAGGCACTACGGTCTAATCTTAAATTTAGCGCAGGCTGTCGGGGCTGCTTTTTTCTGCGCGCCATGCGGTGTAGCGTATGATCGCATAACTGGTCATCGATGCGGCCAGAAATGTCCATATTGTATGGCTAGTCCCCCGTGCGATTCTAACGCTCTGAAGATTCGTTGTGACGACTGTCGTCGTTTCTTTCGAGGTAACGCATGCTTTGCAAATCATAAAGCGAGCGGCTCGCATGGAGCTCAAACGCGCTTGTGTGATATGCTTCACACGTGTCAAACGTGCTTGAAGCAGGTCTACAAGAAAGATAATGCAAAGCATGTGTGCGGATGGTTCTTCTGCAAAACCTGTAAAGAAAAGCGACCAGAAAATCACCACTTTGTCGCGAAGGTCCTGCGAACGGCTCAAACACCGGAGTTCGTGGCGGTGGCTGTTGCGACCGCGAAGGTTCCGAATCCGCGGAAATGTCGGCAGTAGACGCGTCGAGGAGTCCTTGACCTCCCCCGATTTGTGTGGAGTTCGCTCGCGGATTAGCGATCTCCTCATCCCCGTCGGACAGCTCAGCTGTCGCGTTCTCCAGCTGACCGCCATATCCGAGGATGATCGAATTGTGAGGATTCCGCTCGAGACCCTCAGCTTCCTCCTCCTCGACGACGCTGGCCTCCAATATCGACAAGTTGGCCGTGATGTTGGCAAGCTCGTCGTCGTCGTCGTCGTCGTCGTCGTCGTCGTTGTCAGCATCCTCCAGAGTCATAGAAACTGGAAAAACAAAATTAATTTAATTTTCTAATTTTCTAATTAATTTTTTTAGTTTTTAGATTACATTTTTTTCAATATTAGTTTAAAAAATTTAATTTTCGCTTTACAACTTACCTTCGTTTTCCCACGCGATATCGTGAACCTCTGCCACGGCCCTAGCTTCGTTCAGCCGCGCAGTCGCCTCCGCCAGCGCTCGTTCAGCATCCCGCACATCTGCTGCTCTTCGCGCTGCTTCGTCGTTTTGAAGGGCCTCTGTAATTAACAGGATACATATCAAAATACGTATATGCATTAAAATACTCCATTTTACAAAAATTACACTTACCTAATTGTGCAACTTCGTTGCGGAGCGCTGCAGCATCCCTCGAATTTTTGTACGAGGATTCATTAACAACGCGGCACACCATCTTCAACACTTCGCAACTTCCACTAAATTGACCGGCTCTATATATTTTAATTATTTGCTGTATCGTCAGGTTGTCCATCAGGCATCTGAACCGCCTTATCAGTGCCGGACCACGAATACCCTTCAATAATCTCTCGCTCGATTTCGTCAGCAGCTTTCCCACTATCAGCGTCGGATTAACCGACAACACTTTCACGATCTCCCCGATTATCGCTCGTACGACGGAATCAGACATATTGATTATTTTGCTCACTCGACACGAATAAAAACTGCACAAGAACGCTACACCGACAGAACGAATGCTGATGAAACGTGGCGTTTACACAGTTGAGCGAAACAGAATAGTTTTCTGAGGAAACACTTACACTTATAGTTTTTCTCTCGACCTCCAACCCCTTCCAATGTACAAGTTCTGGATGGTCATTGGCTGGTCAAATATTTCCCTGATTTTTACAAATTTTAAAAATAACGCCCACCAGAGTCTTCTAGCAAGCCTAAAAAACCCGGTGACTAAAGGAGGCATCCTTCGAGTAAAAGCTATAAAATTACTATTGTTCCAGGTAGCCTACACCCGAACAGCCCCCACCGTCGCTAGTACGCTTTATCGGTTTATTATAGGTGCGCGTCATAATATTGTAAACAGCTGCGCCATCCTAGCTGTTGTAAAGTCTACAGCTGCATTGGGATTGAATTTTCACTCATTTTTATTTCTACATTTTATTTTAATATCCTCGTTGTGTAGGCTTGTCCTTGTCTCTTAACGCTTGGAAATTTACATCTCACAAAATTACCACGTCGCGGGGGTGGTTTGCGCAGCTCTCGAGTCTCAACCCCCGCGACGCTCACCCCCACTCAAGTTAGCAGCATTCTTGAGGCGTGTCTTTACCCCTTCTCCGCAAAATTGCATCACTTTCTCCGGCTCTAGCCCTCGAGCGGGCCTTCACCCCGAATCATTACATCTCAACGACTTGGACAGTGCAGTCTCTCTCTCTCTCTCTGAAAAACCCTCCAAACATAGTGAGAAAAAATGGAAAATTTTACCGACGTTGTGAAGGAAGCCCCGAAAAAATTATTCGCGTCGGGAATACTTTCTCCGTCTTCCACTGTAAATACTTCAACGAAGTCCGAGTCGAAACGAGTTCGCGGAGATTACAATACGCTTGACCCTATAGTTGGCTGGCAACCCTTGAGTAAGGCAATGTTATTATCCACAACATACAGCCTGAATACCTCGGATAGTAAAATGGTCACGGTGGGAGTTGAGCTAGTAAACGGACACGACTTCGAGGTGGCAATAAAATTCTCCGGCCGTCATGCGGCAGGGATTTCCCTCAACGTCGTCGAGTGGCATCACCTCTGCGAGCGGATGGCAATTATCACCCCGTGGTTCAATGCAGAAAAAGGCTCTGCCAACGATCGAACTCCGAATATGAACCCGCTTGGCCGCCAGAAAATAAGTTTTACGACGGCTTGCAACGAAAAAGCTATTTTGTTGGAAATAAAAGACTCAGCGAAGAAAAACTTCGGTGCCGAAGAAACACAGTATCAGAGGAACAAAAGACCCAAGAATACGTACCCCGTTGGTATTCTCTTCCAAAGAACAACGTACGAGGGACTTGTTATGCTGAGTAAATGCTGTGACGTGGTACGTCACAAGTCTTCCCCCGACGTGACTCGACGTCCCACCACTCACCTAGGGAATAAATTAGAATTAACACATGTAATTTAAGCATCGACGCTACACATTGTTAACCCCCTTCCCCTGACTTACCCTTAGTCCCTGCCACCCTGTCAGTCCTTTGACTCACTCAACACAGCCATCGCCCTCCACTGAGGACCCGTCGAAGACCCATCGAAGACTCATAGCAGACCAGCAACGATCATCGAAGACCATCGCAACCACCGAGGACCTTCCCACTACATGGAATAACCCTGCGAAGACCGCCGACTCCGACAGACCCTGAGGAAAGCACGAAATCGTCCAATAAAATACACTTGGAGCACCAGCCCAGCACTAACCTCCAAATCGGCCGACACACTCGGTGCACTTCCCAAAACGTCGCCGTCCGTCCCCTGGAGGCCACCGCAACGAAGATTCCACCTGACTGACCCGCCCTGGCCAGTCCGAAACCCGACGACACACTCTCGGCTCGAAATTACGAGTTTAAACCGACGAGCTGTGTCGTGCGGGCGAAAACAGTGAAAAATCAGCACGAACTGTCAGTTGCAACATTTCGCCCGAGCGCCGCGAGGAACCAGCACCTCTCGACGGCGAGAATGTTCGGCAATCGATAGGCCAATCGATGCCGAGGATGCGCGCGCCGAACGTCGCGACAGGCCTTCCGTCGCGACGAATATTCGCAATCGGCCGCAGCCTATTACAACGCCCACCGTCAGCTAGTCCCGAGATTGACCAATTGATTTTCGCCAAACAAATCGCAAATTGCAAGACCGACCCTAAGGTCGGAGAAGAAGCCGGAAGCGGCGAGGCCGTCTTCACTTCGAGCCACGGCGTGTGAGAGAGCGAGTGTGTGACAGGACGAGCGAAATTAAGTTAATTATTACGAATTCAAGACGACCCAGCTATATTTCCCCGGACCAGACTCCTTCCTGGAGAGTTATTGTAACGATTACGACCATTCTGTACGTCCAAGGATACAAATTGGGACCAAAGTTTGGAATTTGTAACGACTCGGCAAACCCAGGACTATTGAACGGATTTTGCCGAAGGAATTATCGAACGGACTATCGGAGAAAGATTGTAACCGATAGAGATTGATAAAGAGCGGTTGCGTGAGTACAGCTTAAGTTTCCCTTCCCCCATTTATACCTGATTGACTGTCCCATTTCCCAAATCCCCTGAAAATTTACCGTCACCCCCTATTTGTAATTTTAAGCGAGTTTTATTGTATAATTTCTGACCGTCCAGTATCGGCCGCCACGTGCGCCGGCATTGCTCTGAATTTAACACGTGCGCGTGAGTGGTGGCGACCGGAAAAACTTACAGCGCGCGATCATTAAGTTTATTTTCCCCACTTTCCCCGAGACTCGTAAATTGTTCCCTCTTATCTATTTTTTTGTGATTATTGAAATTCTTTTCTAGTTTTTTTGTGCCGAGGTAATTTGGTAAGAAGCCCTGGACAGTGCCTGCGGCCTGAGAAGTCTCATCCCCCTCCCTCCCCCGTTCCCGCTAGCCGAGTGCAGTAAAAGGCAATAGATTTCTTTTCTTTTCTTTTCTTTTGTTGGATCCGATTAAACCAAATCGGGAGTTCCGGTGCTACACCGTTACAGTAGCTGGCGCCCAAAAACAAGTGATTAACGTTTTGATATTTTTCTGAGTTTGCTAAATTAAGACCAGCATTGTGTAGAATATCCACCGGCCAGCCCCCTTCTCCCCTCCCCTTCCCTGCGATTGACCCTGCGAATTTCCGTCCCGGTGATTACCATAAGTTATCTTATTCCCGTAAGTTCTGTTATTGATTATTTTACGATTTTCTTATTTTTTTTTGAGTGTTAATTATTTTCCGATTGTATTATCTTTCCTGCGTATTAATTATCTTTCTATTTTCTTATTTCCCCCGCATATTAATTATTTCTCGTTGTTAATTTTGAATTCTTTGCCCCTTTCTTTTATCTTCAATTTGGTTATTATCATTGTTATTGCAAACCCCCTTTTTCTTTCTTTCGAGTTATTATTGAGATTGTTATCTTTGCTTTCGATTCCCTTCAACGTACCTGTAACGGCGTTGAAGCGGCACTATTTTCTGATTATCTTGTTATTTACCATTCATCGAACGATTTATTATTAAAAGCTATTTTTACACGTTTTCTACACAAAACTCTGGAGTATTATTTCCCCCTTTCCCTCGCCCTATATTTTTCCGATTGCCCCGTTTGGAAGCGTTATTAAAAAGGAAGTATCATCACAATGCATATATCATAGAATTCGTTTACTTAAAGACGAACTCGAGCTCGTGAGAGAGATCAGAGATATTATTATTGAGGAAATTAGTTTTGAGGGTACGGTACAGGACTGGCATTATGCTACAAGAGAAAAAGTCTCCTCAATCGCGTTCAAATATATGATGGATGAACGCATAACTTTAGCCCTGAAAAATCGACGAGATGAAGAGACGAGCGACAAACGACAGTTGATCGCCAAAGAATTATTGTGCATTCATCGTGAATACATTTTCCGTGCAGTGGTGGCTCGTATAAAAGAACTGCTTTAGAGAACAATTACAGAAGATTCACATATACATAAAAATATACGCACAAAGAAAAATTTATATGTAGATATAAGAATGAAAATTTGTATACATTAAAACTGTACAACTAGATTTAAGAATAAAAAAAAATGCAAACTATATTTGTAAAAATTTTAAACAAAATTATTTTTTACTTACCTTTCCCTCATCCGTTTCATATAACTTTTTTTAACATAAGCTGAAAAAAAAAAATTTCCATGCGGGAATCGAACTCACGCTCCCAAGAAAAACGGTGCTTGAATTCGACGCTTTAGGCCGGTCGACCAAGCTAGCTTACCCAAAGCCTTCAGCTACCCTCGAGAAGCACCCTACGCGCGAGAGCGTGAGCACTGCCACCCGCAGCAAGCCAGCGCGTGGAGAATCCAAGATGGCGCGACTCGCTGCTACGTCGTCACGAGCTCTCCCTGTGCACTCCGTATACTTCAGCCATCCGCCGCTGCATAGTGTGCGCGCTGCATGACTCAACACGCTCTCCGCGCAAGAGAGAGAGAGAGAGGAGGGGATGCGATGGGCCCGCCGCCGCTCGGCCGCCAGCGTACCCCAAAAATCCAACATGGCGCGACTCGTAGCTACGCCGTCACCAGCTGGCCCCGCGCGCGCTCCAGCCAACTCACCCCCGCCACTACACGCTCACTCCCTCCCTTCACTACCCTCTCTCCATCATCCCCTCCGGCCGCAGCTCAACTCGAGCTAGCCAAGTGATCGACCAGGGGCGGGTGGTCGGGACTTGGCAGCCGAAGAAGCAACATCTCCTCCAGCTCCGCACCCTGGCCACCCTCTCCTCCCCAGGGGAGACGCGGGGGAGACGCGGGGGGAAAGGGGGGAGAGGGGGAGGGGGCAACCACCCTCGGGCCGCCGGGCCCCGCTACACCACGCGGACCGCCATCCCCACTCCGCAAAAGCCGCCATCTTGAAAATCCGTATAGGTACTGACCTCTACTTACGGATACACCATAAGAGCGAAGCTCAAACGCGATAAGTAGGTTGTGCAAATATTGGACCCTTATCGCGAAGGATTAACGCACGATAGACGGTAATCCAGTCGGTGTATCAAGCGTACAAATTGTACTACGATTGGTAATTCAAAAGGACAGACGTAAGCATAAATTGAGCTTTAACGAATAAACTAAAGTATCAGTAGTTAGCGGTGCACTATGGCGACCCCCACTCCTATCCCCACTCCCATCCCCACCCTTTTTCCCCCACACAGCGGCTGGTCGAAATGGCCAGCCGCGTGTGGGTGGTAAGAGGCGTAGGGGTGGGAGGGGGGATAGAATTCTGGACTCGCCATAGTGCACCACATGATTATTATTTTTGAATTTTACCTTCAATTTGCTGTGATGGCCTTGAAGACACTGAAGACTCCTATTTTTTTGATTGCCACTCTTGTTTATTATTCACTCCGGTTAATTCTCACTCACAAGCACTATGACGTAACGTTTTTATTGCCACTCTTGTTTATTCTTCACTCCTATTTTTTTCTTGCTTATTATTCACTTTTGTTTATTATTCACTCCTGTTTATGCTCACTCACAAGCACTATGGCGTTAACGTTCGGCGGCGTCGTCGTCGTCGTCGTCGACGTCGTTGCCGTCGTCTTCGTCATCCTCCCAGCCGTTGATGTTCATCTCGGCGAAACCCTCGTCGTCGAGATAGTTGTTGTCGTTATCGATGTTAAAACGTTGAGCGACGAGAGCTGCGACATCCCGCCGTTCTCTGTCGAATAGTTTTATTACATACGGACGATTGGCGCGGCGACGTGTGATCACTATGGCCATCAGGCCGTCGCCAGCACATGCCTCCTCCACCAACGACTCGGCGCCGCCCGATGAGTTGATGTGATCGAGACCGCGCAAATGACACTCGATGCACAGGGCCGGTATCCCAACGCATAAAGCGTTTGGGTGTTGGAGAAAAAAAATCTCAAAAAAATCCGAACGCCCCTCGTCCACTAAAAACACTTCGGAATAGCCGTCCTGCACATCGAAATAAATAATTTCGCCACGCACCGCACTGCCATGTCGAACTACGACGCAGGACATACCGATGTGTAATTGCTCCAGCGTAATTCCCGAGCCTTCACCGTTGATAATATAATAGTCCTGTAGCAGCTTCTGTAATTGTTCGTATGTACTCTGCATATCTGCGGAGCGTACTTGCAAACTATTCGCACACACCACTTCAATTACTCTACAGGAAAATTCTTCTCCCACAACACCGTTTTCGTATCGCGGATACATTATTGCAAACTCCGGTGCACTTAAACAAATTCACGTTAAAGCTGTAAAAACACGGCGCAGCGAGAAATGATGTACGCGACACGAACTCCGAAGAAAGACTGTCGACAAAAGACGCTTGACACACGTCCGCGGGATGCATCATCCGCGAGGCGAATGCAGACCCGTGAATACACGGTCAGCAGTATTGCACGCGTTCCTCGTGGTTATCTGAACGCGTGGGAACATGCATGCTCTGAGCGCGATACGCCGTCGACGAAGGTCGCGCGCTCGACGGCACGTGTCCCCAAGCGCGAGCCGCTCGCCCCCTGCGAGCGCACAGGAAGTCGCGAATGCACCGTCTGCAGTATTGCAGGCGTTCTTTCAGGCTCACGGTCAAGCGTGATGCGATGCATGTGTATAGGTGATGGATGAGTTTAGACAACCGGATGAAGCGTTCATACGAGAACCGGATGAAGCATTCATATGATACCACGGAATCAAACCGTGGGTAAATCTTTTATACGGACCTGCTTATGCCCGTATCATATATCTCGCGGAATATCGTGATAAATTGTATTTGCACGCTCGCGATCACGCGTTATTATAGGTATGAAAAAAAGTGCAAATCCATAAAATTTTGAACATAAGTCTTTATGCTACTGAGCCGTCACATATCACTCGGAAATATAGAATTGAGTCAATCGGTCAGTCAGTCATAAGACAACCAACGAGAGCTCTGCATCACCGATTGATAATGGTAGATTACACAGTTCGCGCGAGTATTCGCGGTTTTTAAAATTAGTTAAGTTGCGCAGTATTCATCTCAGACGCCGATGCAATGATCAGTGGTGCGAGGAGTTACGGGATTTATCGGGCGAGAGACTTTTAAGCCGTCTACGATATATTATATGGTGGTGCGCCTTAGACCGCCCGGCCAACCGGCCATTCTATCTTAGGGGGATTCTACTTGTCAGTGATACTCGTCTTCACGATTTTTTGCATCAAAGAATTTTTTGCATCAAAGAATTTTTTGCATCAAAGAATTTTTCGATGAAAAAAAAAACGAACGAACGAACGGACGAACGAAAATTAGTTTTGCATAGAATTATTTTTTGCATAGAATTATTTTTTTGCATAGAATTATTTTTTGCATAGAATTATTTTTTGCATAGAATTTATGCAAAAATTATTTTGCCCGGTGTGGGATTCGAACCCACGATTCCTCATTGGGAAACCGGAACTTAAATCCGGCGCCTTAGACCGCTCGGCCAACCGGCCATTCTATCTTAGGGGGATTCTACTTGTCAGTGATACTCGTGAAGACGACTCCGCGACGTCCTTCATCTCTTACTGTGTATTAATGTGAGCTTGAATTTAGAAAAAGTCCCTTATCTTGCGCACACTCCTTGGTAGATCGAGTCTTCGTGGCTGTGATTGTGAAACGGCTGAATTAACACTTAATCGGTACGACTTCTTAGAGCTTTTCTTTAATCCGTACAGCGAATCTACGTGAAAGGTATGGATAAAACAAGATGACTGACAAAGTTTATGGATGCGTCATCATCATCATCATCGCCAACCATCGTTGATCTGGAAACGCTGGAATACCCTTTGCTGCAGAAATTGCCGATAATAGCAAAAATTCGGTGATAAAAAAATTCTTTGGCATTCAATGATAATCAAAGATATTTCTCATCAGATTTTTTCTCGTCGTTCGTTCGTTCGTTCGTTATCTGCTGTCATCAGTTCAAAAGGCTGCTATCCGCACGGGGCTTTGGGATGTATGCGATACAGAGTAGGTAGAAGACGGGAAAAATATTTTTTAATCTTTATTTTTAAGCATATTTAGAATACACGGCTACGAGACCAGCAGTTCTGTATACAATACTGCACCCAGAATAAAGAAATATTGGTTTTATTATTTTATTATTAACATTTTTAAATTTACAGTTATAAGATTATTTTTTAGTGTTAGTTTTTAGTTTATTTTGAAGTATTCTTCATTGATGCGCTCCCGGTGTATCGAAGTAGCCTGGAAAATAATATTTAATAATATTTAATAATATTTACCAATTGTAACAAAACAACTTACCATTTATTGTTGCTCTTCATTCGGGGCCGGGAGACCCTCAGGAGTGCGATTTAATAAGATCACTTAATAACACTCAAAATCGCGAAGATACGACGGCGGGCACCGCTCTCTTCCAGATCTTCGTTTTCCGCCAGTTTTTTGTCCGGCTGTTGCTGGCTTACGATCAGGGAGGTGCTGAAAATCACTAAGATACAATGGCGTGCGCCGCTCTCTTCCAGATCTTCTTCTTCGTTTTCCGATCAGGGAGCCTGATTTTTTTTCGTCTGTTTCTGCCTTACGACCAGGGGGGTGCCTCATATATCGTATTCGGTGTACAAACCACATGTCGTAGCAAACAGGAGTAATCGGTAAAAACACCATTCGATCCGGAGGTGACGGCAGAAAATCAGCCTTTTGGAGACGGCACCGCTGCGTCTCCAATTTGATAGCCGATCGTGCATCCTCTATAATAAATAAATACACTAACGTAAAGTCCTTTGGAGAAAAAAATCCTATGATAGCTACTAGATTTGTCATGTCTTAAGAAATTGATTTACTCACGTAAATGGCGACCGGGGGTATGCGCCACGTCTTTCTCCTTCTCTCGAAGGTCTTGTTCATCTTCTGCTATTTCCAGCTCTTCCTTCACGATGCTCAGATCAATTCCGTACTCCATTTTTGCTTAACACTTCACTTAACTTCTTTGACTTCTATTACTGGGACGGTCTCAAGACGAACTAAAATATTAAAGACACGCTCGCGAGGAAGATCCGCTTAATTGTCGAGCGTAGATCTGCGAATGCACCGTCAGCACTATTGCAGGTGTTCCTCGAGGCCCATGGTCAGACGCGTGGTCGATGAAAAAAATTATTATTTTAACTTCACTTGAAAAAATTATTATTTTAACTTCACTTGAAAAAATTATTATTTTAACTTCACTTGAAAAAATTATTATTTTAACTTCACTTACAATATTTAATAGAATTATAAACGAGCTATTATTTTAACTTCACTTGAAATATTTAATATACGGAAATTATGTCATGACTCATACAAATATCTGCATCTGAAAAACTTTCATATTTAGGGATTCATAACTGCATTGTTTTTTATCGTATTCATCGTTCGATGGTCATTTCCTTCAGTTGTGAAATTCTCTGAGTAATTTTTTATTTATTTCTCGCCTTAAAAGAATCCTCGTTTAATCCGGAGATGGTTGAGCGGAAGGAGTGGCTGCCGGAACGTGCAATACACTTCATTGTTACCGAAAGACGTGCATTGATTCAACTCGACTACCCGATGAAATACATCGACCACCCAAAGACGAATCGATAGGGTAATGTTCGTTCGTTCGTTCGTTCGTTCGTTCGTTCGTTCGTTCGTTCGTTCGTTCGTTCGTTCGTTCGTTCGTTCGTTCGTTCGTTCGTTCGTTCGTTCGTTCGTTCGTTCGTTCGTTCGTTCGTTCGTTCGTTCGTTCGTTCGTTCGTTCGTTCGTTCGTTCGTTCGTTCGTTCGTTCGTTCGTTCGTTCGTTCGTTCGTTCGTTCGTTCGTTCGTTCGTTCGTTCGTTCGTTCGTTCGTTCGTTCGTTCGTTCGTTCGTTCGTTCGTTCGTTCGTTCGTTCGTTCGTTCGTTCGTTCGTTCGTTCGTTCGTTCGTTCGTTCGTTCGTTCGTTCGTTCGTTCGTTCGTTCGTTCGTTCGTTCGTTCGTTCGTTCGTTCGTTCGTTCGTTCGTTCGTTCGTTCGTTCGTTCGTTCGTTCGTTCGTTCGTTCGTTCGTTCGTTCGTTCGTTCGTTCGTTCGTTCGTTCGTTCGTTCGTTCGTTCGTTCGTTCGTTCGTTCGTTCGTTCGTTCGTTCGTTCGTTCGTTCGTTCGTTCGTTCGTTCGTTCGTTCGTTCGTTCGTTCGTTCGTTCGTTCGTTCGTTCGTTCGTTCGTTCGTTCGTTCGTTCGTTCGTTCGTTCGTTCGTTCGTTCGTTCGTTCGTTCGTTCGTTCGTTCGTTCGTTCGTTCGTTCGTTCGTTCGTTCGTTCGTTCGTTCGTTCGTTCGTTCGTTCGTTCGTTCGTTCGTTCGTTCGTTCGTTCGTTCGTTCGTTCGTTCGTTCGTTCGTTCGTTCGTTCGTTCGTTCGTTCGTTCGTTCGTTCGTTCGTTCGTTCGTTCGTTCGTTCGTTCGTTCGTTCGTTCGTTCGTTCGTTCGTTCGTTCGTTCGTTCGTTCGTTCGTTCGTTCGTTCGTTCGTTCGTTCGTTCGTTCGTTCGTTCGTTCGTTCGTTCGTTCGTTCGTTCGTTCGTTCGTTCGTTCGTTCGTTCGTTCGTTCGTTCGTTCGTTCGTTCGTTCGTTCGTTCGTTCGTTCGTTCGTTCGTTCGTTCGTTCGTTCGTTCGTTCGTTCGTTCGTTCGTTCGTTCGTTCGTTCGTTCGTTCGTTCGTTCGTTCGTTCGTTCGTTCGTTCGTTCGTTCGTTCGTTCGTTCGTTCGTTCGTTCGTTCGTTCGTTCGTTCGTTCGTTCGTTCGTTCGTTCGTTCGTTCGTTCGTTCGTTCGTTCGTTCGTTCGTTCGTTCGTTCGTTCGTTCGTTCGTTCGTTCGTTCGTTCGTTCGTTCGTTCGTTCGTTCGTTCGTTCGTTCGTTCGTTCGTTCGTTCGTTCGTTCGTTCGTTCGTTCGTTCGTTCGTTCGTTCGTTCGTTCGTTCGTTCGTTCGTTCGTTCGTTCGTTCGTTCGTTCGTTCGTTCGTTCGTTCGTTCGTTCGTTCGTTCGTTCGTTCGTTCGTTCGTTCGTTCGTTCGTTCGTTCGTTCGTTCGTTCGTTCGTTCGTTCGTTCGTTCGTTCGTTCGTTCGTTCGTTCGTTCGTTCGTTCGTTCGTTCGTTCGTTCGTTCGTTCGTTCGTTCGTTCGTTCGTTCGTTCGTTCGTTCGTTCGTTCGTTCGTTCGTTCGTTCGTTCGTTCGTTCGTTCGTTCGTTCGTTCGTTCGTTCGTTCGTTCGTTCGTTCGTTCGTTCGTTCGTTCGTTCGTTCGTTCGTTCGTTCGTTCGTTCGTTCGTTCGTTCGTTCGTTCGTTCGTTCGTTCGTTCGTTCGTTCGTTCGTTCGTTCGTTCGTTCGTTCGTTCGTTCGTTCGTTCGTTCGTTCGTTCGTTCGTTCGTTCGTTCGTTCGTTCGTTCGTTCGTTCGTTCGTTCGTTCGTTCGTTCGTTCGTTCGTTCGTTCGTTCGTTCGTTCGTTCGTTCGTTCGTTCGTTCGTTCGTTCGTTCGTTCGTTCGTTCGTTCGTTCGTTCGTTCGTTCGTTCGTTCGTTCGTTCGTTCGTTCGTTCGTTCGTTCGTTCGTTCGTTCGTTCGTTCGTTCGTTCGTTCGTTCGTTCGTTCGTTCGTTCGTTCGTTCGTTCGTTCGTTCGTTCGTTCGTTCGTTCGTTCGTTCGTTCGTTCGTTCGTTCGTTCGTTCGTTCGTTCGTTCGTTCGTTCGTTCGTTCGTTCGTTCGTTCGTTCGTTCGTTCGTTCGTTCGTTCGTTCGTTCGTTCGTTCGTTCGTTCGTTCGTTCGTTCGTTCGTTCGTTCGTTCGTTCGTTCGTTCGTTCGTTCGTTCGTTCGTTCGTTCGTTCGTTCGTTCGTTCGTTCGTTCGTTCGTTCGTTCGTTCGTTCGTTCGTTCGTTCGTTCGTTCGTTCGTTCGTTCGTTCGTTCGTTCGTTCGTTCGTTCGTTCGTTCGTTCGTTCGTTCGTTCGTTCGTTCGTTCGTTCGTTCGTTCGTTCGTTCGTTCGTTCGTTCGTTCGTTCGTTCGTTCGTTCGTTCGTTCGTTCGTTCGTTCGTTCGTTCGTTCGTTCGTTCGTTCGTTCGTTCGTTCGTTCGTTCGTTCGTTCGTTCGTTCGTTCGTTCGTTCGTTCGTTCGTTCGTTCGTTCGTTCGTTCGTTCGTTCGTTCGTTCGTTCGTTCGTTCGTTCGTTCGTTCGTTCGTTCGTTCGTTCGTTCGTTCGTTCGTTCGTTCGTTCGTTCGTTCGTTCGTTCGTTCGTTCGTTCGTTCGTTCGTTCGTTCGTTCGTTCGTTCGTTCGTTCGTTCGTTCGTTCGTTCGTTCGTTCGTTCGTTCGTTCGTTCGTTCGTTCGTTCGTTCGTTCGTTCGTTCGTTCGTTCGTTCGTTCGTTCGTTCGTTCGTTCGTTCGTTCGTTCGTTCGTTCGTTCGTTCGTTCGTTCGTTCGTTCGTTCGTTCGTTCGTTCGTTCGTTCGTTCGTTCGTTCGTTCGTTCGTTCGTTCGTTCGTTCGTTCGTTCGTTCGTTCGTTCGTTCGTTCGTTCGTTCGTTCGTTCGTTCGTTCGTTCGTTCGTTCGTTCGTTCGTTCGTTCGTTCGTTCGTTCGTTCGTTCGTTCGTTCGTTCGTTCGTTCGTTCGTTCGTTCGTTCGTTCGTTCGTTCGTTCGTTCGTTCGTTCGTTCGTTCGTTCGTTCGTTCGTTCGTTCGTTCGTTCGTTCGTTCGTTCGTTCGTTCGTTCGTTCGTTCGTTCGTTCGTTCGTTCGTTCGTTCGTTCGTTCGTTCGTTCGTTCGTTCGTTCGTTCGTTCGTTCGTTCGTTCGTTCGTTCGTTCGTTCGTTCGTTCGTTCGTTCGTTCGTTCGTTCGTTCGTTCGTTCGTTCGTTCGTTCGTTCGTTCGTTCGTTCGTTCGTTCGTTCGTTCGTTCGTTCGTTCGTTCGTTCGTTCGTTCGTTCGTTCGTTCGTTCGTTCGTTCGTTCGTTCGTTCGTTCGTTCGTTCGTTCGTTCGTTCGTTCGTTCGTTCGTTCGTTCGTTCGTTCGTTCGTTCGTTCGTTCGTTCGTTCGTTCGTTCGTTCGTTCGTTCGTTCGTTCGTTCGTTCGTTCGTTCGTTCGTTCGTTCGTTCGTTCGTTCGTTCGTTCGTTCGTTCGTTCGTTCGTTCGTTCGTTCGTTCGTTCGTTCGTTCGTTCGTTCGTTCGTTCGTTCGTTCGTTCGTTCGTTCGTTCGTTCGTTCGTTCGTTCGTTCGTTCGTTCGTTCGTTCGTTCGTTCGTTCGTTCGTTCGTTCGTTCGTTCGTTCGTTCGTTCGTTCGTTCGTTCGTTCGTTCGTTCGTTCGTTCGTTCGTTCGTTCGTTCGTTCGTTCGTTCGTTCGTTCGTTCGTTCGTTCGTTCGTTCGTTCGTTCGTTCGTTCGTTCGTTCGTTCGTTCGTTCGTTCGTTCGTTCGTTCGTTCGTTCGTTCGTTCGTTCGTTCGTTCGTTCGTTCGTTCGTTCGTTCGTTCGTTCGTTCGTTCGTTCGTTCGTTCGTTCGTTCGTTCGTTCGTTCGTTCGTTCGTTCGTTCGTTCGTTCGTTCGTTCGTTCGTTCGTTCGTTCGTTCGTTCGTTCGTTCGTTCGTTCGTTCGTTCGTTCGTTCGTTCGTTCGTTCGTTCGTTCGTTCGTTCGTTCGTTCGTTCGTTCGTTCGTTCGTTCGTTCGTTCGTTCGTTCGTTCGTTCGTTCGTTCGTTCGTTCGTTCGTTCGTTCGTTCGTTCGTTCGTTCGTTCGTTCGTTCGTTCGTTCGTTCGTTCGTTCGTTCGTTCGTTCGTTCGTTCGTTCGTTCGTTCGTTCGTTCGTTCGTTCGTTCGTTCGTTCGTTCGTTCGTTCGTTCGTTCGTTCGTTCGTTCGTTCGTTCGTTCGTTCGTTCGTTCGTTCGTTCGTTCGTTCGTTCGTTCGTTCGTTCGTTCGTTCGTTCGTTCGTTCGTTCGTTCGTTCGTTCGTTCGTTCGTTCGTTCGTTCGTTCGTTCGTTCGTTCGTTCGTTCGTTCGTTCGTTCGTTCGTTCGTTCGTTCGTTCGTTCGTTCGTTCGTTCGTTCGTTCGTTCGTTCGTTCGTTCGTTCGTTCGTTCGTTCGTTCGTTCGTTCGTTCGTTCGTTCGTTCGTTCGTTCGTTCGTTCGTTCGTTCGTTCGTTCGTTCGTTCGTTCGTTCGTTCGTTCGTTCGTTCGTTCGTTCGTTCGTTCGTTCGTTCGTTCGTTCGTTCGTTCGTTCGTTCGTTCGTTCGTTCGTTCGTTCGTTCGTTCGTTCGTTCGTTCGTTCGTTCGTTCGTTCGTTCGTTCGTTCGTTCGTTCGTTCGTTCGTTCGTTCGTTCGTTCGTTCGTTCGTTCGTTCGTTCGTTCGTTCGTTCGTTCGTTCGTTCGTTCGTTCGTTCGTTCGTTCGTTCGTTCGTTCGTTCGTTCGTTCGTTCGTTCGTTCGTTCGTTCGTTCGTTCGTTCGTTCGTTCGTTCGTTCGTTCGTTCGTTCGTTCGTTCGTTCGTTCGTTCGTTCGTTCGTTCGTTCGTTCGTTCGTTCGTTCGTTCGTTCGTTCGTTCGTTCGTTCGTTCGTTCGTTCGTTCGTTCGTTCGTTCGTTCGTTCGTTCGTTCGTTCGTTCGTTCGTTCGTTCGTTCGTTCGTTCGTTCGTTCGTTCGTTCGTTCGTTCGTTCGTTCGTTCGTTCGTTCGTTCGTTCGTTCGTTCGTTCGTTCGTTCGTTCGTTCGTTCGTTCGTTCGTTCGTTCGTTCGTTCGTTCGTTCGTTCGTTCGTTCGTTCGTTCGTTCGTTCGTTCGTTCGTTCGTTCGTTCGTTCGTTCGTTCGTTCGTTCGTTCGTTCGTTCGTTCGTTCGTTCGTTCGTTCGTTCGTTCGTTCGTTCGTTCGTTCGTTCGTTCGTTCGTTCGTTCGTTCGTTCGTTCGTTCGTTCGTTCGTTCGTTCGTTCGTTCGTTCGTTCGTTCGTTCGTTCGTTCGTTCGTTCGTTCGTTCGTTCGTTCGTTCGTTCGTTCGTTCGTTCGTTCGTTCGTTCGTTCGTTCGTTCGTTCGTTCGTTCGTTCGTTCGTTCGTTCGTTCGTTCGTTCGTTCGTTCGTTCGTTCGTTCGTTCGTTCGTTCGTTCGTTCGTTCGTTCGTTCGTTCGTTCGTTCGTTCGTTCGTTCGTTCGTTCGTTCGTTCGTTCGTTCGTTCGTTCGTTCGTTCGTTCGTTCGTTCGTTCGTTCGTTCGTTCGTTCGTTCGTTCGTTCGTTCGTTCGTTCGTTCGTTCGTTCGTTCGTTCGTTCGTTCGTTCGTTCGTTCGTTCGTTCGTTCGTTCGTTCGTTCGTTCGTTCGTTCGTTCGTTCGTTCGTTCGTTCGTTCGTTCGTTCGTTCGTTCGTTCGTTCGTTCGTTCGTTCGTTCGTTCGTTCGTTCGTTCGTTCGTTCGTTCGTTCGTTCGTTCGTTCGTTCGTTCGTTCGTTCGTTCGTTCGTTCGTTCGTTCGTTCGTTCGTTCGTTCGTTCGTTCGTTCGTTCGTTCGTTCGTTCGTTCGTTCGTTCGTTCGTTCGTTCGTTCGTTCGTTCGTTCGTTCGTTCGTTCGTTCGTTCGTTCGTTCGTTCGTTCGTTCGTTCGTTCGTTCGTTCGTTCGTTCGTTCGTTCGTTCGTTCGTTCGTTCGTTCGTTCGTTCGTTCGTTCGTTCGTTCGTTCGTTCGTTCGTTCGTTCGTTCGTTCGTTCGTTCGTTCGTTCGTTCGTTCGTTCGTTCGTTCGTTCGTTCGTTCGTTCGTTCGTTCGTTCGTTCGTTCGTTCGTTCGTTCGTTCGTTCGTTCGTTCGTTCGTTCGTTCGTTCGTTCGTTCGTTCGTTCGTTCGTTCGTTCGTTCGTTCGTTCGTTCGTTCGTTCGTTCGTTCGTTCGTTCGTTCGTTCGTTCGTTCGTTCGTTCGTTCGTTCGTTCGTTCGTTCGTTCGTTCGTTCGTTCGTTCGTTCGTTCGTTCGTTCGTTCGTTCGTTCGTTCGTTCGTTCGTTCGTTCGTTCGTTCGTTCGTTCGTTCGTTCGTTCGTTCGTTCGTTCGTTCGTTCGTTCGTTCGTTCGTTCGTTCGTTCGTTCGTTCGTTCGTTCGTTCGTTCGTTCGTTCGTTCGTTCGTTCGTTCGTTCGTTCGTTCGTTCGTTCGTTCGTTCGTTCGTTCGTTCGTTCGTTCGTTCGTTCGTTCGTTCGTTCGTTCGTTCGTTCGTTCGTTCGTTCGTTCGTTCGTTCGTTCGTTCGTTCGTTCGTTCGTTCGTTCGTTCGTTCGTTCGTTCGTTCGTTCGTTCGTTCGTTCGTTCGTTCGTTCGTTCGTTCGTTCGTTCGTTCGTTCGTTCGTTCGTTCGTTCGTTCGTTCGTTCGTTCGTTCGTTCGTTCGTTCGTTCGTTCGTTCGTTCGTTCGTTCGTTCGTTCGTTCGTTCGTTCGTTCGTTCGTTCGTTCGTTCGTTCGTTCGTTCGTTCGTTCGTTCGTTCGTTCGTTCGTTCGTTCGTTCGTTCGTTCGTTCGTTCGTTCGTTCGTTCGTTCGTTCGTTCGTTCGTTCGTTCGTTCGTTCGTTCGTTCGTTCGTTCGTTCGTTCGTTCGTTCGTTCGTTCGTTCGTTCGTTCGTTCGTTCGTTCGTTCGTTCGTTCGTTCGTTCGTTCGTTCGTTCGTTCGTTCGTTCGTTCGTTCGTTCGTTCGTTCGTTCGTTCGTTCGTTCGTTCGTTCGTTCGTTCGTTCGTTCGTTCGTTCGTTCGTTCGTTCGTTCGTTCGTTCGTTCGTTCGTTCGTTCGTTCGTTCGTTCGTTCGTTCGTTCGTTCGTTCGTTCGTTCGTTCGTTCGTTCGTTCGTTCGTTCGTTCGTTCGTTCGTTCGTTCGTTCGTTCGTTCGTTCGTTCGTTCGTTCGTTCGTTCGTTCGTTCGTTCGTTCGTTCGTTCGTTCGTTCGTTCGTTCGTTCGTTCGTTCGTTCGTTCGTTCGTTCGTTCGTTCGTTCGTTCGTTCGTTCGTTCGTTCGTTCGTTCGTTCGTTCGTTCGTTCGTTCGTTCGTTCGTTCGTTCGTTCGTTCGTTCGTTCGTTCGTTCGTTCGTTCGTTCGTTCGTTCGTTCGTTCGTTCGTTCGTTCGTTCGTTCGTTCGTTCGTTCGTTCGTTCGTTCGTTCGTTCGTTCGTTCGTTCGTTCGTTCGTTCGTTCGTTCGTTCGTTCGTTCGTTCGTTCGTTCGTTCGTTCGTTCGTTCGTTCGTTCGTTCGTTCGTTCGTTCGTTCGTTCGTTCGTTCGTTCGTTCGTTCGTTCGTTCGTTCGTTCGTTCGTTCGTTCGTTCGTTCGTTCGTTCGTTCGTTCGTTCGTTCGTTCGTTCGTTCGTTCGTTCGTTCGTTCGTTCGTTCGTTCGTTCGTTCGTTCGTTCGTTCGTTCGTTCGTTCGTTCGTTCGTTCGTTCGTTCGTTCGTTCGTTCGTTCGTTCGTTCGTTCGTTCGTTCGTTCGTTCGTTCGTTCGTTCGTTCGTTCGTTCGTTCGTTCGTTCGTTCGTTCGTTCGTTCGTTCGTTCGTTCGTTCGTTCGTTCGTTCGTTCGTTCGTTCGTTCGTTCGTTCGTTCGTTCGTTCGTTCGTTCGTTCGTTCGTTCGTTCGTTCGTTCGTTCGTTCGTTCGTTCGTTCGTTCGTTCGTTCGTTCGTTCGTTCGTTCGTTCGTTCGTTCGTTCGTTCGTTCGTTCGTTCGTTCGTTCGTTCGTTCGTTCGTTCGTTCGTTCGTTCGTTCGTTCGTTCGTTCGTTCGTTCGTTCGTTCGTTCGTTCGTTCGTTCGTTCGTTCGTTCGTTCGTTCGTTCGTTCGTTCGTTCGTTCGTTCGTTCGTTCGTTCGTTCGTTCGTTCGTTCGTTCGTTCGTTCGTTCGTTCGTTCGTTCGTTCGTTCGTTCGTTCGTTCGTTCGTTCGTTCGTTCGTTCGTTCGTTCGTTCGTTCGTTCGTTCGTTCGTTCGTTCGTTCGTTCGTTCGTTCGTTCGTTCGTTCGTTCGTTCGTTCGTTCGTTCGTTCGTTCGTTCGTTCGTTCGTTCGTTCGTTCGTTCGTTCGTTCGTTCGTTCGTTCGTTCGTTCGTTCGTTCGTTCGTTCGTTCGTTCGTTCGTTCGTTCGTTCGTTCGTTCGTTCGTTCGTTCGTTCGTTCGTTCGTTCGTTCGTTCGTTCGTTCGTTCGTTCGTTCGTTCGTTCGTTCGTTCGTTCGTTCGTTCGTTCGTTCGTTCGTTCGTTCGTTCGTTCGTTCGTTCGTTCGTTCGTTCGTTCGTTCGTTCGTTCGTTCGTTCGTTCGTTCGTTCGTTCGTTCGTTCGTTCGTTCGTTCGTTCGTTCGTTCGTTCGTTCGTTCGTTCGTTCGTTCGTTCGTTCGTTCGTTCGTTCGTTCGTTCGTTCGTTCGTTCGTTCGTTCGTTCGTTCGTTCGTTCGTTCGTTCGTTCGTTCGTTCGTTCGTTCGTTCGTTCGTTCGTTCGTTCGTTCGTTCGTTCGTTCGTTCGTTCGTTCGTTCGTTCGTTCGTTCGTTCGTTCGTTCGTTCGTTCGTTCGTTCGTTCGTTCGTTCGTTCGTTCGTTCGTTCGTTCGTTCGTTCGTTCGTTCGTTCGTTCGTTCGTTCGTTCGTTCGTTCGTTCGTTCGTTCGTTCGTTCGTTCGTTCGTTCGTTCGTTCGTTCGTTCGTTCGTTCGTTCGTTCGTTCGTTCGTTCGTTCGTTCGTTCGTTCGTTCGTTCGTTCGACTCGTTCGTTCGTTCGTTCGTTCGACTCGTTCGTTCGACTCGTTCGTTCGTTCGTTCGTTCGTTCGTTCGTTCGTTCGTTCGTTCGTTCGTTCGTTCGTTCGTTCGTTCGTTCGTTCGTTCGTTCGACTCGTTCGTTCGTTCGACTCGTTCGTTCGTTCGTTCGACTCGTTCGTTCGTTCGTTCGACTCGTTCGTTCGTTCGTTCGTTCGTTCGACTCTCGATAGGGTAATTAATAATGAACGGCTACTTTTTTGAGAAAACCTCTAGGACGTTTGACAAGCAAGTTGTGTCATGACTCATACAGATATCTGCATCTGAAAAATTTTCATATTTAGGGATTCATAACTGCATTGTTTTTATCGTATTCATCGTTCGATGGTCATTTCCTTCAGTTGTGAAATTCTCTGAGTAATTTTTTATTTATTTCTCGCCTTAAAAGAATCCTCATTTAAACCGGAGATGGTTGTGCGGAAGGAGTGGCTACCGGAACGTGCAATACACTTCATTGTTACCGAAAGACGCGCATTGATTCAACTCGGCCACCCGATGAAATACATCGATCACCCAAAGACGAATCGATAGGGTAATTAATAATGAACGGCTACTTTTTTGAGAAAACCTCTAGGACGTTTGACAAGCAAGTTGTGTCATGACTCATACAGATATCTGCATCTGAAAAATTTTCATATTTAGGGATTCATAACTGCATTGTTTTTATCGTATTCATCGTTCGATGGTCATTTCCTTCAGTTGTGAAATTCTCTGAGTAATTTTTTATTTATTTCTCGCCTTAAAAGAATCCTCATTTAAACCGGAGATGGTTGTGCGGAAGGAGTGGCTACCGGAACGTGCAATACACTTCATTGTTACCGAAAGACGCGCATTGATTCAACTCGGCCACCCGATGAAATACATCGATCACCCAAAGACGAATCGATAGGGTAATTAATAATGAACGGCTACTTTTTTGAGAAAACCTCTAGGACGTTTGACAAGCAAGTTGTGTCATGACTCATACAGATATCTGCATCTGAAAAATTTTCATATTTAGGGATTCATAACTGCATTGTTTTTTATCGTATTCATCGTTCGATGGTCATTTCCTTCAGTTGTGAAATTCTCTGAGTAATTTTTTATTTATTTCTCGCCTTAAAAGAATCCTCATTTAAACCGGAGATGGTTGTGCGGAAGGAGTGGCTACCGGAACGTGCAATACACTTCATTGTTACCGAAAGACGCGCATTGATTCAACTCGGCCACCCGATGAAATACATCGATCACCCAAAGACGAATCGATAGGGTAATTAATAATGAACGGCTACTTTTTTGAGAAAACCTCTAGGACGTTTGACAAGCAAGTTGTGTCATGACTCATACAGATATCTGCATCTGAAAAATTTTCATATTTAGGGATTCATAACTGCATTGTTTTTTATCGTATTCATCGTTCGATGGTCATTTCCTTCAGTTGTGAAATTCTCTGAGTAATTTTTTATTTATTTCTCGCCTTAAAAGAATCCTCATTTAAACCGGAGATGGTTGTGCGGAAGGAGTGGCTACCGGAACGTGCAATACACTTCATTGTTACCGAAAGACGCGCATTGATTCAACTCGGCCACCCGATGAAATACATCGATCACCCAAAGACGAATCGATAGGGTAATTAATAATGAACGGCTACTTTTTTGAGAAAACCTCTAGGACGTTTGACAAGCAAGTTGTGTCATGACTCATACAGATATCTGCATCTGAAAAATTTTCATATTTAGGGATTCATAACTGCATTGTTTTTTAACGTATTCATCGTTCGATGGTCATTTCCTTCAGTTGTGAAATTCTCTGAGTAATTTTTTATTTATTTCTCGCCTTAAAAGAATCCTCATTTAAACCGGAGATGGTTGTGCGGAAGGAGTGGCTACCGGAACGTGCAATACACTTCATTGTTACCGAAAGACGCGCATTGATTCAACTCGGCCACCCGATGAAATACATCGATCACCCAAAGACGAATCGATAGGGTAATTAATAATGAACGGCTACTTTTTTGAGAAAACCTCTAGGACGTTTGACAAGCAAGTTGTGTCATGACTCATACAGATATCTGCATCTGAAAAATTTTCATATTTAGGGATTCATAACTGCATTGTTTTTTAACGTATTCATCGTTCGATGGTCATTTCCTTCAGTTGTGAAATTCTCTGAGTAATTTTTTATTTATTTCTCGCCTTAAAAGAATCCTCATTTAAACCGGAGATGGTTGTGCGGAAGGAGTGGCTACCGGAACGTGCAATACACTTCATTGTTACCGAAAGACGCGCATTGATTCAACTCGGCCACCCGATGAAATACATCGATCACCCAAAGACGAATCGATAGAGTAATTAATAATGAACGGCTACTTTTTTGAGAAAACCTCTAGGACGTTTGACAAGCAAGTTGTGTCATGACTCATACAGATATCTGCATCTGAAAAATTTTCATATTTAGGGATTCATAACTGCATTGTTTTTATCGTATTCATCGTTCGATGGTCATTTCCTTCAGTTGTGAAATTCTCTGAGTAATTTTTTATTTATTTCTCGCCTTAAAAGAATCCTCATTTAAACCGGAGATGGTTGTGCGGAAGGAGTGGCTACCGGAACGTGCAATACACTTCATCGTTACCGAAAGACGCGCATTGATTCAACTCGGCCACCCGATGAAATACATCGATCACCCAAAGACGAATCGATAGGGTAATTAATAATGAACGGCTACTTTTTTGAGAAAACCTCTAGGACGTTTGACAAGCAAGTTGTGTCATGACTCATACAGATATCTGCATCTGAAAAATTTTCATATTTAGGGATTCATAACTGCATTGCTTTTTTATCGTATTCATCGTTCGATGGTCATTTCCTTCAGTTGTGAAATTCTCTGAGTAATTTTTTAGAGCGAGCGAACGAACGAACGAACGAACGAACGAACGAACGAACGAACGAACGAACGAACGAACGAACGAACGAACGAACGAACGAACGAACGAACGAACGAACGAACGAACGAACGAACGAACGAACGAACGAACGAACGAACGAACGAACGAACGAACGAACGAACGAACGAACGAACGAACGAACGAACGAACGAACGAACGAACGAACGAACGAACGAACGAACGAACGAACGAACGAACGAACGAACGAACGAACGAACGAACGAACGAACGAACGAACGAACGAACGAACGAACGAACGAACGAACGAACGAACGAACGAACGAACGAACGAACGAACGAACGAACGAACGAACGAACGAACGAACGAACGAACGAACGAACGAACGAACGAACGAACGAACGAACGAACGAACGAACGAACGAACGAACGAACGAACGAACGAACGAACGAACGAACGAACGAACGAACGAACGAACGAACGAACGAACGAACGAACGAACGAACGAACGAACGAACGAACGAACGAACGAACGAACGAACGAACGAACGAACGAACGAACGAACGAACGAACGAACGAACGAACGAACGAACG
This sequence comes from Ichneumon xanthorius, assembly GCA_917499995.1. Lineage (NCBI taxonomy): Eukaryota > Metazoa > Arthropoda > Insecta > Hymenoptera > Ichneumonidae > Ichneumon > Ichneumon xanthorius. Next base: position 527,934 of record CAKJTD010000077.1, on the reverse strand, counting down.
AACGAACGAACGAACGAACGAACGAACGAACGAACGAACGAACGAACGAACGAACGAACGAACGAACGAACGAACGAACGAACGAACGAACGAACGAACGAACGAACGAACGAACGAACGAACGAACGAACGAACGAACGAACGAACGAACGAACGAACGAACGAACGAACGAACGAACGAACGAACGAACGAACGAACGAACGAACGAACGAACGAACGAACGAACGAACGAACGAACGAACGAACGAACGAACGAACGAACGAACGAACGAACGAACGAACGAACGAACGAACGAACGAACGAACGAACGAACGAACGAACGAACGAACGAACGAACGAACGAACGAACGAACGAACGAACGAACGAACGAACGAACGAACGAACGAACGAACGAACGAACGAACGAACGAACGAACGAACGAACGAACGAACGAACGAACGAACGAACGAACGAACGAACGAACGAACGAACGAACGAACGAACGAACGAACGAACGAACGAACGAACGAACGAACGAACGAACGAACGAACGAACGAACGAACGAACGAACGAACGAACGAACGAACGAACGAACGAACGAACGAACGAACGAACGAACGAACGAACGAACGAACGAACGAACGAACGAACGAACGAACGAACGAACGAACGAACGAACGAACGAACGAACGAACGAACGAACGAACGAACGAACGAACGAACGAACGAACGAACGAACGAACGAACGAACGAACGAACGAACGAACGAACGAACGAACGAACGAACGAACGAACGAACGAACGAACGACCGAACGAACGAACGAACGAACGAACGAACGAACGAACGAACGAACGAACGAACGAACGAACGAACGAACGAACGAACGAACGAACGAACGAACGAACGAACGAACGAACGAACGAACGAACGAACGAACGAACGAACGAACGAACGAACGAACGAACGAACGAACGAACGAACGAACGAACGAACGAACGAACGAACGAACGAACGAACGAACGAACGAACGAACGAACGAACGAACGAACGAACGAACGAACGAACGAACGAACGAACGAACGAACGAACGAACGAACGAACGAACGAACGATTTAATTTCCGTATATTAAATATTTCAAGTGAAGTTAAAATAATAGCTCGTTTATAATTCTATTAAATATTGTAAGTGAAGTTAAAATAATAATTTTTTCATCGACCACGCGTCTGACCATGGGCCTCGAGGAACACCTGCAATAGTGCTGACGGTGCATTCGCAGATCTACGCTCGACAATTAAGCGGATCTTCCTCGCGAGCGTGTCTTTAATATTTTAGTTCGTCTTGAGACCGTCCCAGTAATAGAAGTCAAAGAAGTTAAGTGAAGTGTTAAGCAAAAATGGAGTACGGAATTGATCTGAGCATCGTGAAGGAAGAGCTGGAAATAGCAGAAGATGAACAAGACCTTCGAGAGAAGGAGAAAGACGTGGCGCATACCCCCGGTCGCCATTTACGTGAGTAAATCAATTTCTTAAGACATGACAAATCTAGTAGCTATCATAGGATTTTTTTCTCCAAAGGACTTTACGTTAGTGTATTTATTTATTATAGAGGATGCACGATCGGCTATCAAATTGGAGACGCAGCGGTGCCGTCTCCAAAAGGCTGATTTTCTGCCGTCACCTCCGGATCGAATGGTGTTTTTACCGATTACTCCTGTTTGCTACGACATGTGGTTTGTACACCGAATACGATATATGAGGCACCCCCCTGGTCGTAAGGCAGAAACAGACGAAAAAAAATCAGGCTCCCTGATCGGAAAACGAAGAAGAAGATCTGGAAGAGAGCGGCGCACGCCATCGTATCTTAGTGATTTTCAGCACCTCCCTGATCGTAAGCCAGCAACAGCCGGACAAAAAACTGGCGGAAAACGAAGATCTGGAAGAGAGCGGTGCCCGCCGTCGTATCTTCGCGATTTTGAGTGTTATTAAGTGATCTTATTAAATCGCACTCCTGAGGGTCTCCCGGCCCCGAATGAAGAGCAACAATAAATGGTAAGTTGTTTTGTTACAATTGGTAAATATTATTAAATATTATTAAATATTATTTTCCAGGCTACTTCGATACACCGGGAGCGCATCAATGAAGAATACTTCAAAATAAACTAAAAACTAACACTAAAAAATAATCTTATAACTGTAAATTTAAAAATGTTAATAATAAAATAATAAAACCAATATTTCTTTATTCTGGGTGCAGCCTTTTGAACTGATGACAGCAGATAACGAACGAACGAACGAACGACGATAAAAAATCTGATGAGAAATATCTTTGATTATCATTGAATGCCAAAGAATTTTTTTATCACCGAATTTTTGCTATTATCGGCAATTTCTGCAGCAAAGGGTATTCCAGCGTTTCCAGATCAACGATGGTTGGCGATGATGATGATGATGACGCATCCATAAACTTTGTCAGTCATCTTGTTTTATCCATACCTTTCACGTAGATTCGCTGTACGGATTAAAGAAAAGCTCTAAGAAGTCGTACCGATTAAGTGTTAATTCAGCCGTTTCACAATCACAGCCACGAAGACTCGATCTACCAAGGAGTGTGCGCAAGATAAGGGACTTTTTCTAAATTCAAGCTGACATTAATACACAGTAAGAGATGAAGGACGTCGCGGAGCCGTCTTCACGAGTATCACTGACAAGTAGAATCCCCCGAAGATAGAATGGCCGGTTGGCCGAGCGGTCTAAGGCGCCGGATTTAAGTTCCGGTTTCCCAATGAGGAATCGTGGGTTCGAATCCCACACCAGGCAAAATAATTTTTGCATAAATTCTATGCAAAAAATAATTCTATGCAAAAAATAATTCTATGCAAAAAAATAGTTCTATGCAAAAAATAATTCTATGCAAAAATAATTTTCGTTCGTCCGTTCGTTCGTTCGTTTTTTTTCATCGAAAAATTCTTTGATGCAAAAAATTCTTTGATGCAAAAAATCGTGAAGACGAGTATCACTGACAAGTAGAATCCCCCTAAGATAGAATGGCCGGTTGGCCGGGCGGTCTAAGGCGCACCACCATATAATATATCGTAGACGGCTTAAAAGTCTCTCGCCCGATAAATCCCGTAACTCCTCGCACCACTGATCATTGCATCGGCGTCTGAGATGAATACTGCGCAACTTAACTAATTTTAAAAACCGCGAATACTCGCGCGAACTGTGTAATCTACCATTATCAATCGGTGATGCAGAGCTCTCGTTGGTTGTCTTATGACTGACTGACCGATTGACTCAATTCTATATTTCCGAGTGATATGTGACGGCTCCGTAGCATAAAGACTTATGTTCAAAATTTTATGGATTTGCACTTTTTTTCATACCTATAATAACGCGTGATCGCGAGCGTGCAAATACAATTTATCACGATATTCCGCGAGATATATGATACGGGCATAAGCAGGTCCGTATAAAAGATTTACCCATGGTTTGATTCCGTGGTATCATATGAATGCTTCATCCGGTTCTCGTATGAACGCTTCATCCGGTTGTCTAAACTCATCCATCACCTATACACATGCATCGCATCACGCTTGACCGTGAGCCTGAAAGAACGCCTGCAATACTGCAGACGGTGCATTCGCGACTTCCTGTGCGCTCGCAGGGGGCGAGCGGCTCGCGCTTGGGGACACGTGCCGTCGAGCGCGCGACCTTCGTCGACGGCGTATCGCGCTCAGAGCATGCATGTTCCCACGCGTTCAGATAACCACGAGGAACGCGTGCAATACTGCTGACCGTGTATTCACGGGTCTGCGTTCGCCTCGCGGATGATGCATCCCGCGGACGTGTGTCAAGCGTCTTTTGTCGACAGTCTTTCTTCGGAGTTCGTGTCGCGTACATCATTTCTCGCTGCGCCGTGTTTTTACAGCTTTAACGTGAATTTGTTTAAGTGCACCGGAGTTTGCAATAATGTATCCGCGATACGAAAACGGTGTTGTGGGAGAAGAATTTTCCTGTAGAGTAATTGAAGTGGTGTGTGCGAATAGTTTGCAAGTACGCTCCGCAGATATGCAGAGTACATACGAACAATTACAGAAGCTGCTACAGGACTATTATATTATCAACGGTGAAGGCTCGGGAATTACGCTGGAGCAATTACACATCGGTATGTCCTGCGTCGTAGTTCGACATGGCAGTGCGGTGCGTGGCGAAATTATTTATTTCGATGTGCAGGACGGCTATTCCGAAGTGTTTTTAGTGGACGAGGGGCGTTCGGATTTTTTTGAGATTTTTTTTCTCCAACACCCAAACGCTTTATGCGTTGGGATACCGGCCCTGTGCATCGAGTGTCATTTGCGCGGTCTCGATCACATCAACTCATCGGGCGCCGAGTCGTTGGTGGAGGAGGCATGTGCTGGCGACGGCCTGATGGCCATAGTGATCACACGTCGCCGCGCCAATCGTCCGTATGTAATAAAACTATTCGACAGAGAACGGCGGGATGTCGCAGCTCTCGTCGCTCAACGTTTTAACATCGATAACGACAACAACTATCTCGACGACGAGGGTTTCGCCGAGATGAACATCAACGGCTGGGAGGATGACGAAGACGACGGCAACGACGTCGACGACGACGACGACGACGCCGCCGAACGTTAACGCCATAGTGCTTGTGAGTGAGCATAAACAGGAGCGAATAATAAACAAAAGTGAATAATAAGCAAGAAAAAAATAGGAGTGAAGAATAAACAAGAGTGGCAATAAAAACGTTACGTCATAGTGCTTGTGAGTGAGAATTAACAGGAGTGAATAATAAACAAGAGTGGCAATAAAAAAAATAGGAGTCTTCAGTGTCTTCAAGGCCATCACAGCAAATTGAAGGTAAAATTCAAAAATAATAATCATGTGGTGCACTATGGCGAGTCCAGAATTCTATCCCCCCTCCCACCCCTACGCCTCTTACCACCCACACGCGGCTGGCCATTTCGACCAGCCGCTGTGTGGGGGAAAAAGGGTGGGGATGGGAGTGGGGATAGGAGTGGGGGTCGCCATAGTGCACCGCTAACTACTAGTATCAACGGATAACATATAAATAGAGCAATATTCATACAGTGGAATAATCAAGCATTAACGATAAAGCATCGAAAGATAAATTAACCAAGCATTAATAGCTAACTTAATGAAGCATTAAGTGAGCATTAATATCAAGGGATAAAACAACGTCAAGTAGAACGTTAATCGGACATTTAGGCGAACCTCAGTCGGAGGTTCTCGGTAGACATTGTTATATAATAGATATAACAATGTTACCCTTGTAAATCACTGATAATATTAACATATTGTTAAACACGTTAAATATAGTGCTAAATAAACATTGTTAAATAATCTCCGATAATATTAATATATTGTTAAACCTATTAAATATAGTGCTAAATAAACATTGTAAAATACTGTCTAAATAAATAATACGATTGTACTTCACTTGGGTTCCAACCCTTTACCGAGCACATCCCCAACCTTACGAGCTAACGGCTCGCGCACAGAACCCAGATTAAATACCTGAGGTTCTGCGGCATAACAGCTTGTTGCGCAGCTTTAAGAGCTGTCTTTATGACCATACTTGAATCATTACTCTGAACCATCGCTTTCTTAGCAGCTCCAATTATCTTTTTGAGCCCTGCTGTACTCGGTTTCTGGACGCCCATACCAAGTTTTCTTTTAGCTTTCATTATGGCTGTTACACTCAGCGCCGCTGCCTTCTCACCAATTTTAGCGTCGTGGGCTGATACACGCTTCCAGGCTTTCTCAGCCAAAACTATGTCAGCTGCGTTGCGAGCGGAATATCCTCTCGATTTTTCGAGTAAGCAATATCGTGCTCCTTACAAGCTGTGTCGAGCGGATTAATACCCGGATCGCCGCGCGCGAGACGCTTCGTCAGATTCGTACCAGGCCCGCAGTACTGATAACCGGGTAGATGCAATTCAACGGGGAGATTATTAATGGCACTATTAACCAAGCCCTTACCGCGCTTTTTAGCGCGACTCTGCACACTCATATCCACACGAAGACTCATGCGCTACTGAGAAAAATTACTTATAAATCTCATATTTGAGGCATTCCATATCAATTCAGCCACCAAAAAAAAAAAATCCCAAAAAATGTCTGAAAATCAGGTTTAGCGGTTCCAATAGATACACCAAATTTCAAATTTTTTAAAAATTTTCCTGCCGAAATATGCCAATTTTTGCATTTTTCATTTAATCTGTAATATCTCGGGAACGGTTAATCGTATCGACACCTCCAAAAAACGAAAATTTGCGTTTTTTCTTGGCCCACAAGAAGAAAATTGATTGAGAATTAATTATGTAATTTCAGCCCACATTTTACGGCAAAGCAACGAAATTATTTTTTTTTTATGGGAAAGACATCGGATATCGACATCGAAAAAATTGCTTCAAATTCTGTCGATGTCGATGTCGGTGTCGATGTTCGAAATGAATGTCGAATTTTTGGTATTTTTTTTTCGACAACGACAACGACAACGACAACGACAACGACAACGACAACGACAACGACAACGACAACGACAACGACAACGACAACGACAACGACAACGACAACGACAACGACAACGACAACGACAACGACAACGACAACGACAACGACAACGACAACGACAACGACAACGACAACGACAACGACAACGACAACGACAACGACAACGACAACGACAACGACAACGACAACGACAACGACAACGACAACGACAACGACAACGACAACGACAACGACAACGACAACGACAACGACATCGACAACGACAACGACAACGACAACGACAACGACAACGACAACGACAACGACAACGACAACGACAACGACAACGACAACGACAACGACAACGACAACGACAACGACAACGACAACGACAACGACAACGACAACGACAACGACAACGACAACGACAACGACAACGACAACTACAACGACAACGACAACGACAACGACAACGACAACGACAACGACAACGACAACGACAACGACAACGACAACGACAACGACAACGACAACGACAACGACAACGACAACGACAACGACAACGACAACGACAACGACAACGACAACGACAACGACAACGACAACGACAACGACAACGACAACGACAACGACAACGACAACGACAACGACAACGACAACGACAACGACAACGACAACGACAACGACAACGACAACGACAACGACAACGACAACGACAACGACAACGACAACGACAACGACAACGACAACGACAACGACAACGACAACGACAACGACAACGACAACGACAACGACAACGACAACGACAACGACAACGACAACGACAACGACAACGACAACGACAACGACAACGACAACGACAACGACAACGACAACGACAACGACAACGACAACGACAACGACAACGACAACGACAACGACAACGACAACGACAACGACAACGACAACGACAACGACAACGACAACGACAACGACAACGACAACGACAACGACAACGACAACGACAACGACAACGACAACGACAACGACAACGACAACGACAACGACAACGACAACGACAACGACAACGACAACGACAACGACAACGACAACGACAACGACAACGACAACGACAACGACAACGACAACGACAACGACAACGACAACGACAACGACAACGACAACGACAACGACAACGACAACGACAACGACAACGACAACGACAACGACAACGACAACGACAACGACAACGACAACGACAACGACAACGACAACGACAACGACAACGACAACGACAACGACAACGACAACGACAACGACAACGACAACGACAACGACAACGACAACGACAACGACAACGACAACGACAACGACAACGACAACGACAACGACAACGACAACGACAACGACAACGACAACGACAACGACAACGACAACGACAACGACAACGACAACGACAACGACAACGACAACGACAACGACAACGACAACGACAACGACAACGACAACGACAACGACAACGACAACGACAACGACAACGACAACGACAACGACAACGACAACGACAACGACAACGACAACGACAACGACAACGACAACGACAACGACAACGACAACGACAACGACAACGACAACGACAACGACAACGACAACGACAACGACAACGACAACGACAACGACAACGACAACGACAACGACAACGACAACGACAACGACAACGACAACGACAACGACAACGACAACGACAACGACAACGACAACGACAACGACAACGACAACGACAACGACAACGACAACGACAACGACAACGACAACGACAACGACAACGACAACGACAACGACAACGACAACGACAACGACAACGACATCGACAACGACAACGACAACGACAACGACAACGACAACGACAACGACAACGACAACGACAACGACAACGACAACGACAACGACAACGACAACGACAACGACAACGACAACGACAACGACAACGACAACGACAACGACAACGACAACGACAACGACAACGACAACGACAACGACAACGACAACGACAACGACAACGACAACGACAACGACAACGACAACGACAACGACAACGACAACGACAACGACAACGACAACGACAACGACAACGACAACGACAACGACAACGACAACGACAACGACAACGACAACGACAACGACAACGACAACGACAACGACAACGACAACGACAACGACAACGACAACGACAACGACAACGACAACGACAACGACAACGACAACGACAACGACAACGACAACGACAACGACAACGACAACGACAACGACAACGACAACGACAACGACAACGACAACGACAACGACAACGACAACGACAACGACAACGACAACGACAACGACAACGACAACGACAACGACAACGACAACGACAACGACAACGACAACGACAACGACAACGACAACGACAACGACAACGACAACGACAACGACAACGACAACGACAACGACAACGACAACGACAACGACAACGACAACGACAACGACAACGACAACGACAACGACAACGACAACGACAACGACAACGACAACGACAACGACAACGACAACGACAACGACAACGACAACGACAACGACAACGACAACGACAACGACAACGACAACGACAACGACAACGACAACGACAACGACAACGACAACGACAACGACAACGACAACGACAACGACAACGACAACGACAACGACAACGACAACGACAACGACAACGACAACGACAACGACAACGACAACGACAACGACAACGACAACGACAACGACAGCGACAGCGACAGCGACAGCGACAGCGACAGCGACAGCGACAGCGACAACGACAACGACAGCGACAGCGACAGCGACAGCGACAGCGACAGCGACAGCGACAGCGACAGCGACAGCGACAGCGACAGCGACAGCGACAGCGACAGCGACAGCGACAGCGACAGCGACAGCGACAGCGACAGCGACAGCGACAGCGACAGCGACAGCGACAGCGACAGCGACAGCGACAGCGACAGCGACAGCGACAGCGACAGCGACAGCGACAGCGACAGCGACAGCGACAGCGACAGCGACAGCGACAGCGACAGCGACAGCGACAGCGACAGCGACAGCGACAGCGACAGCGACAGCGACAGCGACAGCGACAGCGACAGCGACAGCGACAGCGACAGCGACAGCGACAGCGACAGCGACAGCGACAGCGACAGCGACAGCGACAGCGACAGCGACAGCGACAGCGACAGCGACAGCGACAGCGACAGCGACAGCGACAGCGACAGCGACAGCGACAGCGACAGCGACAGCGACAGCGACAGCGACAGCGACAGCGACAGCGACAGCGACAGCGACAGCGACAGCGACAGCGACAGCGACAGCGACAGCGACAGCGACAGCGACAGCGACAGCGACAGCGACAGCGACAGCGACAGCGACAGCGACAGCGACAGCGACAGCGACAGCGACAGCGACAGCGACAGCGACAACGACAGCGACAGCGACAGCGACAGCGACAGCGACAGCGACAGCGACAGCGACAGCGACAGCGACAGCGACAGCGACAGCGACAGCGACAGCGACAGCGACAGCGACAGCGACAGCGACAGCGACAGCGACAGCGACAGCGACAGCGACAGCGACAGCGACAGCGACAGCGACAGCGACAGCGACAGCGACAGCGACAGCGACAGCGACAGCGACAGCGACAGCGACAGCGACAGCGACAGCGACAGCGACAGCGACAGCGACAGCGACAGCGACAGCGACAGCGACAGCGACAGCGACAGCGACAGCGACAGCGACAGCGACAGCGACAGCGACAGCGACAGCGACAGCGACAGCGACAGCGACAGCGACAGCGACAGCGACAGCGACAGCGACAGCGACAGCGACAGCGACAGCGACAGCGACAGCGACAGCGACAGCGACAGCGACAGCGACAGCGACAGCGACAGCGACAGCGACAGCGACAGCGACAGCGACAGCGACAGCGACAGCGACAGCGACAGCGACAGCGACAGCGACAACGACAACGACAACGACAACGACAACGACAACGACAACGACAACGACAACGACAACGACAACGACAACGACAACGACAACGACAACGACAACGACAACGACAACGACAACGACAACGACAACGACAACGACAACGACAACGACAACGACAACGACAACGACAACGACAACGACAACGACAACGACAACGACAACGACAACGACAACGACAACGACAACGACAACGACAACGACAACGACAACGACAACGACAACGACAACGACAACGACAACGACAACGACAACGACAACGACAACGACAACGACAACGACAACGACAACGACAACGACAACGACAACGACAACGACAACGACAACGACAACGACAACGACAACGACAACGACAACGACAACGACAACGACAACGACAACGACAACGACAACGACAACGACAACGACAACGACAACGACAACGACAACGACAACGACAACGACAACGACAACGACAACGACAACGACAACGACAACGACAACGACAACGACAACGACAACGACAACGACAACGACAACGACAACGACAACGACAACGACAACGACAACGACAACGACAACGACAACGACAACGACAACGACAACGACAACGACAACGACAACGACAACGACAACGACAACGACAACGACAACGACAACGACAACGACAACGACAACGACAACGACAACGACAACGACAACGACAACGACAACGACAACGACAACGACAACGACAACGACAACGACAACGACAACGACAACGACAACGACAACGACAACGACAACGACAACGACAACGACAACGACAACGACAACGACAACGACAACGACAACGACAACGACAACGACAACGACAACGACAACGACAACGACAACGACAACGACAACGACAACGACAACGACAACGACAACGACAACGACAACGACAACGACAACGACAACGACAACGACAACGACAACGACAACGACAACGACAACGACAACGACAACGACAACGACAACGACAACGACAACGACAACGACAACGACAACGACAACGACAACGACAACGACAACGACAACGACAACGACAACGACAACGACAACGACAACGACAACGACAACGACAACGACAACGACAACGACAACGACAACGACAACGACAACGACAACGACAACAACAACAGTTGTTGATATTGGCATTGTTGTTGATTACAATTTGCCGCCAATAATCATTTTTTAAATATATTGTTTTCACTTTTAATAGTTTTTTTTGTATATATGTTTTTTTTTAATTCCTTTGTTAATAAAGATTATTTTAACAACGTTTCTAAGTTGTTTTTTAAATTACTTACATGACACGCGCCACAAAGGCTTTATCATAAAAAACAAATAACTTCTTCTTGAAACAATTTAGTCTTGAGATGACTTATTTTGAATCCATTTTCATGGAAACGGGTTTATAAAATAAAACACGAATAACCGGGCGCAACTTCGAGCGCGCGAAGCGCGCGAGGGGTTACTATGATTTTTTTTCATCAATGTTCCGTTCCAGGTATTACTATCCTATACTATTTCAAGAACCCCTTAGGGTTCTTGAAATGATTTAGTCTTGCGATGACCTGCTTTGAATCTATTTTCTTGGAAACGGGTTTATAAAATAAAACACGAATAACCGGGCGCATTGCGTGAACCATCGATCGGCCGATGAACCATTGATCGGCCGAAAATATTCTAAGTCCCTCTAAAAAGACACAGAGGGATTAATCAATGGCTACCCACTCGCTCGGACGCAAGGTACATCGAATGAAATATTTCGAGCGCGCGAAGCGCGCGAGGGGTTACTACGATTTTTTAAAATTAATATTCCGTTCTAAATATACTCCTCAGGGTTTTTACCGTAGCTCCCCCCGAAAATATTCTAAGTCCCTCTAAAGGGCTCCGACCGAAATATTTTATGTCCCTCTAAGGGGCTCCGGCCGAAAATATTATAAGTCCCTCTAAGGGGCTCCAACCGAAAATATTTTAAGTCCCTCTAAAGGGCTGCGGCCGAAAATATTATAAGTCCCTCAAGGGGCTCCGACCGAAAATGTTTTAAGTCCCTCTAAGGGGCTCCGACCGAAAATATTTTAAGTCCCTCTAAAGGGCTGCGGCCGAAAATATTATAAGTCCCTCAAGGGGCTCCGACCGAAAATATTTTAAGTCCCTCTAAGGGGCTCCGACCGAAAATATTTTAAGTCCCTCTGAAGGGCTCCGGCCGAAAATATTCTAAGTCCCTCGAAGGGGCTCCGACCGAAAATATTCTAAGTCCCTCTAAGGGGCTCCGGCCGAAAATATTCTGTCCCTCTAAGGGCTCCGACCGAAAATATTCTAAGCCCCCCCTCCGACTGACACGGCGGCAGCGGCGGCAGCGGCGGCGGCGGCGGCGGCGGCGGCGGCGGCGGCGACGGCGGCGGCAGCGGCGGAGGCGGCGACATTTTTATATATTATAGAGAGATATATTGTGACGTGGTACGTCATAAGTCCTTCCCTAAACTCGGCTCGAGTCCGCCGCTCACCCAACGTTAGACCAGGATATTTTTACGTATTTTTTCTAGTATATATTTTGTGTAAGATAGCGTTTAAATTCCCGTTTTTTCCCTCCCGTTACCCCCTGTGTGAATGTGTGCGACTCGAGGACACTATCGACATCCCCCCCCCCCCTCCTCGACGGCCCACGATCAAGGAACAGCAAAGGAACGAGAGCCGACGTGCTGACGCCGAGGAAGGTAGGAGGATCGTGGACGAGGGGAAAAAGCCGCCAACAAGACCGTCCAAAAAGTCCGCCCGAAAAGCACGTCGAAAAGCCCGCCGAAAAGCCGCCGCTGCCCGCCCGCCTGCCGCCCGCTGGGATCGCCGACGCACGGCATCGATTGACGATCCAGCGGGGCCCCTGTCGCCACCTCTCGCCGCCCGTCCATGACTCCGATTACCGACCGACGCTGACGCACAGGCGCTCTCGTTACCCCACCACCAGCGCCAACGTCGACGAAGAAGAAGACCCCGCCATGTCCCTTACTCTCCGAGCCGAGCGCGTGACGTGTGGACGTGTGTGTGAGACCGGGAGTCATTAATTTTAAGTTGTAAAGAAAGATTGTATAGCGAGTGTGAGAAAAGTACTAAACATTAAGACGACTCCGCTATCCATTGTAAATCGATTAGACTCCTTACGGAGAGTGAACCCGCCCCTACGACAAATCAGCGATAGCCCAGGGATACGATTTTGGACCGATATACGGAATTTATAACGACTGAGGCTGTCCGCTGATTTGAGGAAATTTTGTAACCGAGATCCAAGTGTGTGGGATCTGAGTGAGTGAGCCCCGATCTTTTTCGTAAGTTTTTGCCCACATTTTTCCCAACCCGTTCGACCCGTTTCCCTTTCCCGAATACCCGTTATTTTTTGTAGAAATTATTATTGAAGGATTTTGCCTCGTGGTCGACACGTGGTCGGCATTTTTGCACACGAGCAGAAAGTTATCGCGCGCGTGGTGAGCGGCGTAAAATTCGCTATAAGTGATAGTTTAGTTAGATAGAGTTTTTTCCCATCCCTCCCATTAAGACTTTGAGACTTTTTTTTGTGTTAATGATTAAGACCGAGGTAATATTGTAAGAAGCCGTCGATTCGTGTACCCTCCCCCTGAGCCCTCTCCCCTCTCCCGAGCTAGCTGGACTGTCCATTGCGACAGATATATTCTTTCAAGTTTTGAGTTTTTTGTTTTGAGTAAAGTCTTTTGAGAAGAGATCCGTGCCGTTTGCACGATCTGTTACGGTGCTACACCGTGAAAGTAGCTGGCGCCCATTCGAGTCATAGTTAGTATATTAATTGGATTTTGTGCAACATTTGTCTGACCAGCTCTCCCGTTAGTCCCCCTTAAAATCCCCCTAACTCCGCCAAATCCATTCCGAATATTTTCCCCCCTTTGCGTCCCACTTTAGTATTGTTTTTTGAATAATTTGAACCAATTGCATTTTTGTTTTTCTCCGAGATTATTATTCAGAATTAAGTATTTGTTATCTGGCCCCCTTTTTTTGCGATTATATTCAGTTTATCCCTTACCGTTTTTTCACTATTATTTAAAACCCGATTTATTATTATTATTATTGTAAGACCTGTCGATATTTTTATTTTTGAAATTAAATCCTGCCGCGTGTTATCGCCGAGATAAAAGGAAGTAGAGGGCTCTCCGGTGTGACGTCACTGCCGTGAGGATGGAGGAGCGTGTGATCGGCACGACAAGAAGGAGTGCTCGTCGAAACGGTAGAGCGAGCAGATCGGCGACGCGAACAAGCCACCTTTTTTTCTTTTTGTAATTCATTGTATCCACGAAATAAAACTGATTTCGTTCATTTCGAAACCCTCGGTGCATTCTTTTCTCGGATCCTTACATTATTATTATTTAACCTTCCCGCGACCTTGTTATTATTGCTTCGCCCTCCAAGTCATTATTATCGCTAGTCCCATATTATTGGTAATCTCTCCCCAGTATTATTTTCATTTTTGGTTTTCTCTCTCTTCAACGTACCCGTAACGGCGTTGAAGCGACTGTTATTCTCGACCTTTGTTATTTACCGTTTTTTTGTATTTCATTATCGACTGACCATTATTGATATTTTGTAACTTATTTTTATTTCTGATTTTTGCTTTTCTCATTTTCTACTGTTTAACTTTTCTTTTTCGATTATTATTAAACGACTGTTATTATTGTCCCCGACGAGTACCATTCTTTTGCTTGACCCTCCCCCTCCCCACGGGGGAAAATAATAACATCGCAATATATATATATATATATATCGCATATATATATCGCAATATATATATATATTGTGACGCGGTATTTTTTGGACGCGTCACAGATCCTCGTAAACTACGAGTTTTGGCGAGCCCATGAATTATTCCTAATATGAGAACCCGATCGATCTCAGCGGCAGAAATTAGCATCTCTCTTTCTGCCTCTAATAACATCAAAAGCATCGCTCTGGGCGCACCGATATCGGAGAAGTCGCAGCTTAGCGATGCCAGCATCGGAATTGATGGCTGGAATCCCTGGACTGGCCGCGGTTATTGCTGTCTGTAGGCGAAATATCGCGAGAGATTTCGAACGGAGCGTCAGCGTCGCTGTCGTTCGAATATCAGTTCCGCGCGTGCGATAGTTCGCAATGATCGTAGGGCGTCGCCAGGTACCGGGGCTACCGAAAATATTGGTAAGGGGAAGGGAGAGCGGGACCGCGCGACCGATTAGCGAGAACGACTCGGGGACTCTCGTCACCGGAGTGATAGCGTGAAGACGTGTGCTCGCTGCCCAGCCATGGGGGGAATAAGATCGGAAGGACGGAGGAAGGACGAGTCGGTCTGGCTTTAACATCTCGGCACCGATAAACTCGTGCGGTAAGCCTTCGCCTCTTGGTTGGACTCGGACTCGCATTAAACATCTTTTCGCGCTCCAAAACTACGAGCTTGCACGTGGCTCGGAAGCTGCGCTGGGTACCGTCCCGGGCAAACGATAACTTTTGTTTCTGTCGATTATTTTGTGTTTATTGTGTTCGTGGATCAGAAGTGCCGGGGATCGGACGGACTCGCGTTGCCGTCGGGATGGATTATTCGATTCGCGATGGGATTCGGCCTTGAGACCGCCGAATTAGTTTTATTGCTGCGTGTGACGGAGTACAGTGGCAGTATCTCGAGGCATGCGAGTCGTGTTTCTCGCACGTGCAACGGAAACCGTAGGCTCGAGCAAGGGGCTGCGGCTGTCTTGCGAGAGCGTCGCGCTAGCCAAAAAGTAACGAGAAGCGCGTTCGTGATGCTTTAATGACTCGAGATGGGTTTTATGTCGGTACCGGTAGTGAGCGCGATCGAGTATATATTGGCGACAGATCGACACGCACGCCTCGTGATAAATTATCAGTGCAGAATATCGGCACATCGGCGTCGTCGCCGCGCGCTCGAGGTGGTACAATCGCGCATAAAAATAAGATAGAGAAGGGAAAGTAGGGACCGATCCCGTACCTAAATTCTACCGTGATTTTCTATTATGTTAGTTATTTTATTAGATATTTTTCTTTTCTCTTGCGCTTTTTCCGGATTAGGTTCGACTTTTCGATTATATTAGTTGCGGAATGCGGGATCGGGGACACTATGGTTGTATAACGAAATTTTAGTACTTCGACTCGGTGAACTGAGTAGCCGGGGAGAATGTAGTGAGGGATCCTTTTTTTTGGCACTTGTTTAGAGTCACTCTTTCCTATTTGTTTTTGCGAATAAATAATATCTTTGTCGATTCACTATTCCTGACGTTATTAATCTACCTCTTCACGAGTTCCGAACCGCCCTTCTACCGATACACAACCTGAGCAGCCTCGCAATCTATCCGTCTTTTTAAATAAATATCGATCTCCGATCGTGTCGAGTACGAACCTCGGCTGGCGCCTTTAAAATAAATTAAGCGATCGAGAGACGGACTTTTGTGTCGATTACGGTACCGTTTGGGATATGGATTTGTGTTGTTCGTTGCGGTGCTAAAAATGTCGGTCACAATATATATATATATATATGTTATAAGGATGCGAGAATGTATGACAAGAATGAGTGAATTCGATAAGATAAAATGTACACGATTAGGTTTGTCTCCCGTAAAATGATTATACGTGACACAAAAAGGGGGACATTGTAAGAACGAAATTTATATCCGCGCAAAATAGCGAAATATCGACCGAGGGCGCTATGGTATCGAGCCACGATTTACGCGCACGCGTATCGTCCCCAAAAGGGAGTGCGCGTGCTCCAAATATTTCGGTGGTCCTACCGGTACCGATAAGCATTTTCTCCTCCTGTTTCTCTCTGGGGACGTTGTGAGTGACGGACGCGTCGATTTACTTTGGAACAAAATCGGAGACTAGCGAGGTGAACTCGTATCGGAATCTCCAGATTGACCGGGGCCTGCCGATCGTCATTATTAAAAATTTATTCCACCTACTTCAACTTCTCTGCGAGCCCCAGAGTGAAAAGAAAGAGCCACCGAGAAAGATAAGTTTTACCCTTTATTGTCTGGTTTGATGCGAAATTATATTTTGTGCATTGTTCTTTGATACGAAATTATATTTTGTTTATTTTTGCTGATACGAAAAGCGAATTATATATGTGTGTCCGAGTATGGAATAGTATGGAATAGTATGGAATGGTATGGAATTGGATGAAATTATATTGAAGGATGTGAAACGAATTTATTGTGAATCTCAAATTTAAATAAGACAGACGGATTTGTCTCCCAGTCAAGTGACTCGAAAAGTTATGTGATCATTATTTAGTGTGACCCGGTCATTTCCTCTGCGCTCGTTAATATTAAAATTGATTTTTTTTACCAGGTTCGGGTGATTTTTTATTGAGATTAGATTCTATCTTTTACAGTAGTAAGTACGGCGTGGACGTATGTGTGTGTATCAGCGTAACATAATCCACATTTGAGTGAATTATTGTTCAAATATTATTCTTCGTATTACCTCATATTTTTAACTCCCGACTGCCATGTGGGAAAAAACGGGAGTTATGCGTTTCACTGTGATGACCCAGGCAAACACTGGCGTCTTTTCGAAGGCGTCAGTGTTTGTCGAAACGAGAAAATATAACTGAAGCAAAATTGGAATATTGATTCTTTGTATAATGATCTATGTTTGTGACAAAAAAATTTAAGCTAAGGTGTAAACGAACGTAAATAAATCATATTCCGATAAACAAATTAATAGTTCACAGTATCATATCGATTAGCCGATGCGAACCAAGAATTCTTCTTTTTCATTGGCTGTTATCCCAGATAGAAAAACGGGCCTTGAACCGGATGTCGTACCATTGGTACCGCCACCATTTCGTTGCCATCATTTTTTTCTATCTGGATGTATTTTTGTCAATACAGGAATAAAAAAAAATAGTTATATACGCGGTGTTATTGTTAGTTATATGATACTTATTTCGTTCGTCATTATTATTTTAGTTGATCCAAGTAGTTCATGCAGTAGCGTAAAATTGATGGTGTGCTAATACTGTGTTCAAAGACAGGTTATCCTCGTATTGAGCTCGTTGTTGTCAGGAATGTAACGGCCGCAGCCTCATACTTTGTTTCATTTGACTTCGAATATTTATTCATGCGTATCGATACGGAGTTTCCGTTCGATACGCTCTTCAAAGAAGCCCTTAAGGCTATCGAGCATCCGGACCGCCGCGAGCGGCCACTTATCTACTAGACTAAACATCCTTCGACTCTTTATTCCATTGTCAAGCGAGCGCGAAGCCCTCAGCTTCACGCCCGCTTCAATCAGTTCAGCTCCGACCGACGACCAGTGCGGTACACCTCCAATTATACTCCGATTATTACACTCTCCGACTAATAAAATCATTAATGTTCATACCATCAATTCAACTCAATTCATTTACGCAGTGCCTGATCATCGACCATCCGTTACATTTTGGTGTCAGAAGTGCCGGAACCATTCAAACACGTTCATATTAAAAAAAAAAATCATAAAATTTAACTTTTACAAAAAAAAAAAAAAAAATTATACTCGCGTTTGAGCCGCAGCTCACGCACCCGGAACCAACAAACGAGCTCGAGCCGTGCTCGCACACAAAAAAAACAGTGAATAACAACAAAACGAAAAGTGACACAGTGAAAAAAAACGACAGTAAAAAAAAAACTAACAGCGAACGAAACACGGTGATCAACAGAAAAAAAATACAAAGAACAGTGACAAACAGTGAAAAGATACAAAAAATAGTATAATATACTGAACATACACCTATTAAATAATATATTCAACATTGACAAAAAAAAACAACAAAAGTTACAAGTGAGAGTGTACGGAGTGAGCGAGCGATGTCGGGTATACCGACCGCCGAAAGTCCTCGCGCAGCGGCAGCCGCCAACGTTACCACCGGCGAGCCGTCATCGACCGCGGCATCGATCCGCCACGGATGTGATCCGCCGCACCGATGTCTCGACGCCCACCGTCATCCACCATCCACCTCCCCTATAAATAAAAAGAAGGAAGGACGTCAAAAATACAATAAAAAAAGGAAGGACGAGACACGACACGGAAAGCCGAATAAAAAAAAATGTCCAACCAAAACCAACCACAGATGAATAAAACTATTATTTATCCTCATCGTACACGTAAGTACCAACCAATTAATTAAATTATTATTATTATTTGACAGTGTGTAACGCATATTTTGAGCCAATTATTATTATTACTTATTTCTAATTTTTTTTTAAATACGCGCATTATGAGCGCCGATTCACGAAAACGTATCGCAACAACCTTGTTGCGTGCACGTAGCGCATGTCACGACTACCTGTCACCGTATTTCACGGGACAGGTAGAATTTCCCTATTTCTCAAATACACCGTAATTCCCTTTTTGCCTTTTGCTTCGCTTCAACACAATGTAAACGCGCCTCACGTAGATGGCACCGAATAAAAAAAAATTAATACAACATTTATAGAGATACACAAAAAAAATAACGAAAAATCGAAAAAATTATATGGATGCGGAAAAAGATAGTTTGGAATAAAACACATCGAATAGAGTATTTCAAATATTTGTAAACAATATTTACAAACAATAATTGATACCTTTTTTTAACTCAATAAATTTTTAAACCTTTTTGAACGTTAACAAAAATCTTTTTTTTATTCTCATAATTTAATTTAATTTTTCATACATAACTTCGAATTTATTTGTCATTTGGCCTTTATCAATATTTTGTTTTTTTCTTCTGTGAATATCAAATAACTTCACTTTCGATTTCAATCCATTCTTTTTTTTCACATATTCGATCAAATATTTTAGCATATGCATTAAAACAAAAAAATTATAATACAAAATTCAAACTTACAAGTAGTACACAATTCTAAAAAATTGATCAAACATAATAAATAATCTTACAATATAATCACCAGCAAAGGCAACCAATAATATTGCGTTTTGCGACGTTTGCAGCGTAATACCTTCGTTCAATGGTAAAAATATACCAGTTCGCGACTTTCTACGCATTTGTAGAAGGTAGCAGAGATGGTTCCCGAAATTGACCAATCGCTGTTTTTAAACATAATTTACCTAAAACTATCCGGATCAGCTGCAGATATAGCAGATTCGAGAATGCATCTTACACTCGAATCTCTCCTGAGAGATCTCAGAAACGCCTTCGAAAAACCCGTAGAATTATCCGATTTAGAATTAGAATTAACATCTAACGTACAGAATTACAACGAGACAGTTAGAGACTACGCAATGCGTACGCGGAAAATCGCTAAAAGAATCGAAGAACATCTCAAAGAAGTATACACAGAGCGACACCAACAACAGTACCTGGAAAACAGATCGCAAGAAGTAAGCCAAACAGTAATTAAATCCTTTATCCGTGGACTTTGTAACCACGTAGCAAATTTGCTCTTGTCAAAAAACTTTCTAACACTCGAAAATGCGATCGACGAGGCATTAAATATTGAAAATGAACTCATTCGCAGACAAGCAATACACCAAACGACGAAACGCAAAAGATTCGAAGCTAGGGAAAATAGTCCCAATAAAGCGAAAATTCGTTCCGCACAGTCCAACGAGCAACATAGACAACGAGCGTTTTGTGAAAAACGTTTCGAGAATGCAACTCAAACAACATCATATCGCCACATTAATTCGCTATCCAATAACTACCAAAATCGCAACAGAAATTCTTGGGATCAAATCGACGATCGTGATAGAGATTCGCACGATCGAAACGACGAGGCGGGGTTAAAACTTCGAATGATTGAAACCCGAAGGCTTTTAAATCCGATTTTTTTTAGACGATTGAGAATTTTTATACATTTTGAGTATCGACATATTTAATGCAGAAAAGTTTATATCCCGAAATAGTAAAACATGAAAGAATAAATGCCAGAGAGAGTATCCGACAGATTGGAGCGGAGTCGACAATAAATTGAGCTACATAACATCGTCCAAATATTGGTAATCGGAACGGTTAAAATCCCGAAATCGCCGTATAGTATAGACGAATTCGTGAAAGGCCAATTACCCTATAAAAAATATAGGGAATTGAGATAATTTAAAGCTCAATATACAGAAATAAGTCGTGCAAAGGAATGAAAATACGAAAGATCGGGAAATTAACAATTACAATTATGAAAGACTGGAAAATCGACAAGTCAAAAGTCAAAGAGGTAAAAAATTGTCCGTTCAAAAATCCGAAACATAAAAACCTGCCAGTAAAAAACTCCAAAATTTAAAACGTCGACAGCTCAAAAGTCCGAAAAATGAAACATCGACAGCTCAAAAGTCCGAAAAATGAAACATCGACAGCTCAAAAGTCCGAAAAATGAAACATCGACAGCTTAAAAGTCCGAAAAGTAAAACGTCGATAATTCAAAAGTCCGAAAATTTATTTCAAGTATTATTTATTTTTATAATAAATGAATTATAAGAAATTTATAATGCTTAAACAATATTATGTAACGTATCATAATCATAGTTTGTCGAAATACCAGAAAACGCTAAGTGAAAAATACAAAATATCACACGTACGTGAAGTATCAGGTAGTTTTTGTACTTGAAATATTTATCTAGTACTTTTCGTAAACCAACTAATTCACGAATTGAAATTTACGTGAAACGTAGTTTGAGGCTAATTAAAAAATATTCTCAATTTCTGATTGAACTGCAACGTAATTCTACTCTTAGCGTAATACTTGGTTCACAAAGTCGTGTGTTACGTGTAAATTAAAAATGTATTGAAAAATTCTAAAATCTCCAAATCTTAAAATTCAAACGATTATATCTATAGTCACCACATAGTCGTCACATGAGTCAAGCATTATACAGAGTTGGTCAAAATTGTACAATTTGGGGTCAAAATTTCAATTTTCACTGAACTTCGATATCTTATAGTAATTTTTCAACAAAATGAAAATTCATTAAGATTTAACCACTTGGATCGGCTTCGACTAAATTCAATACCAAAGGTCTTTTATCAATATATCATATTTACATGCAGTTTTAGGACAATAGTTCAAAATTGATGCAAGTTTAGAGCTATCACAGATACTGTTCAAAAAATGTTGAATCGCCTAAAATCTCCAAATGAAAATTATGTTGAACGAAACGATGTGACCACTCTGTTAGAAAAAATAAGTAGTATGGAAAAGTCAACGAAATAACGAAACAAACATATTTTTTTATAAAATTATTAAACATTATTTATTTTGAACATAATGTATCACAGATTCATCATAAATCAGACGTATCACAAATTCTTGTCTTAAAAATAAAATTTTCAGTCAGCGACGCCAAAGATAATAAAATTACCGGTAACACTTAACTATTTCAGTTCAAAACAACCACCAGAAGTTGATAAACAATGACTACAGGCAATATTCGTAGAGATTACTCGACGCAACCCTACGGAGCTTCACACTCAATTTGTGGCTAGAAAAAAAAATCGACCTCATTTCAACGGTCGAGGAAACCCCGGTTTGAAACGGAATTTAAAAAAATACCACCAAACGATAATAAAATAACCGGTAATACTCAACTATTAAGGTTGAAACAACCAAGAGAGAAGCAGAGCTACGGAGCTTAAGCCTGAATTTGTGGTTAGAAAGAAAAATCGGTCTTATTTTAACGCTCGAGGAAGACGCCGTTTGAACCCGAAAAAAAATTGCCACAACGTGACAGAAACGATAATAAAATTACCGATAAGACTTAACTATTTAAGTTAAAAATAATCAAGACAATTTGACAAAAAAAAATACTATTAGCAATATTCGTAGGGATTACAAGACGCAACCCTACGGAGCTTCACACTCAATTTGTGGCTTGAAAAACAAAAATCAGTCTCGATTCGACCGCTCGAGGAAAACACGGTTTGAAAAAAAAATAGAAAAAATTGCTACACCGTGACATAAGTAACAATGAAATTAAAAACAACCAAGAGTGGTCGAAAAAAAATACTGCTGGCAATATTCGTAGGGATTACAAGACTCAAACCCTACGGAGCTTGACTCAATTTGTGGCTAGAAAAAAAAAAAAATCGGTCTCGATTCCACCGCTGGAGGAAAACACGGTTTGAAAAAAAAATAAAAAAAAATTGCTACACCGTGACATAAATGACAATAAAATTAAAAACAACCAAGAGTGGTCGACAAAAAAAGACTACTGGCAATATTCGTAGGGATTACAAGACGCAAACCCTACGGAGCTTCACACTCAATTTGTGGCTAGAAAAAAACAAAAAAATCACCTCGGCCGACTTTAAGGCTCGACGAAAACCCGGTTTATTAGCACAATATGAGTACGGCATTTCGGGCACTTGGCGTTTTCTTGGCTAATGAGAATCGTTGCGCACCTTTCGCAGCAACAAGTGTGTCCGCAAGGAATAAAAATGTGCGTGACGTCACTTAAGAGGCAAACGACACATCTTGGCGCTGGAAAAAAAGAAAGTCGTTAGCGTATGTCAAGAAGTTAATAGTATTAAATTCAAATATGCACTGGATATTACATTTTTGAATGATAATCTTTCCAGAATACAATGTTAAAAATTCCTAAACAGGATAAAATAAAATTTCGCATGATAAAAATTACTGTGCGTATACAAGTACACTATTCACTTGATGTCTGACATTTAAATAAGTTTAGCGTGAAGTTTGTACTCAGGCAGAACATACTCTGAAGACAGGCATAGAGAATTGAGGCACAAATTGCAGTGAGACAGTGAGACAGTGAGACACACAGTTTACTAACACAGTAGACGCGTGCTCTCAGCTGCATTTCTGCATGCATACGAAGCATCCAAACTCGACCGACAAATCAAAAGAATTTACTCTAGTTTTGTCCTAACTAGGAATGTGACATTAAAATATCACAGCTATGATCAATTTTAGTTCTCGCCCTACGGAATCTAAAGAAGTATACAGACCATTTTGACGTAAATTAATTCGATCGTTAACCGTCGCTTGAACTTGATCGTCCGCATCCACACTCCGAAAAACGTGGGCGAAAGCACGCAGTTTACCAACACAGTAGACGCGTGCTCTCAGCTGCATTTCTGCATGCATACGAAGCATCCAAACTCGACCGACGAATCAAAAGAATTTACTCTAGTTTTTTCCTAACTAGGAATGTGACATTAAAATATCACAGCTATGATCAATTTTAGTTCTTGCCCTATATACTCAAAAGAAGTACATAGACCATTTTTGCGTCAATTAATTCGATCGTTAACCGTCGCTTGAACTTGATCGTCCGCATCCACACTCCGAAAAACGTGGGCGAAAGCACGCAGTTTACCAACACAGTAGACGCGTGCTCTCAGCTGCATTTCTGCATGCATACGAAGCATCCAAACTCGACCGACGAATCAAAAGAATTTACTCTAGTTTTTTCCTAACTAGGAATGTGACATTAAAATATCACAGCTATGATCAATTTTAATTCTTGCCCTATATACTCTAAAGAAGTACATAGACCATTTTTGCGTAAATTAATTCGATCGTTAACCGTCGCTTGAACTTGATCGTCCGCATCCACACTCCGAAAAACGTGGGCGAAAGCACGCAGTTTACCAACACAGTAGACGCGTGCTCTCAGCTGCATTTCTGCATGCATACGAAGCATCCAAACTCGACCGACGAATCAAAAGAATTTACTCTAGTTTTTTCCTAACTAGGAATGTGACATTAAAATATCACAGCTATGATCAATTTTAGTTCTTGCCCTATATACTCAAAAGAAGTACATAGACCATTTTTGCGTCAATTAATTCGATCGTTAACCGTCGCTTGAACTTGATCGTCCGCATCCACACTCCGAAAAACGTGGGCGAAAGCACGCAGTTTACCAACACAGTAGACGCGTGCTCTCAGCTGCATTTCTGCATGCATACGAAGCATCCAAACTCGACCGACGAATCAAAAGAATTTACTCTAGTTTTTTCCTAACTAGGAATGTGACATTAAAATATCACAGCTATGATCAATTTTAGTTCTTGCCCTATATACTCTAAAGAAGTACATAGACCATTTTTGCGTCAATTAATTCGATCGTTAACCGTCGCTTGAACTTGATCGTCCGCATCCACACTCCGAAAAACGTGGGCGAAAGCACGCAGTTTACCAACACAGTAGACGCGTGCTCTCAGCTGCATTTCTGCATGCATACGAAGCATCCAAACTCGACCGACGAATCAAAAGAATTTACTCTAGTTTTTTCCTAACTAGGAATGTGACATTAAAATATCACAGCTATGATCAATTTTAGTTCTTGCCCTATATACTCTAAAGAAGTACATAGACCATTTTTGCGTCAATTAATTCGATCGTTAACCGTTGCTTGAACTTGATCGTCCGCATCCACACTTCGAAAAACGTGGGCGAAAGCACGCAGTTTACCAACACAGTAGACGCGTGCTCTCAGCTGCATTTCTGCATGCATACGAAGCATCCAAACTCGACCGACGAATCAAAAGAATTTACTCTAGTTTTTTCCTAACTAGGAATGTGACATTAAAATATCACAGCTATGATCAATTTTAGTTCTTGCCCTATATACTCTAAAGAAGTACATAGACCATTTTTGCGTAAATTAATTCGATCGTTAACCGTCGCTTGAACTTGATCGTCCGCATCCACACTCCGAAAAACGTGGGCGAAAGCACGCAGTTTACCAACACAGTAGACGCGTGCTCTCAGCTGCATTTCTGCATGCATACGAAGCATCCAAACTCGACCGACGAATCAAAAGAATTTACTCTAGTTTTTTCCTAACTAGGAATGTGACATTAAAATATCACAGCTATGATCAATTTTAGTTCTTGCCCTATATACTCAAAAGAAGTACATAGACCATTTTTGCGTCAATTAATTCGATCGTTAACCGTCGCTTGAACTTGATCGTCCGCATCCACACTCCGAAAAACGTGGGCGAAAGCACGCAGTTTACCAACACAGTAGACGCGTGCTCTCAGCTGCATTTCTGCATGCATACGAAGCATCCAAACTCGACCGACGAATCAAAAGAATTTACTCTAGTTTTTTCCTAACTAGGAATGTGACATTAAAATATCACAGCTATGATCAATTTTAGTTCTTGCCCTATATACTCTAAAGAAGTACATAGACCATTTTTGCGTCAATTAATTCGATCGTTAACCGTCGCTTGAACTTGATCGTCCGCATCCACACTCCGAAAAACGTGGGCGAAAGCACGCAGTTTACCAACACAGTAGACGCGTGCTCTCAGCTGCATTTCTGCATGCATACGAAGCATCCAAACTCGACCGACGAATCAAAAGAATTTACTCTAGTTTTTTCCTAACTAGGAATGTGACATTAAAATATCACAGCTATGATCAATTTTAGTTCTTGCCCTATATACTCTAAAGAAGTACATAGACCATTTTTGCGTCAATTAATTCGATCGTTAACCGTTGCTTGAACTTGATCGTCCGCATCCACACTTCGAAAAACGTGGGCGAAAGCACGCAGTTTACCAACACAGTAGACGCGTGCTCTCAGCTGCATTTCTGCATGCATACGAAGCATCCAAACTCGACCGACGAATCAAAAGAATTTACTCTAGTTTTTTCCTAACTAGGAATGTGACATTAAAATATCACAGCTATGATCAATTTTAGTTCTTGCCCTATATACTCTAAAGAAGTACATAGACCATTTTTGCGTCAATTAATTCGATCGTTAACCGTTGCTTGAACTTGATCGTCCGCATCCACACTTCGAAAAACGTGGGCGAAAGCACGCAGTTTACCAACACAGTAGACGCGTGCTCTCAGCTGCATTTCTGCATGCATACGAAGCATCCAAACTCGACCGACGAATCAAAAGAATTTACTCTAGTTTTTTCCTAACTAGGAATGTGACATTAAAATGTCACAGCTATGATCAATTTTAGTTCTTGCCCTATATACTCTAAAGAAGTACATAGACCATTTTTGCGTAAATTAATTCGATCGTTAACCGTCGCTTGAACTTGATCGTCCGCATCCACACTCCGAAAAACGTGGGCGAAAGCACGCAGTTTACCAACACAGTAGACGCGTGCTCTCAGCTGCATTTCTGCATGCATACGAAGCATCCAAACTCGACCGACGAATCAAAAGAATTTACTCTAGTTTTTTCCTAACTAGGAATGTGACATTAAAATATCACAGCTATGATCAATTTTAGTTCTTGCCCTATATACTCTAAAGAAGTACATAGACCATTTTTGCGTCAATTAATTCGATCGTTAACCGTTGCTTGAACTTGATCGTCCGCATCCACACTTCGAAAAACGTGGGCGAAAGCACGCAGTTTACCAACACAGTAGACGCGTGCTCTCAGCTGCATTTCTGCATGCATACGAAGCATCCAAACTCGACCGACGAATCAAAAGAATTTACTCTAGTTTTTTCCTAACTAGGAATGTGACATTAAAATATCACAGCTATGATCAATTTTAGTTCTTGCCCTATATACTCTAAAGAAGTACATAGACCATTTTTGCGTCAATTAATTCGATCGTTAACCGTTGCTTGAACTTGATCGTCCGCATCCACACTTCGAAAAACGTGGGCGAAAGCACGCAGTTTACCAACACAGTAGACGCGTGCTCTCAGCTGCATTTCTGCATGCATACGAAGCATCCAAACTCGACCGACGAATCAAAAGAATTTACTCTAGTTTTTTCCTAACTAGGAATGTGACATTAAAATGTCACAGCTATGATCAATTTTAGTTCTTGCCCTATATACTCTAAAGAAGTACATAGACCATTTTTGCGTAAATTAATTCGATCGTTAACCGTCGCTTGAACTTGATCGTCCGCATCCACACTCCGAAAAACGTGGGCGAAAGCACGCAGTTTACCAACACAGTAGACGCGTGCTCTCAGCTGCATTTCTGCATGCATACGAAGCATCCAAACTCGACCGACGAATCAAAAGAATTTACTCTAGTTTTTTCCTAACTAGGAATGTGACATTAAAATATCACAGCTATGATCAATTTTAGTTCTTGCCCTATATACTCTAAAGAAGTACATAGACCATTTTTGCGTAAATTAATTCGATCGTTAACCGTCGCTTGAACTTGATCGTCCGCATCTACACTCCGAAAAACGTGGGCGAAAGCACGCAGTTTACCAGCACAGTAGACGCGTGCTCTCAGCTGCATTTCTGCATGCATACGAAGCATCCAAACTCGACCGACGACTCAAAAGAATTTACTCTAGTTTTTTCCTAACTAGGAATGTGACATTAAAATATCACAGCTATGATCAATTTTAGTTCTTGCCCTATATACTCAAAAGAAGTACATAGACCATTTTTGCGTCAATTAATTCGATCGTTAACCGTCGCTTGAACTTGATCGTCCGCATCCACACTCCGAAAAACGTGGGCGAAAGCACGCAGTTTACCAACACAGTAGACGCGTGCTCTCAGCTGCATTTCTGCATGCATACGAAGCATCCAAACTCGACCGACGAATCAAAAGAATTTACTCTAGTTTTTTCCTAACTAGGAATGTGACATTAAAATATCACAGCTATGATCAATTTTAGTTCTTGCCCTATATACTCTAAAGAAGTACATAGACCATTTTTGCGTCAATTAATTCGATCGTTAACCGTCGCTTGAACTTGATCGTCCGCATCCACACTCCGAAAAACGTGGGCGAAAGCACGCAGTTTACCAACACAGTAGACGCGTGCTCTCAGCTGCATTTCTGCATGCATACGAAGCATCCAAACTCGACCGACGAATCAAAAGAATTTACTCTAGTTTTTTCCTAACTAGGAATGTGACATTAAAATATCACAGCTATGATCAATTTTAGTTCTTGCCCTATATACTCTAAAGAAGTACATAGACCATTTTTGCGTCAATTAATTCGATCGTTAACCGTTGCTTGAACTTGATCGTCCGCATCCACACTTCGAAAAACGTGGGCGAAAGCACGCAGTTTACCAACACAGTAGACGCGTGCTCTCAGCTGCATTTCTGCATGCATACGAAGCATCCAAACTCGATCGACAAATCAAAAGAATTTACTCTAGTTTTTTCCTAACTAGGAATGTGACATTAAAATATCACAACTATGATCAATTTTAGTTCTTGCCCTACGGAATCTAAAGAAGTATACAAACCATTTTGACGTAAATTAATTCGATCGTTAACCGTCGCTTGAACTTGATCGTCCGCATCCACACTCCGAAAAACGTGGGCGAAAGCACGCAGTTTACCAACACAGTAGACGCGTGCTCTCAGCTGCATTTCTGCATGCATACGAAGCATCCAAACTCGACCGACGAATCAAAAGAATTTACTCTAGTTTTTTCCTAACTAGGAATGTGACATTAAAATATCACAGCTATGATCAATTTTAGTTCTTGCCCTATATACTCTAAAGAAGTACATAGACCATTTTTACGTAAATTAATTCGATCGTTAACCGTCGCTTGAACTTGATCGTCCGCATCTACACTCCGAAAAACGTGGGCGAAAGCACGCAGTTTACCAGCACAGTAGACGCGTGCTCTCAGCTGCATTTCTGCATGCATACGAAGCATCCAAACTCGACCGACGACTCAAAAGAATTTACTCTAGTTTTTTCCTAACTAGGAATGTGACATTAAAATATCACAGCTATGATCAATTTTAGTTCTTGCCCTATATACTCAAAAGAAGTACATAGACCATTTTTGCGTCAATTAATTCGATCGTTAACCGTCGCTTGAACTTGATCGTCCGCATCCACACTCCGAAAAACGTGGGCGAAAGCACGCAGTTTACCAACACAGTAGACGCGTGCTCTCAGCTGCATTTCTGCATGCATACGAAGCATCCAAACTCGACCGACGAATCAAAAGAATTTACTCTAGTTTTTTCCTAACTAGGAATGTGACATTAAAATATCACAGCTATGATCAATTTTAGTTCTTGCCCTATATACTCTAAAGAAGTACATAGACCATTTTTGCTTCAATTAATTCGATCGTTAACCGTCGCTTGAACTTGATCGTCCGCATCCACACTCCGAAAAACGTGGGCGAAAGCACGCAGTTTACCAACACAGTAGACGCGTGCTCTCAGCTGCATTTCTGCATGCATACGAAGCATCCAAACTCGATCGACAAATCAAAAGAATTTACTCTAGTTTTTTCCTAACTAGGAATGTGACATTAAAATATCACAACTATGATCAATTTTAGTTCTTGCCCTACGGAATCTAAAGAAGTATACAGACCATTTTGACGTAAATTAATTCGATCGTTAACTGTCGCTTGAACTTGATCTTGAATTCAATATAAGGAGATATTCAATTAAATAGAGTCGATCATTCATGCAGATTTTTTTAATAGTTTCCAATAGGTGTAAATAGTTTACTAAAATGAAAAATGTTAGGCGTTATATTATTGACATACACTAGTAACATTACCTGAAGGCAAAATCGATTCCAAATAAGTCAACGGGACGAACCATTATCAGTACTATGCGTATTAGCATATAAAAATTCGTATAGGCGTCTGTGCCTTGGAGAAACACATGCCGATATTTCTCTCGCGATAGATATCGTCCGAAGTAAAAAAAATACTGAACAAAATTACTCGCCAAATACGCGTTGATAACGAGACGAACCACCATAAGTTCGATTCGTACAAGCGTATAAAAAATTCGTATAAGCGCAGTTGCCTTGGAGCAACGTATACCGATATTTCTCTCGCGTTCGTTCTAGTCGGAAGTAAAAAAATTATTTTAAACAATTTATCGCATAAATCGCGTTTATTACTGGTCGAATCATTATTAGTTCGATTCGTACTAGCGTATAAAAAATTCGGATACGCGCATTTGCCTTGGAGCAACGTATGCCGATATTTCTCTCGCGTTCGTTCTATTCAGAAGTAAAAAAATTATTTTAAACAATTTATCGCATAAATCGCGTTTATTACTGGTCGAATCATTATTAGTTCGATTCGTACTAGCGTATAAAAAATTCGGATAAGCGCATTTGCCTTGGAGCAACGTATGCCGATATTTCTCTCGCGTTCGTTCTAGTCGGAAGTCAAAAAATTATTTTAACCTATCTATCGCATGAATAAGCGTTGTTCACTGATCGAATCATTATTAGTTCGATTCGTACTAGCGTATAAAAAATTCGGATAAGCGCATTTGCCTTGGAGCAACGTATGCCGATATTTCTCTCGCGTTCGTTCTATTCAGAAGTAAAAAAATTATTTTAAACAATTTATCGCATAAATCGCGTTTATTACTGGTCGAATCATTATTAGTTCGATTCGTACTAGCGTATAAAAAATTCGGATAAGCGCAATTTGCCTTGGAGCAACGTATGCCGATATTTCTCTCGCGTTCGTTCTATTCGGAAGTAAAAAAATTATTTTAAACAATTTATCGCATAAATCGCGTTTATTACCGGTCGAATCATTATTAGTTCGATTCGTACTAGCGTATAAAAAATTCGGATAAGCGCATTTGCCTTGGAGCAACGTATGCCGATATTTCTCTCGCGTTCGTTCTAGTCGGAAGTAAAAAAATTATTTTAAACAATTTATCGCATAAATCGCGTTTATTACTGGTCGAATCATTATTAGTTCGATTCGTACTAGCGTATAAAAAATTCGGATAAGCGCATTTGCCTTGGAGCAACGTATGCCGATATTTCTCTCACGTTCGTTCTATTCGGAAGTAAAAAAATTATTTTAAACAATTTATCGCATAAATCGCGTTTATTACCGGTCGAATCATTATTAGTTCGATTCGTACTAGCGTATAAAAAATTCGGATAAGCGCATTTGCCTTGGAGCAACGTATGCCGATATTTCTCTCGCGTTCGTTCTAGTCGGAAGTAAAAAAATTATTTTAAACAATTTATCGCATAAATGGCGTTTATTACTGGACGAATCGATATTAGTTCGATTCGTGCTAGCGTATAAAAAATTCGTATAAGCGCATTTGCCTTGGAGCAACGTATGCCGACATTTCTCTCGCGTTCGTTCTAGTCGGAAGTAAAAAAAATATTTTAAACAATTTATCGCATAAATCGCGTTTATTACTGGTCGAATCATTATTAGTTCGATTCGTACTAGCGTATAAAAAATTCGGATAAGCGCAATTTACCTTGGAGCAACGTATGCCGATATTTCTCTCGCGTTCGTTCTATTCGGAAGTAAAAAAATTATTTTAAACAATTTATCGCATAAATCGCGTTTATTACCGGTCGAATCATTATTAGTTCGATTCGTACTAGCGTATAAAAAATTCGGATAAGCGCATTTGCCTTGGAGCAACGTATGCCGATATTTCTCTCGCGTTCATTCTAGCCGGAAGTAAAAAAAATATTTTAAACAATTTATCGCATAAATCGCGTTTATTACTGGTCGAATCATTAATAGTTCGATTCGTACTAGCGTATAAAAAATTCGTATAAGCGCATTTGCCTTGGAGCAACGTATGCCGATATTTCTCTCGCGTTCGTTCTATTCAGAAGTAAAAAAATTATTTTAAACAATTTATCGCATAAATCGCGTTTATTACTGGTCGAATCATTATTAGTTCGATTCGTACTAGCGTATAAAAAATTCGGATAAGCGCATTTGCCTTGGAGCAACGTATGCCGATATTTCTCTCACGTTCGTTCTATTCGGAAGTAAAAAAATTATTTTAAACAATTTATCGCATAAATCGCGTTTATTACCGGTCGAATCATTATTAGTTCGATTCGTACTAGCGTATAAAAAATTCGTATATGCGCATTTGCCTTGGAGCAACGTATGCCGATATTTCTCTCGCGTTCGTTCTATTCGGAAGTAAAAAAATTATTTTAAACAATTTATCGCATGAATCGCGTTTATTACCGGTCGAATCATTATTAGTTCGATTCGTACTAGCTTATAAAAAATTCGGATAAGCGCATTTGCCTTGGAGCAACGTAAGCCGATATTTCTCTCGCGTTCGTTCTATTCGGAAGTAAAAAAATTATTTTAAACAATTTATCGCATAAATCGCGTTTATTACCGGTCGAATCATTATTAGTTCGATTCGTACTAGCGTATAAAAAATTCGGATAAGCGCATTTGCCTTGGAGCAACGTATGCCGATATTTCTCTCGCGTTCGTTCTAGTCGGAAGTAAAAAAATTATTTTAAACAATTTATCGCATAAATAGCGTTTATTACTGGACGAATCGATATTAGTTCGATTCGTGCTAGCGTATAAAAAATTCGTATAAGCGCATTTGCCTTGGAGCAACGTATGCCGATATTTCTCTCGCGTTCGTTCTAGTCGGAAGTAAAAAAAATATTTTAAACAATTTATCGCATAAATCGCGTTTATTACTGGTCGAATCATTATTAGTTCGATTCGTACTAGCGTATAAAAAATTCGGATAAGCGCAATTTACCTTGGAGCAACGTATGCCGATATTTCTGTCGCGTTCGTTCTATTCGGAAGTAAAAAAATTATTTTAAACAATTTATCGCATAAATCGCGTTTATTACCGGTCGAATCATTATTAGTTCGATTCGTACTAGCGTATAAAAAATTCGTATAAGCGCATTTGCCTTGGAGCAACGTATGCCGATATTTCTCTCGCGTTCATTCTAGTCGGAAGTAAAAAAAAATATTTTAAACAATTTATCGCATAAATCGCGTTTATTACTGGTCGAATCATTAATAGTTCGATTCGTACTAGCGTATAAAAAATTCGTATAAGCGCATTTGCCTTGGAGCAACGTATGCCGATATTTCTCTCGCGTTCGTTCTATTCAGAAGTAAAAAAAATATTTTAAACAATTTATCGCATAAATCGCGTTTATTACTGGTCGAATCATTATTAGTTCGATTCGTACTAGCGTATAAAAAATTCGGATAAGCGCATTTGCCTTGGAGCAACGTATGCCGATATTTCTCTCACGTTCGTTCTATTCGGAAGTAAAAAAATTATTTTAAACAATTTATCGCATAAATCGCGTTTATTACCGGTCGAATCATTATTAGTTCGATTCGTACTAGCGTATAAAAAATTCGTATAAGCGCATTTGCCTTGGAGCAACGTATGCCGATATTTCTCTCGCGTTCGTTCTATTCGGAAGTAAAAAAATGATTTTAAACAATTTATCGCATGAATCGCGTTTATTACCGGTCGAATCATTATTAGTTCGATTCGTACTAGCGTATAAAAAATTCGGATAAGCGCATTTGCCTTGGAGCAACGTATGCCGATATTTCTCTCGCGTTCGTTCTAGTCGGAAGTCAAAAAATTATTTTAACCTATCTATCGCATGAATAAGCGTTGTTCACTGATCGAATCATTATTAGTTCGATTCGTACTAGCGTATAAAAAATTCGGATAAGCGCATTTGCCTTGGAGCAACGTATGCCGATATTTCTCTCGCGTTCGTTCTATTCAGAAGTAAAAAAATTATTTTAAACAATTTATCGCATAAATCGCGTTTATTACTGGTCGAATCATTATTAGTTCGATTCGTACTAGCGTATAAAAAATTCGGATAAGCGCAATTTGCCTTGGAGCAACGTATGCCGATATTTCTCTCGCGTTCGTTCTATTCGGAAGTAAAAAAATTATTTTAAACAATTTATCGCATAAATCGCGTTTATTACCGGTCGAATCATTATTAGTTCGATTCGTACTAGCGTATAAAAAATTCGGATAAGCGCATTTGCCTTGGAGCAACGTATGCCGATATTTCTCTCGCGTTCGTTCTAGTCGGAAGTAAAAAAATTATTTTAAACAATTTATCGCATAAATCGCGTTTATTACTGGTCGAATCATTATTAGTTCGATTCGTACTAGCGTATAAAAAATTCGGATAAGCGCATTTGCCTTGGAGCAACGTATGCCGATATTTCTCTCACGTTCGTTCTATTCGGAAGTAAAAAAATTATTTTAAACAATTTATCGCATAAATCGCGTTTATTACCGGTCGAATCATTATTAGTTCGATTCGTACTAGCGTATAAAAAATTCGGATAAGCGCATTTGCCTTGGAGCAACGTATGCCGATATTTCTCTCGCGTTCATTCTAGTCGGAAGTAAAAAAAATATTTTAAACAATTTATCGCATAAATCGCGTTTATTACTGGTCGAATCATTAATAGTTCGATTCGTACCAGCGTATAAAAATTCGTATAAGCGCATTTGCCTTGGAGCAACGTATGCCGATATTTCTCTCGCGTTCGTTCTATTCAGAAGTAAAAAAATTATTTTAAACAATTTATCGCATAAATCGCGTTTATTACTGGTCGAATCATTATTAGTTCGATTCGTACTAGCGTATAAAAAATTCGTATAAGCGCATTTGCCTTGGAGCAACGTATGCCGATATTTCTCTCGCGTTCGTTCTA
Organism: Ichneumon xanthorius; assembly: GCA_917499995.1. Taxonomy (NCBI): domain Eukaryota; kingdom Metazoa; phylum Arthropoda; class Insecta; order Hymenoptera; family Ichneumonidae; genus Ichneumon; species Ichneumon xanthorius. Next base: position 491,948 of record CAKJTD010000077.1, on the reverse strand, counting down.
TTCGGAAGTAAAAAAATTATTTTAAACAATTTATCGCATGAATCGCGTTTATTACCGGTCGAATCATTATTAGTTCGATTCGTACTAGCGTATAAAAAATTCGGATAAGCGCATTTGCCTTGGAGCAACGTATGCCGATATTTCTCTCGCGTTCGTTCTAGTCGGAAGTCAAAAAATTATTTTAACCTATCTATCGCATGAATAAGCGTTGTTCACTGATCGAATCATTATTAGTTCGATTCGTACTAGCGTATAAAAAATTCGGATAAGCGCATTTGCCTTGGAGCAACGTATGCCGATATTTCTCTCGTGTTCGTTCTATTCAGAAGTAAAAAAATTATTTTAAACAATTTATCGCATAAATCGCGTTTATTAACGGTCGAATCATTATTAGTTCGATTCGTACTAGCGTATAAAAAATTCGGATAAGCGCATTTGCCTTGGAGCAACGTATGCCGATATTTCTCTCGCGTTCGTTCTAGTCGGAAGTAAAAAAATTATTTTAAACAATTTATCGCATAAATCGCGTTTATTACTGGTCGAATCATTATTAGTTCGATTCGTACTAGCGTATAAAAAATTCGGATAAGCGCATTTGCCTTGGAGCAACGTATGCCGATATTTCTCTCGCGTTCATTCTAGTCGGAAGTAAAAAAAATATTTTAAACAATTTATCGCATAAATCGCGTTTATTACTGGTCGAATCATTAATAGTTCGATTCGTACTAGCGTATAAAAAATTCGTATAAGCGCATTTGCCTTGGAGCAACGTATGCCGATATTTCTCTCGCGTTCGTTCTAGTCGGAAGTAAAAAAATTATTTTAAACAATTTATCGCATAAATCGCGTTTATTACTGGTCGAATCATTATTAGTTCGATTCGTACTAGCGTATAAAAAATTCGGATAAGCGCATTTGCCTTGGAGCAACGTATGCCGATATTTCTCTCACGTTCGTTCTATTCGGAAGTAAAAAAATTATTTTAAACAATTTATCGCATAAATCGCGTTTATTACCGGTCGAATCATTATTAGTTCGATTCGTACTAGCGTATAAAAAATTCGGATAAGCGCATTTGCCTTGGAGCAACGTATGCCGATATTTCTCTCGCGTTCATTCTAGTCGGAAGTAAAAAAAATATTTTAAACAATTTATCGCATAAATCGCGTTTATTACTGGTCGAATCATTAATAGTTCGATTCGTACTAGCGTATAAAAATTCGTATAAGCGCATTTGCCTTGGAGCAACGTATGCCGATATTTCTCTCGCGTTCGTTCTATTCAGAAGTAAAAAAATTATTTTAAACAATTTATCGCATAAATCGCGTTTATTACTGGTCGAATCATTATTAGTTCGATTCGTACTAGCGTATAAAAAATTCGTATAAGCGCATTTGCCTTGGAGCAACGTATGCCGATATTTCTCTCGCGTTCGTTCTATTCGGAAGTAAAAAAATGATTTTAAACAATTTATCGCATGAATCGCGTTTATTACCGGTCGAATCATTATTAGTTCGATTCGTACTAGCGTATAAAAAATTCGGATAAGCGCATTTGCCTTGGAGCAACGTATGCCGATATTTCTCTCGCGTTCGTTCTAGTCGGAAGTCAAAAAATTATTTTAACCTATCTATCGCATGAATAAGCGTTGTTCACTGATCGAATCATTATTAGTTCGATTCGTACTAGCGTATAAAAAATTCGGATAAGCGCATTTGCCTTGGAGCAACGTATGCCGATATTTCTCTCGCGTTCGTTCTATTCAGAAGTAAAAAAATTATTTTAAACAATTTATCGCATAAATCGCGTTTATTACTGGTCGAATCATTATTAGTTCGATTCGTACTAGCGTATAAAAAATTCGGATAAGCGCAATTTGCCTTGGAGCAACGTATGCCGATATTTCTCTCGCGTTCGTTCTATTCGGAAGTAAAAAAATTATTTTAAACAATTTATCGCATAAATCGCGTTTATTACCGGTCGAATCATTATTAGTTCGATTCGTACTAGCGTATAAAAAATTCGGATAAGCGCATTTGCCTTGGAGCAACGTATGCCGATATTTCTCTCGCGTTCGTTCTAGTCGGAAGTAAAAAAATTATTTTAAACAATTTATCGCATAAATCGCGTTTATTACTGGTCGAATCATTATTAGTTCGATTCGTACTAGCGTATAAAAAATTCGGATAATCGCATTTGCCTTGGAGCAACGTATGCCGATATTTCTCTCACGTTCGTTCTATTCGGAAGTAAAAAAATTATTTTAAACAATTTATCGCATAAATCGCGTTTATTACCGGTCGAATCATTATTAGTTCGATTCGTACTAGCGTATAAAAAATTCGGATAAGCGCATTTGCCTTGGAGCAACGTATGCCGATATTTCTCTCGCGTTCATTCTAGTCGGAAGTAAAAAAAATATTTTAAACAATTTATCGCATAAATCGCGTTTATTACTGGTCGAATCATTAATAGTTCGATTCGTACTAGCGTATAAAAATTCGTATAAGCGCATTTGCCTTGGAGCAACGTATGCCGATATTTCTCTCGCGTTCGTTCTATTCAGAAGTAAAAAAATTATTTTAAACAATTTATCGCATAAATCGCGTTTATTACTGGTCGAATCATTATTAGTTCGATTCGTACTAGCGTATAAAAAATTCTTATAAGCGCATTTGCCTTGGAGCAACGTATGCCGATATTTCTCTCGCGTTCGTTCTATTCGGAAGTAAAAAAATTATTTTAAACAATTTATCGCATGAATCGCGTTTATTACCGGTCGAATCATTATTAGTTCGATTCGTACTAGCGTATAAAAAATTCGGATAAGCGCATTTGCCTTGGAGCAACGTATGCCGATATTTCTCTCGCGTTCGTTCTAGTCGGAAGTCAAAAAATTATTTTAACCTATCTATCGCATGAATAAGCGTTGTTCACTGATCGAATCATTATTAGTTCGATTCGTACTAGCGTATAAAAAATTCGGATAAGCGCATTTGCCTTGGAGCAACGTATGCCGATATTTCTCTCGCGTTCGTTCTATTCAGAAGTAAAAAAATTATTTTAAACAATTTATCGCATAAATCGCGTTTATTACTGGTCGAATCATTATTAGTTCGATTCGTACTAGCGTATAAAAAATTCGGATAAGCGCAATTTGCCTTGGAGCAACGTATGCCGATATTTCTCTCGCGTTCATTCTAGTCGGAAGTAAAAAAAATATTTTAAACAATTTATCGCATAAATCGCGTTTATTACTGGTCGAATCATTAATAGTTCGATTCGTACTAGCGTATAAAAAATTCGTATAAGCGCATTTGCCTTGGAGCAACGTATGCCGATATTTCTCTCGCGTTCGTTCTAGTCGGAAGTAAAAAAATTATTTTAAACAATTTATCGCATAAATCGCGTTTATTACTGGTCGAATCATTATTAGTTCGATTCGTACTAGCGTATAAAAAATTCGGATAAGCGCATTTGCCTTGGAGCAACGTATGCCGATATTTCTCTCACGTTCGTTCTATTCGGAAGTAAAAAAATTATTTTAAACAATTTATCGCATAAATCGCGTTTATTACTGGTCGAATCATTATTAGTTCGATTCGTACTAGCGTATAAAAAATTCGGATAAGCGCATTTGCCTTGGAGCAACGTATGCCGATATTTCTCTCGCGTTCATTCTAGTCGGAAGTAAAAAAAATATTTTAAACAATTTATCGCATAAATCGCGTTTATTACTGGTCGAATCATTAATAGTTCGATTCGTACTAGCGTATAAAAATTCGTATAAGCGCATTTGCCTTGGAGCAACGTATGCCGATATTTCTCTCGCGTTCGTTCTATTCAGAAGTAAACAAATTATTTTAAACAATTTATCGCATAAATCGCGTTTATTACCGGTCGAATCATTATTAGTTCGATTCGTACTAGCGTATAAAAAATTCGTATAAGCGCATTTGCCTTGGAGCAACGTATGCCGATATTTCTCTCGCGTTCGTTCTATTCGGAAGTAAAAAAATTATTTTAAACAATTTATCGCATGAATCGCGTTTATTACCGGTCGAATCATTATTAGTTCGATTCGTACTAGCGTATAAAAAATTCGGATAAGCGCATTTGCCTTGGAGCAACGTATGCCGATATTTCTCTCGCGTTCGTTCTAGTCGGAAGTCAAAAAATTATTTTAACCTATCTATCGCATGAATAAGCGTTGTTCACTGATCGAATCATTATTAGTTCGATTCGTACTAGCGTATAAAAAATTCGGATAAGCGCATTTGCCTTGGAGCAACGTATGCCGATATTTCTCTCGCGTTCGTTCTATTCAGAAGTAAAAAAATTATTTTAAACAATTTATCGCATAAATCGCGTTTATTACTGGTCGAATCATTATTAGTTCGATTCGTACTAGCGTATAAAAAATTCGGATAAATGCAATTTTCCTTGGAGCAACGTATGCCGATATTTCTCTCGCGTTCGTTCTATTCGGAAGTAAAAAAATTATTTTAAACAATTTATCGCATAAATCGCGTTTATTAACGGTCGAATCATTATTAGTTCGATTCGTACTAGCGTATAAAAAATTCGGATAAGCGCATTTGCCTTGGAGCAACGTATGCCGATATTTCTCTCGCGTTCGTTCTAGTCGGAAGTAAAAAAATTATTTTAAACAATTTATCGCATAAATCGCGTTTATTACCGGTCGAATCATTATTAGTTCGATTCGTACTAGCGTATAAAAAATTCGGATAAGCGCATTTGCCTTGGAGCAACGTATGCCGATATTTCTCTCGCGTTCATTCTAGTCGGAAGTAAAAAAAATATTTTAAACAATTTATCGCATAAATCGCGTTTATTACTGGTCGAATCATTAATAGTTCGATTCGTACTAGCGTATAAAAAATTCGTATAAGCGCATTTGCCTTGGAGCAACGTATGCCGATATTTCTCTCGCGTTCGTTCTATTCAGAAGTAAAAAAATTATTTTAAACAATTTATCGCATAAATCGCGTTTATTACTGGTCGAATCATTATTAGTTCGATTCGTACTAGCGTATAAAAAATTCGGATAAGCGCATTTGCCTTGGAGCAACGTATGCCGATATTTCTCTCACGTTCGTTCTATTCGGAAGTAAAAAAATTATTTTAAACAATTTATCGCATAAATCGCGTTTATTACCGGTCGAATCATTATTAGTTCGATTCGTACTAGCGTATAAAAAATTCGTATAAGCGCATTTGCCTTGGAGCAACGTATGCCGATATTTCTCTCGCGTTCGTTCTATTCGGAAGTAAAAAAATGATTTTAAACAATTTATCGCATGAATCGCGTTTATTACCGGTCGAATCATTATTAGTTCGATTCGTACTAGCGTATAAAAAATTCGGATAAGCGCATTTGCCTCGGAGCAACGTATGCCGATATTTCTCTCGCGTTCGTTCTAGTCGGAAGTCAAAAAATTATTTTAACCTATCTATCGCATGAATAAGCGTTGTTCACTGATCGAATCATTATTAGTTCGATTCGTACTAGCGTATAAAAAATTCGGATAAGCGCATTTGCCTTGGAGCAACGTATGCCGATATTTCTCTCGCGTTCGTTCTATTCAGAAGTAAAAAAATTATTTTAAACAATTTATCGCATAAATCGCGTTTATTACTGGTCGAATCATTATTAGTTCGATTCGTACTAGCGTATAAAAAATTCGGATAAGCGCAATTTGCCTTGGAGCAACGTATGCCGATATTTCTCTCGCGTTCGTTCTATTCGGAAGTAAAAAAATTATTTTAAACAATTTATCGCATAAATCGCGTTTATTAACGGTCGAATCATTATTAGTTCGATTCGTACTAGCGTATAAAAAATTCGGATAAGCGCATTTGCCTTGGAGCAACGTATGCCGATATTTCTCTCGCGTTCGTTCTAGTCGGAAGTAAAAAAATTATTTTAAACAATTTATCGCATAAATCGCGTTTATTACTGGTCGAATCATTATTAGTTCGATTCGTACTAGCGTATAAAAAATTCGGATAAGCGCATTTGCCTTGGAGCAACGTATGCCGATATTTCTCTCGCGTTCATTCTAGTCGGAAGTAAAAAAAATATTTTAAACAATTTATCGCATAAATCGCGTTTATTACTGGTCGAATCATTAATAGTTCGATTCGTACTAGCGTATAAAAAATTCGTATAAGCGCATTTGCCTTGGAGCAACGTATGCCGATATTTCTCTCGCGTTCGTTCTAGTCGGAAGTAAAAAAATTATTTTAAACAATTTATCGCATAAATCGCGTTTATTACTGGTCGAATCATTATTAGTTCGATTCGTACTAGCGTATAAAAAATTCGGATAAGCGCATTTGCCTTGGAGCAACGTATGCCGATATTTCTCTCACGTTCGTTCTATTCGGAAGTAAAAAAATTATTTTAAACAATTTATCGCATAAATCGCGTTTATTACCGGTCGAATCATTATTAGTTCGATTCGTACTAGCGTATAAAAAATTCGGATAAGCGCATTTGCCTTGGAGCAACGTATGCCGATATTTCTCTCGCGTTCATTCTAGTCGGAAGTAAAAAAAATATTTTAAACAATTTATCGCATAAATCGCGTTTATTACTGGTCGAATCATTAATAGTTCGATTCGTACTAGCGTATAAAAATTCGTATAAGCGCATTTGCCTTGGAGCAACGTATGCCGATATTTCTCTCGCGTTCGTTCTATTCAGAAGTAAAAAAATTATTTTAAACAATTTATCGCATAAATCGCGTTTATTACTGGTCGAATCATTATTAGTTCGATTCGTACTAGCGTATAAAAAATTCGTATAAGCGCATTTGCCTTGGAGCAACGTATGCCGATATTTCTCTCGCGTTCGTTCTATTCGGAAGTAAAAAAATGATTTTAAACAATTTATCGCATGAATCGCGTTTATTACCGGTCGAATCATTATTAGTTCGATTCGTACTAGCGTATAAAAAATTCGGATAAGCGCAATTTGCCTTGGAGCAACGTATGCCGATATTTCTCTCGCGTTCGTTCTATTCGGAAGTAAAAAAATTATTTTAAACAATTTATCGCATAAATCGCGTTTATTACCGGTCGAATCATTATTAGTTCGATTCGTACTAGCGTATAAAAAATTCGGATAAGCGCATTTGCCTTGGAGCAACGTATGCCGATATTTCTCTCGCGTTCGTTCTAGTCGGAAGTAAAAAAATTATTTTAAACAATTTATCGCATAAATCGCGTTTATTACTGGTCGAATCATTATTAGTTCGATTCGTACTAGCGTATAAAAAATTCGGATAATCGCATTTGCCTTGGAGCAACGTATGCCGATATTTCTCTCACGTTCGTTCTATTCGGAAGTAAAAAAATTATTTTAAACAATTTATCGCATAAATCGCGTTTATTACCGGTCGAATCATTATTAGTTCGATTCGTACTAGCGTATAAAAAATTCGGATAAGCGCATTTGCCTTGGAGCAACGTATGCCGATATTTCTCTCGCGTTCATTCTAGTCGGAAGTAAAAAAAATATTTTAAACAATTTATCGCATAAATCGCGTTTATTACTGGTCGAATCATTAATAGTTCGATTCGTACTAGCGTATAAAAATTCGTATAAGCGCATTTGCCTTGGAGCAACGTATGCCGATATTTCTCTCGCGTTCGTTCTATTCAGAAGTAAAAAAATTATTTTAAACAATTTATCGCATAAATCGCGTTTATTACTGGTCGAATCATTATTAGTTCGATTCGTACTAGCGTATAAAAAATTCGTATAAGCGCATTTGCCTTGGAGCAACGTATGCCGATATTTCTCTCGCGTTCGTTCTATTCGGAAGTAAAAAAATTATTTTAAACAATTTATCGCATGAATCGCGTTTATTACCGGTCGAATCATTATTAGTTCGATTCGTACTAGCGTATAAAAAATTCGGATAAGCGCATTTGCCTTGGAGCAACGTATGCCGATATTTCTCTCGCGTTCGTTCTAGTCGGAAGTCAAAAAATTATTTTAACCTATCTATCGCATGAATAAGCGTTGTTCACTGATCGAATCATTATTAGTTCGATTCGTACTAGCGTATAAAAAATTCGGATAAGCGCATTTGCCTTGGAGCAACGTATGCCGATATTTCTCTCGCGTTCGTTCTATTCAGAAGTAAAAAAATTATTTTAAACAATTTATCGCATAAATCGCGTTTATTACTGGTCGAATCATTATTAGTTCGATTCGTACTAGCGTATAAAAAATTCGGATAAGCGCAATTTGCCTTGGAGCAACGTATGCCGATATTTCTCTCGCGTTCGTTCTATTCGGAAGTAAAAAAATTATTTTAAACAATTTATCGCATAAATCGCGTTTATTAACGGTCGAATCATTATTAGTTCGATTCGTACTAGCGTATAAAAAATTCGGATAAGCGCATTTGCCTTGGAGCAACGTATGCCGATATTTCTCTCGCGTTCGTTCTAGTCGGAAGTAAAAAAATTATTTTAAACAATTTATCGCATAAATCGCGTTTATTACTGGTCGAATCATTATTAGTTCGATTCGTACTAGCGTATAAAAAATTCGGATAAGCGCATTTGCCTTGGAGCAACGTATGCCGATATTTCTCTCGCGTTCGTTCTATTCGGAAGTAAAAAAATGATTTTAAACAATTTATCGCATGAATCGCGTTTATTACCGGTCGAATCATTATTAGTTCGATTCGTACTAGCGTATAAAAAATTCGGATAAGCGCAATTTGCCTTGGAGCAACGTATGCCGATATTTCTCTCGCGTTCGTTCTATTCGGAAGTAAAAAAATTATTTTAAACAATTTATCGCATAAATCGCGTTTATTACCGGTCGAATCATTATTAGTTCGATTCGTACTAGCGTATAAAAAATTCGGATAAGCGCATTTGCCTTGGAGCAACGTATGCCGATATTTCTCTCGCGTTCGTTCTAGTCGGAAGTAAAAAAATTATTTTAAACAATTTATCGCATAAATCGCGTTTATTACCGGTCGAATCATTATTAGTTCGATTCGTACTAGCGTATAAAAAATTCGTATAAGCGCATTTGCCTTGGAGCAACGTATGCCGATATTTCTCTCGCGTTCGTTCTATTCGGAAGTAAAAAAATGATTTTAAACAATTTATCGCATGAATCGCGTTTATTACCGGTCGAATCATTATTAGTTCGATTCGTACTAGCGTATAAAAAATTCGGATAAGCGCATTTGCCTCGGAGCAACGTATGCCGATATTTCTCTCGCGTTCGTTCTAGTCGGAAGTCAAAAAATTATTTTAACCTATCTATCGCATGAATAAGCGTTGTTCACTGATCGAATCATTATTAGTTCGATTCGTACTAGCGTATAAAAAATTCGGATAAGCGCATTTGCCTTGGAGCAACGTATGCCGATATTTCTCTCGCGTTCGTTCTATTCAGAAGTAAAAAAATTATTTTAAACAATTTATCGCATAAATCGCGTTTATTACTGGTCGAATCATTATTAGTTCGATTCGTACTAGCGTATAAAAAATTCGGATAAGCGCAATTTGCCTTGGAGCAACGTATGCCGATATTTCTCTCGCGTTCGTTCTATTCGGAAGTAAAAAAATTATTTTAAACAATTTATCGCATAAATCGCGTTTATTAACGGTCGAATCATTATTAGTTCGATTCGTACTAGCGTATAAAAAATTCGGATAAGCGCATTTGCCTTGGAGCAACGTATGCCGATATTTCTCTCGCGTTCGTTCTAGTCGGAAGTAAAAAAATTATTTTAAACAATTTATCGCATAAATCGCGTTTATTACTGGTCGAATCATTATTAGTTCGATTCGTACTAGCGTATAAAAAATTCGGATAAGCGCATTTGCCTTGGAGCAACGTATGCCGATATTTCTCTCGCGTTCATTCTAGTCGGAAGTAAAAAAAATATTTTAAACAATTTATCGCATAAATCGCGTTTATTACTGGTCGAATCATTAATAGTTCGATTCGTACTAGCGTATAAAAAATTCGTATAAGCGCATTTGCCTTGGAGCAACGTATGCCGATATTTCTCTCGCGTTCGTTCTAGTCGGAAGTAAAAAAATTATTTTAAACAATTTATCGCATAAATCGCGTTTATTACTGGTCGAATCATTATTAGTTCGATTCGTACTAGCGTATAAAAAATTCGGATAAGCGCATTTGCCTTGGAGCAACGTATGCCGATATTTCTCTCACGTTCGTTCTATTCGGAAGTAAAAAAATTATTTTAAACAATTTATCGCATAAATCGCGTTTATTACCGGTCGAATCATTATTAGTTCGATTCGTACTAGCGTATAAAAAATTCGGATAAGCGCATTTGCCTTGGAGCAACGTATGCCGATATTTCTCTCGCGTTCATTCTAGTCGGAAGTAAAAAAAATATTTTAAACAATTTATCGCATAAATCGCGTTTATTACTGGTCGAATCATTAATAGTTCGATTCGTACTAGCGTATAAAAATTCGTATAAGCGCATTTGCCTTGGAGCAACGTATGCCGATATTTCTCTCGCGTTCGTTCTATTCAGAAGTAAAAAAATTATTTTAAACAATTTATCGCATAAATCGCGTTTATTACTGGTCGAATCATTATTAGTTCGATTCGTACTAGCGTATAAAAAATTCGTATAAGCGCATTTGCCTTGGAGCAACGTATGCCGATATTTCTCTCGCGTTCGTTCTATTCGGAAGTAAAAAAATGATTTTAAACAATTTATCGCATGAATCGCGTTTATTACCGGTCGAATCATTATTAGTTCGATTCGTACTAGCGTATAAAAAATTCGGATAAGCGCAATTTGCCTTGGAGCAACGTATGCCGATATTTCTCTCGCGTTCGTTCTATTCGGAAGTAAAAAAATTATTTTAAACAATTTATCGCATAAATCGCGTTTATTACCGGTCGAATCATTATTAGTTCGATTCGTACTAGCGTATAAAAAATTCGGATAAGCGCATTTGCCTTGGAGCAACGTATGCCGATATTTCTCTCGCGTTCGTTCTAGTCGGAAGTAAAAAAATTATTTTAAACAATTTATCGCATAAATCGCGTTTATTACTGGTCGAATCATTATTAGTTCGATTCGTACTAGCGTATAAAAAATTCGGATAATCGCATTTGCCTTGGAGCAACGTATGCCGATATTTCTCTCACGTTCGTTCTATTCGGAAGTAAAAAAATTATTTTAAACAATTTATCGCATAAATCGCGTTTATTACCGGTCGAATCATTATTAGTTCGATTCGTACTAGCGTATAAAAAATTCGGATAAGCGCATTTGCCTTGGAGCAACGTATGCCGATATTTCTCTCGCGTTCATTCTAGTCGGAAGTAAAAAAAATATTTTAAACAATTTATCGCATAAATCGCGTTTATTACTGGTCGAATCATTAATAGTTCGATTCGTACTAGCGTATAAAAATTCGTATAAGCGCATTTGCCTTGGAGCAACGTATGCCGATATTTCTCTCGCGTTCGTTCTATTCAGAAGTAAAAAAATTATTTTAAACAATTTATCGCATAAATCGCGTTTATTACTGGTCGAATCATTATTAGTTCGATTCGTACTAGCGTATAAAAAATTCGTATAAGCGCATTTGCCTTGGAGCAACGTATGCCGATATTTCTCTCGCGTTCGTTCTATTCGGAAGTAAAAAAATTATTTTAAACAATTTATCGCATGAATCGCGTTTATTACCGGTCGAATCATTATTAGTTCGATTCGTACTAGCGTATAAAAAATTCGGATAAGCGCATTTGCCTTGGAGCAACGTATGCCGATATTTCTCTCGCGTTCGTTCTAGTCGGAAGTCAAAAAATTATTTTAACCTATCTATCGCATGAATAAGCGTTGTTCACTGATCGAATCATTATTAGTTCGATTCGTACTAGCGTATAAAAAATTCGGATAAGCGCATTTGCCTTGGAGCAACGTATGCCGATATTTCTCTCGCGTTCGTTCTATTCAGAAGTAAAAAAATTATTTTAAACAATTTATCGCATAAATCGCGTTTATTACTGGTCGAATCATTATTAGTTCGATTCGTACTAGCGTATAAAAAATTCGGATAAGCGCAATTTGCCTTGGAGCAACGTATGCCGATATTTCTCTCGCGTTCGTTCTATTCGGAAGTAAAAAAATTATTTTAAACAATTTATCGCATAAATCGCGTTTATTAACGGTCGAATCATTATTAGTTCGATTCGTACTAGCGTATAAAAAATTCGGATAAGCGCATTTGCCTTGGAGCAACGTATGCCGATATTTCTCTCGCGTTCGTTCTAGTCGGAAGTAAAAAAATTATTTTAAACAATTTATCGCATAAATCGCGTTTATTACTGGTCGAATCATTATTAGTTCGATTCGTACTAGCGTATAAAAAATTCGGATAAGCGCATTTGCCTTGGAGCAACGTATGCCGATATTTCTCTCTCGTTCGTTCTATTCGGAAGTAAAAAAATGATTTTAAACAATTTATCGCATGAATCGCGTTTATTACCGGTCGAATCATTATTAGTTCGATTCGTACTAGCGTATAAAAAATTCGGATAAGCGCAATTTGCCTTGGAGCAACGTATGCCGATATTTCTCTCGCGTTCGTTCTATTCGGAAGTAAAAAAATTATTTTAAACAATTTATCGCATAAATCGCGTTTATTACCGGTCGAATCATTATTAGTTCGATTCGTACTAGCGTATAAAAAATTCGGATAAGCGCATTTGCCTTGGAGCAACGTATGCCGATATTTCTCTCGCGTTCGTTCTAGTCGGAAGTAAAAAAATTATTTTAAACAATTTATCGCATAAATCGCGTTTATTACTGGTCGAATCATTATTAGTTCGATTCGTACTAGCGTATAAAAAATTCGGATAATCGCATTTGCCTTGGAGCAACGTATGCCGATATTTCTCTCACGTTCGTTCTATTCGGAAGTAAAAAAATTATTTTAAACAATTTATCGCATAAATCGCGTTTATTACCGGTCGAATCATTATTAGTTCGATTCGTACTAGCGTATAAAAAATTCGGATAAGCGCATTTGCCTTGGAGCAACGTATGCCGATATTTCTCTCGCGTTCATTCTAGTCGGAAGTAAAAAAAATATTTTAAACAATTTATCGCATAAATCGCGTTTATTACTGGTCGAATCATTAATAGTTCGATTCGTACTAGCGTATAAAAATTCGTATAAGCGCATTTGCCTTGGAGCAACGTATGCCGATATTTCTCTCGCGTTCGTTCTATTCAGAAGTAAAAAAATTATTTTAAACAATTTATCGCATAAATCGCGTTTATTACTGGTCGAATCATTATTAGTTCGATTCGTACTAGCGTATAAAAAATTCGTATAAGCGCATTTGCCTTGGAGCAACGTATGCCGATATTTCTCTCGCGTTCGTTCTATTCGGAAGTAAAAAAATTATTTTAAACAATTTATCGCATGAATCGCGTTTATTACCGGTCGAATCATTATTAGTTCGATTCGTACTAGCGTATAAAAAATTCGGATAAGCGCATTTGCCTTGGAGCAACGTATGCCGATATTTCTCTCGCGTTCGTTCTAGTCGGAAGTCAAAAAATTATTTTAACCTATCTATCGCATGAATAAGCGTTGTTCACTGATCGAATCATTATTAGTTCGATTCGTACTAGCGTATAAAAAATTCGGATAAGCGCATTTGCCTTGGAGCAACGTATGCCGATATTTCTCTCGCGTTCGTTCTATTCAGAAGTAAAAAAATTATTTTAAACAATTTATCGCATAAATCGCGTTTATTACTGGTCGAATCATTATTAGTTCGATTCGTACTAGCGTATAAAAAATTCGGATAAGCGCAATTTGCCTTGGAGCAACGTATGCCGATATTTCTCTCGCGTTCGTTCTATTCGGAAGTAAAAAAATTATTTTAAACAATTTATCGCATAAATCGCGTTTATTAACGGTCGAATCATTATTAGTTCGATTCGTACTAGCGTATAAAAAATTCGGATAAGCGCATTTGCCTTGGAGCAACGTATGCCGATATTTCTCTCGCGTTCGTTCTAGTCGGAAGTAAAAAAATTATTTTAAACAATTTATCGCATAAATCGCGTTTATTACTGGTCGAATCATTATTAGTTCGATTCGTACTAGCGTATAAAAAATTCGGATAAGCGCATTTGCCTTGGAGCAACGTATGCCGATATTTCTCTCGCGTTCGTTCTAGTCGGAAGTAAAAAAATTATTTTAAACAATTTATCGCATAAATCGCGTTTATTACTGGTCGAATCATTATTAGTTCGATTCGTACTAGCGTATAAAAAATTCGGATAAGCGCATTTGCCTTGGAGCAACGTATGCCGATATTTCTCTCACGTTCGTTCTATTCGGAAGTAAAAAAATTATTTTAAACAATTTATCGCATAAATCGCGTTTATTACCGGTCGAATCATTATTAGTTCGATTCGTACTAGCGTATAAAAAATTCGGATAAGCGCATTTGCCTTGGAGCAACGTATGCCGATATTTCTCTCGCGTTCATTCTAGTCGGAAGTAAAAAAAATATTTTAAACAATTTATCGCATAAATCGCGTTTATTACTGGTCGAATCATTAATAGTTCGATTCGTACTAGCGTATAAAAATTCGTATAAGCGCATTTGCCTTGGAGCAACGTATGCCGATATTTCTCTCGCGTTCGTTCTATTCAGAAGTAAACAAATTATTTTAAACAATTTATCGCATAAATCGCGTTTATTACTGGTCGAATCATTATTAGTTCGATTCGTACTAGCGTATAAAAAATTCGTATAAGCGCATTTGCCTTGGAGCAACGTATGCCGATATTTCTCTCGCGTTCGTTCTATTCGGAAGTAAAAAAATTATTTTAAACAATTTATCGCATTAATCGCGTTTATTACTGGTCGAATCATTATTAGTTCGATTCGTACTAGCGTATAAAAAATTCGTATAAGCGCATTTGCCTTGGAGCAACGTATGCCGATATTTCTCTCGCGTTCGTTCTAGTCGGAAGTCAAAAAATTATTTTAAACTATATATCGCATGAATAAGCGTTGTTCACTGATCGAATCATTATTAGTTCGATTCGTACTAGCGTATAAAAAATTCGGATAAGCGCATTTGCCTTGGAGCAACGTATGCCGATATTTCTCTCGCGTTCGTTCTATTCAGAAGTAAAAAAATTATTTTAAACAATTTATCGCATAAATCGCGTTTATTACTGGTCGAATCATTATTAGTTCGATTCGTACTAGCGTATAAAAAATTCGGATAAATGCAATTTGCCTTGGAGCAACGTATGCCGATATTTCTCTCGCGTTCGTTCTATTCGGAAGTAAAAAAATTATTTTAAACAATTTATCGCATAAATCGCGTTTATTAACGGTCGAATCATTATTAGTTCGATTCGTACTAGCGTATAAAAAATTCGGATAAGCGCATTTGCCTTGGAGCAACGTATGCCGATATTTCTCTCGCGTTCGTTCTAGTCGGAAGTAAAAAAATTATTTTAAACAATTTATCGCATAAATCGCGTTTATTACCGGTCGAATCATTATTAGTTCGATTCGTACTAGCGTATAAAAAATTCGGATAAGCGCATTTGCCTTGGAGCAACGTATGCCGATATTTCTCTCGCGTTCATTCTAGTCGGAAGTAAAAAAAATATTTTAAACAATTTATCGCATAAATCGCGTTTATTACTGGTCGAATCATTAATAGTTCGATTCGTACTAGCGTATAAAAAATTCGTATAAGCGCATTTGCCTTGGAGCAACGTATGCCGATATTTCTCTCGCGTTCGTTCTATTCAGAAGTAAAAAAATTATTTTAAACAATTTATCGCATAAATCGCGTTTATTACTGGTCGAATCATTATTAGTTCGATTCGTACTAGCGTATAAAAAATTCGGATAAGCGCATTTGCCTTGGAGCAACGTATGCCGATATTTCTCTCACGTTCGTTCTATTCGGAAG
This sequence comes from Ichneumon xanthorius, assembly GCA_917499995.1. Taxonomy (NCBI): domain Eukaryota; kingdom Metazoa; phylum Arthropoda; class Insecta; order Hymenoptera; family Ichneumonidae; genus Ichneumon; species Ichneumon xanthorius. Next base: position 475,926 of record CAKJTD010000077.1, on the reverse strand, counting down.
TAAAAAAATTATTTTAAACAATTTATCGCATAAATCGCGTTTATTACCGGTCGAATCATTATTAGTTCGATTCGTACTAGCGTATAAAAAATTCGTATAAGCGCATTTGCCTTGGAGCAACGTATGCCGATATTTCTCTCGCGTTCGTTCTATTCGGAAGTAAAAAAATGATTTTAAACAATTTATCGCATGAATCGCGTTTATTACCGGTCGAATCATTATTAGTTCGATTCGTACTAGCGTATAAAAAATTCGGATAAGCGCATTTGCCACGGAGCAACGTATGCCGATATTTCTCTCGCGTTCGTTCTAGTCGGAAGTCAAAAAATTATTTTAACCTATCTATCGCATGAATAAGCGTTGTTCACTGATCGAATCATTATTAGTTCGATTCGTACTAGCGTATAAAAAATTCGGATAAGCGCATTTGCCTTGGAGCAACGTATGCCGATATTTCTCTCGCGTTCGTTCTATTCAGAAGTAAAAAAATTATTTTAAACAATTTATCGCATAAATCGCGTTTATTACTGGTCGAATCATTATTAGTTCGATTCGTACTAGCGTATAAAAAATTCGGATAAGCGCAATTTGCCTTGGAGCAACGTATGCCGATATTTCTCTCGCGTTCGTTCTATTCGGAAGTAAAAAAATTATTTTAAACAATTTATCGCATAAATCGCGTTTATTAACGGTCGAATCATTATTAGTTCGATTCGTACTAGCGTATAAAAAATTCGGATAAGCGCATTTGCCTTGGAGCAACGTATGCCGATATTTCTCTCGCGTTCGTTCTAGTCGGAAGTAAAAAAATTATTTTAAACAATTTATCGCATAAATCGCGTTTATTACTGGTCGAATCATTATTAGTTCGATTCGTACTAGCGTATAAAAAATTCGGATAAGCGCATTTGCCTTGGAGCAACGTATGCCGATATTTCTCTCGCGTTCATTCTAGTCGGAAGTAAAAAAAATATTTTAAACAATTTATCGCATAAATCGCGTTTATTACTGGTCGAATCATTATTAGTTCGATTCGTACTAGCGTATAAAAAATTCGTATAAGCGCATTTGCCTTGGAGCAACGTATGCCGATATTTCTCTCGCGTTCGTTCTAGTCGGAAGTAAAAAAATTATTTTAAACAATTTATCGCATAAATCGCGTTTATTACTGGTCGAATCATTATTAGTTCGATTCGTACTAGCGTATAAAAAATTCGGATAAGCGCATTTGCCTTGGAGCAACGTATGCCGATATTTCTCTCACGTTCGTTCTATTCGGAAGTAAAAAAATTATTTTAAACAATTTATCGCATAAATCGCGTTTATTACCGGTCGAATCATTATTAGTTCGATTCGTACTAGCGTATAAAAAATTCGGATAAGCGCATTTGCCTTGGAGCAACGTATGCCGATATTTCTCTCGCGTTCATTCTAGTCGGAAGTAAAAAAAATATTTTAAACAATTTATCGCATAAATCGCGTTTATTACTGGTCGAATCATTAATAGTTCGATTCGTACTAGCGTATAAAAATTCGTATAAGCGCATTTGCCTTGGAGCAACGTATGCCGATATTTCTCTCGCGTTCGTTCTATTCAGAAGTAAAAAAATTATTTTAAACAATTTATCGCATAAATCGCTTTTATTACTGGTCGAATCATTATTAGTTCGATTCGTACTAGCGTATAAAAAATTCGTATAAGCGCATTTGCCTTGGAGCAACGTATGCCGATATTTCTCTCGCGTTCGTTCTATTCGGAAGTAAAAAAATGATTTTAAACAATTTATCGCATGAATCGCGTTTATTACCGGTCGAATCATTATTAGTTCGATTCGTACTAGCGTATAAAAAATTCGGATAAGCGCAATTTGCCTTGGAGCAACGTATGCCGATATTTCTCTCGCGTTCGTTCTATTCGGAAGTAAAAAAATTATTTTAAACAATTTATCGCATAAATCGCGTTTATTACCGGTCGAATCATTATTAGTTCGATTCGTACTAGCGTATAAAAAATTCGGATAAGCGCATTTGCCTTGGAGCAACGTATGCCGATATTTCTCTCGCGTTCGTTCTAGTCGGAAGTAAAAAAATTATTTTAAACAATTTATCGCATAAATCGCGTTTATTACTGGTCGAATCATTATTAGTTCGATTCGTACTAGCGTATAAAAAATTCGGATAATCGCATTTGCCTTGGAGCAACGTATGCCGATATTTCTCTCACGTTCGTTCTATTCGGAAGTAAAAAAATTATTTTAAACAATTTATCGCATAAATCGCGTTTATTACCGGTCGAATCATTATTAGTTCGATTCGTACTAGCGTATAAAAAATTCGTATAAGCGCATTTGCCTTGGAGCAACGTATGCCGATATTTCTCTCGCGTTCATTCTAGTCGGAAGTAAAAAAAATATTTTAAACAATTTATCGCATAAATCGCGTTTATTACTGGTCGAATCATTAATAGTTCGATTCGTACTAGCGTATAAAAATTCGTATAAGCGCATTTGCCTTGGAGCAACGTATGCCGATATTTCTCTCGCGTTCGTTCTATTCAGAAGTAAAAAAATTATTTTAAACAATTTATCGCATAAATCGCGTTTATTACTGGTCGAATCATTATTAGTTCGATTCGTACTAGCGTATAAAAAATTCGTATAAGCGCATTTGCCTTGGAGCAACGTATGCCGATATTTCTCTCGCGTTCGTTCTATTCGGAAGTAAAAAAATTATTTTAAACAATTTATCGCATGAATCGCGTTTATTACCGGTCGAATCATTATTAGTTCGATTCGTACTAGCGTATAAAAAATTCGGATAAGCGCATTTGCCTTGGAGCAACGTATGCCGATATTTCTCTCGCGTTCGTTCTAGTCGGAAGTCAAAAAATTATTTTAACCTATCTATCGCATGAATAAGCGTTGTTCACTGATCGAATCATTATTAGTTCGATTCGTACTAGCGTATAAAAAATTCGGATAAGCGCATTTGCCTTGGAGCAACGTATGCCGATATTTCTCTCGCGTTCGTTCTATTCAGAAGTAAAAAAATTATTTTAAACAATTTATCGCATAAATCGCGTTTATTACTGGTCGAATCATTATTAGTTCGATTCGTACTAGCGTATAAAAAATTCGGATAAGCGCAATTTGCCTTGGAGCAACGTATGCCGATATTTCTCTCGCGTTCGTTCTATTCGGAAGTAAAAAAATTATTTTAAACAATTTATCGCATAAATCGCGTTTATTAACGGTCGAATCATTATTAGTTCGATTCGTACTAGCGTATAAAAAATTCGGATAAGCGCATTTGCCTTGGAGCAACGTATGCCGATATTTCTCTCGCGTTCGTTCTAGTCGGAAGTAAAAAAATTATTTTAAACAATTTATCGCATAAATCGCGTTTATTACTGGTCGAATCATTATTAGTTCGATTCGTACTAGCGTATAAAAAATTCGGATAAGCGCATTTGCCTTGGAGCAACGTATGCCGATATTTCTCTCGCGTTCGTTCTATTCGGAAGTAAAAAAATGATTTTAAACAATTTATCGCATGAATCGCGTTTATTACCGGTCGAATCATTATTAGTTCGATTCGTACTAGCGTATAAAAAATTCGGATAAGCGCAATTTGCCTTGGAGCAACGTATGCCGATATTTCTCTCGCGTTCGTTCTATTCGGAAGTAAAAAAATTATTTTAAACAATTTATCGCATAAATCGCGTTTATTACCGGTCGAATCATTATTAGTTCGATTCGTACTAGCGTATAAAAAATTCGGATAAGCGCATTTGCCTTGGAGCAACGTATGCCGATATTTCTCTCGCGTTCGTTCTAGTCGGAAGTAAAAAAATTATTTTAAACAATTTATCGCATAAATCGCGTTTATTACCGGTCGAATCATTATTAGTTCGATTCGTACTAGCGTATAAAAAATTCGTATAAGCGCATTTGCCTTGGAGCAACGTATGCCGATATTTCTCTCGCGTTCGTTCTATTCGGAAGTAAAAAAATGATTTTAAACAATTTATCGCATGAATCGCGTTTATTACCGGTCGAATCATTATTAGTTCGATTCGTACTAGCGTATAAAAAATTCGGATAAGCGCATTTGCCTCGGAGCAACGTATGCCGATATTTCTCTCGCGTTCGTTCTAGTCGGAAGTCAAAAAATTATTTTAACCTATCTATCGCATGAATAAGCGTTGTTCACTGATCGAATCATTATTAGTTCGATTCGTACTAGCGTATAAAAAATTCGGATAAGCGCATTTGCCTTGGAGCAACGTATGCCGATATTTCTCTCGCGTTCGTTCTATTCAGAAGTAAAAAAATTATTTTAAACAATTTATCGCATAAATCGCGTTTATTACTGGTCGAATCATTATTAGTTCGATTCGTACTAGCGTATAAAAAATTCGGATAAGCGCAATTTGCCTTGGAGCAACGTATGCCGATATTTCTCTCGCGTTCGTTCTATTCGGAAGTAAAAAAATTATTTTAAACAATTTATCGCATAAATCGCGTTTATTAACGGTCGAATCATTATTAGTTCGATTCGTACTAGCGTATAAAAAATTCGGATAAGCGCATTTGCCTTGGAGCAACGTATGCCGATATTTCTCTCGCGTTCGTTCTAGTCGGAAGTAAAAAAATTATTTTAAACAATTTATCGCATAAATCGCGTTTATTACTGGTCGAATCATTATTAGTTCGATTCGTACTAGCGTATAAAAAATTCGGATAAGCGCATTTGCCTTGGAGCAACGTATGCCGATATTTCTCTCGCGTTCATTCTAGTCGGAAGTAAAAAAAATATTTTAAACAATTTATCGCATAAATCGCGTTTATTACTGGTCGAATCATTAATAGTTCGATTCGTACTAGCGTATAAAAAATTCGTATAAGCGCATTTGCCTTGGAGCAACGTATGCCGATATTTCTCTCGCGTTCGTTCTAGTCGGAAGTAAAAAAATTATTTTAAACAATTTATCGCATAAATCGCGTTTATTACTGGTCGAATCATTATTAGTTCGATTCGTACTAGCGTATAAAAAATTCGGATAAGCGCATTTGCCTTGGAGCAACGTATGCCGATATTTCTCTCACGTTCGTTCTATTCGGAAGTAAAAAAATTATTTTAAACAATTTATCGCATAAATCGCGTTTATTACCGGTCGAATCATTATTAGTTCGATTCGTACTAGCGTATAAAAAATTCGGATAAGCGCATTTGCCTTGGAGCAACGTATGCCGATATTTCTCTCGCGTTCATTCTAGTCGGAAGTAAAAAAAATATTTTAAACAATTTATCGCATAAATCGCGTTTATTACTGGTCGAATCATTAATAGTTCGATTCGTACTAGCGTATAAAAATTCGTATAAGCGCATTTGCCTTGGAGCAACGTATGCCGATATTTCTCTCGCGTTCGTTCTATTCAGAAGTAAAAAAATTATTTTAAACAATTTATCGCATAAATCGCGTTTATTACTGGTCGAATCATTATTAGTTCGATTCGTACTAGCGTATAAAAAATTCGTATAAGCGCATTTGCCTTGGAGCAACGTATGCCGATATTTCTCTCGCGTTCGTTCTATTCGGAAGTAAAAAAATGATTTTAAACAATTTATCGCATGAATCGCGTTTATTACCGGTCGAATCATTATTAGTTCGATTCGTACTAGCGTATAAAAAATTCGGATAAGCGCAATTTGCCTTGGAGCAACGTATGCCGATATTTCTCTCGCGTTCGTTCTATTCGGAAGTAAAAAAATTATTTTAAACAATTTATCGCATAAATCGCGTTTATTACCGGTCGAATCATTATTAGTTCGATTCGTACTAGCGTATAAAAAATTCGGATAAGCGCATTTGCCTTGGAGCAACGTATGCCGATATTTCTCTCGCGTTCGTTCTAGTCGGAAGTAAAAAAATTATTTTAAACAATTTATCGCATAAATCGCGTTTATTACTGGTCGAATCATTATTAGTTCGATTCGTACTAGCGTATAAAAAATTCGGATAATCGCATTTGCCTTGGAGCAACGTATGCCGATATTTCTCTCACGTTCGTTCTATTCGGAAGTAAAAAAATTATTTTAAACAATTTATCGCATAAATCGCGTTTATTACCGGTCGAATCATTATTAGTTCGATTCGTACTAGCGTATAAAAAATTCGGATAAGCGCATTTGCCTTGGAGCAACGTATGCCGATATTTCTCTCGCGTTCATTCTAGTCGGAAGTAAAAAAAATATTTTAAACAATTTATCGCATAAATCGCGTTTATTACTGGTCGAATCATTAATAGTTCGATTCGTACTAGCGTATAAAAATTCGTATAAGCGCATTTGCCTTGGAGCAACGTATGCCGATATTTCTCTCGCGTTCGTTCTATTCAGAAGTAAAAAAATTATTTTAAACAATTTATCGCATAAATCGCGTTTATTACTGGTCGAATCATTATTAGTTCGATTCGTACTAGCGTATAAAAAATTCGTATAAGCGCATTTGCCTTGGAGCAACGTATGCCGATATTTCTCTCGCGTTCGTTCTATTCGGAAGTAAAAAAATTATTTTAAACAATTTATCGCATGAATCGCGTTTATTACCGGTCGAATCATTATTAGTTCGATTCGTACTAGCGTATAAAAAATTCGGATAAGCGCATTTGCCTTGGAGCAACGTATGCCGATATTTCTCTCGCGTTCGTTCTAGTCGGAAGTCAAAAAATTATTTTAACCTATCTATCGCATGAATAAGCGTTGTTCACTGATCGAATCATTATTAGTTCGATTCGTACTAGCGTATAAAAAATTCGGATAAGCGCATTTGCCTTGGAGCAACGTATGCCGATATTTCTCTCGCGTTCGTTCTATTCAGAAGTAAAAAAATTATTTTAAACAATTTATCGCATAAATCGCGTTTATTACTGGTCGAATCATTATTAGTTCGATTCGTACTAGCGTATAAAAAATTCGGATAAGCGCAATTTGCCTTGGAGCAACGTATGCCGATATTTCTCTCGCGTTCGTTCTATTCGGAAGTAAAAAAATTATTTTAAACAATTTATCGCATAAATCGCGTTTATTAACGGTCGAATCATTATTAGTTCGATTCGTACTAGCGTATAAAAAATTCGGATAAGCGCATTTGCCTTGGAGCAACGTATGCCGATATTTCTCTCGCGTTCGTTCTAGTCGGAAGTAAAAAAATTATTTTAAACAATTTATCGCATAAATCGCGTTTATTACTGGTCGAATCATTATTAGTTCGATTCGTACTAGCGTATAAAAAATTCGGATAAGCGCATTTGCCTTGGAGCAACGTATGCCGATATTTCTCTCGCGTTCGTTCTATTCGGAAGTAAAAAAATGATTTTAAACAATTTATCGCATGAATCGCGTTTATTACCGGTCGAATCATTATTAGTTCGATTCGTACTAGCGTATAAAAAATTCGGATAAGCGCAATTTGCCTTGGAGCAACGTATGCCGATATTTCTCTCGCGTTCGTTCTATTCGGAAGTAAAAAAATTATTTTAAACAATTTATCGCATAAATCGCGTTTATTACCGGTCGAATCATTATTAGTTCGATTCGTACTAGCGTATAAAAAATTCGGATAAGCGCATTTGCCTTGGAGCAACGTATGCCGATATTTCTCTCGCGTTCGTTCTAGTCGGAAGTAAAAAAATTATTTTAAACAATTTATCGCATAAATCGCGTTTATTACTGGTCGAATCATTATTAGTTCGATTCGTACTAGCGTATAAAAAATTCGGATAATCGCATTTGCCTTGGAGCAACGTATGCCGATATTTCTCTCGCGTTCGTTCTATTCGGAAGTAAAAAAATTATTTTAAACAATTTATCGCATAAATCGCGTTTATTACCGGTCGAATCATTATTAGTTCGATTCGTACTAGCGTATAAAAAATTCGGATAAGCGCATTTGCCTTGGAGCAACGTATGCCGATATTTCTCTCGCGTTCATTCTAGTCGGAAGTAAAAAAAATATTTTAAACAATTTATCGCATAAATCGCGTTTATTACTGGTCGAATCATTAATAGTTCGATTCGTACTAGCGTATAAAAATTCGTATAAGCGCATTTGCCTTGGAGCAACGTATGCCGATATTTCTCTCGCGTTCGTTCTATTCAGAAGTAAAAAAATTATTTTAAACAATTTATCGCATAAATCGCGTTTATTACTGGTCGAATCATTATTAGTTCGATTCGTACTAGCTTATAAAAAATTCGTATAAGCGCATTTGCCTTGGAGCAACGTATGCCGATATTTCTCTCGCGTTCGTTCTATTCGGAAGTAAAAAAATTATTTTAAACAATTTATCGCATGAATCGCGTTTATTACCGGTCGAATCATTATTAGTTCGATTCGTACTAGCGTATAAAAAATTCGGATAAGCGCATTTGCCTTGGAGCAACGTATGCCGATATTTCTCTCGCGTTCGTTCTAGTCGGAAGTCAAAAAATTATTTTAACCTATCTATCGCATGAATAAGCGTTGTTCACTGATCGAATCATTATTAGTTCGATTCGTACTAGCGTATAAAAAATTCGGATAAGCGCATTTGCCTTGGAGCAACGTATGCCGATATTTCTCTCGCGTTCGTTCTATTCAGAAGTAAAAAAATTATTTTAAACAATTTATCGCATAAATCGCGTTTATTACTGGTCGAATCATTATTAGTTCGATTCGTACTAGCGTATAAAAAATTCGGATAAGCGCAATTTGCCTTGGAGCAACGTATGCCGATATTTCTCTCGCGTTCGTTCTATTCGGAAGTAAAAAAATTATTTTAAACAATTTATCGCATAAATCGCGTTTATTAACGGTCGAATCATTATTAGTTCGATTCGTACTAGCGTATAAAAAATTCGGATAAGCGCATTTGCCTTGGAGCAACGTATGCCGATATTTCTCTCGCGTTCGTTCTAGTCGGAAGTAAAAAAATTATTTTAAACAATTTATCGCATAAATCGCGTTTATTACTGGTCGAATCATTATTAGTTCGATTCGTACTAGCGTATAAAAAATTCGGATAAGCGCATTTGCCTTGGAGCAACGTATGCCGATATTTCTCTCGCGTTCATTCTAGTCGGAAGTAAAAAAAATATTTTAAACAATTTATCGCATAAATCGCGTTTATTACTGGTCGAATCATTAATAGTTCGATTCGTACTAGCGTATAAAAAATTCGTATAAGCGCATTTGCCTTGGAGCAACGTATGCCGATATTTCTCTCGCGTTCGTTCTAGTCGGAAGTAAAAAAATTATTTTAAACAATTTATCGCATATATCGCGTTTATTACTGGTCGAATCATTATTAGTTCGATTCGTACTAGCGTATAAAAAATTCGGATAAGCGCATTTGCCTTGGAGCAACGTATGCCGATATTTCTCTCACGTTCGTTCTATTCGGAAGTAAAAAAATTATTTTAAACAATTTATCGCATAAATCGCGTTTATTACCGGTCGAATCATTATTAGTTCGATTCGTACTAGCGTATAAAAAATTCGGATAAGCGCATTTGCCTTGGAGCAACGTATGCCGATATTTCTCTCGCGTTCATTCTAGCCGGAAGTAAAAAAAATATTTTAAACAATTTATCGCATAAATCGCGTTTATTACTGGTCGAATCATTAATAGTTCGATTCGTACTAGCGTATAAAAAATTCGTATAAGCGCATTTGCCTTGGAGCAACGTATGCCGATATTTCTCTCGCGTTCGTTCTATTCAGAAGTAAAAAAATTATTTTAAACAATTTATCGCATAAATCGCGTTTATTACTGGTCGAATCATTATTAGTTCGATTCGTACTAGCGTATAAAAAATTCGGATAAGCGCATTTGCCTTGGAGCAACGTATGCCGATATTTCTCTCACGTTCGTTCTATTCGGAAGTAAAAAAATTATTTTAAACAATTTATCGCATAAATCGCGTTTATTACCGGTCGAATCATTATTAGTTCGATTCGTACTAGCGTATAAAAAATTCGTATAAGAGCATTTGCCTTGGAGCAACGTATGCCGATATTTCTCTCGCGTTCGTTCTATTCGGAAGTAAAAAAATTATTTTAAACAATTTATCGCATGAATCGCGTTTATTACCGGTCGAATCATTATTAGTTCGATTCGTACTAGCTTATAAAAAATTCGGATAAGCGCATTTGCCTTGGAGCAACGTAAGCCGATATTTCTCTCGCGTTCGTTCTATTCGGAAGTAAAAAAATTATTTTAAACAATTTATCGCATAAATCGCGTTTATTACCGGTCGAATCATTATTAGTTCGATTCGTACTAGCGTATAAAAAATTCGGATAAGCGCATTTGCCTTGGAGCAACGTATGCCGATATTTCTCTCGCGTTCGTTCTAGTCGGAAGTAAAAAAAATATTTTAAACAATTTATCGCATAAATCGCGTTTATTACTGGTCGAATCATTAATAGTTCGATTCGTACTAGCGTATAAAAAATTCGTATAAGCGCATTTGCCTTGGAGCAACGTATGCCGATATTTCTCTCGCGTTCGTTCTATTCAGAAGTAAAAAAATTATTTTAAACAATTTATCGCATAAATCGCGTTTATTACTGGTCGAATCATTATTAGTTCGATTCGTACTAGCGTATAAAAAATTCGGATAAGCGCATTTGCCTTGGAGCAACGTATGCCGATATTTCTCTCACGTTCGTTCTATTCGGAAGTAAAAAAATTATTTTAAACAATTTATCGCATAAATCGCGTTTATTACCGGTCGAATCATTATTAGTTCGATTCGTACTAGCGTATAAAAAATTCGTATAAGCGCATTTGCCTTGGAGCAACGTATGCCGATATTTCTCTCGCGTTCGTTCTATTCGGAAGTAAAAAAATGATTTTAAACAATTTATCGCATGAATCGCGTTTATTACCGGTCGAATCATTATTAGTTCGATTCGTACTAGCGTATAAAAAATTCGGATAAGCGCATTTGCCTCGGAGCAACGTATGCCGATATTTCTCTCGCGTTCGTTCTAGTCGGAAGTCAAAAAATTATTTTAACCTATCTATCGCATGAATAAGCGTTGTTCACTGATCGAATCATTATTAGTTCGATTCGTACTAGCGTATAAAAAATTCGGATAAGCGCATTTGCCTTGGAGCAACGTATGCCGATATTTCTCTCGCGTTCGTTCTATTCAGAAGTAAAAAAATTATTTTAAACAATTTATCGCATAAATCGCGTTTATTACTGGTCGAATCATTATTAGTTCGATTCGTACTAGCGTATAAAAAATTCGGATAAGCGCAATTTGCCTTGGAGCAACGTATGCCGATATTTCTCTCGCGTTCGTTCTATTCGGAAGTAAAAAAATTATTTTAAACAATTTATCGCATAAATCGCGTTTATTAACGGTCGAATCATTATTAGTTCGATTCGTACTAGCGTATAAAAAATTCGGATAAGCGCATTTGCCTTGGAGCAACGTATGCCGATATTTCTCTCGCGTTCGTTCTAGTCGGAAGTAAAAAAATTATTTTAAACAATTTATCGCATAAATCGCGTTTATTACTGGTCGAATCATTATTAGTTCGATTCGTACTAGCGTATAAAAAATTCGGATAAGCGCATTTGCCTTGGAGCAACGTATGCCGATATTTCTCTCGCGTTCATTCTAGTCGGAAGTAAAAAAAATATTTTAAACAATTTATCGCATAAATCGCGTTTATTACTGGTCGAATCATTAATAGTTCGATTCGTACTAGCGTATAAAAAATTCGTATAAGCGCATTTGCCTTGGAGCAACGTATGCCGATATTTCTCTCGCGTTCGTTCTAGTCGGAAGTAAAAAAATTATTTTAAACAATTTATCGCATAAATCGCGTTTATTACTGGTCGAATCATTATTAGTTCGATTCGTACTAGCGTATAAAAAATTCGGATAAGCGCATTTGCCTTGGAGCAACGTATGCCGATATTTCTCTCACGTTCGTTCTATTCGGAAGTAAAAAAATTATTTTAAACAATTTATCGCATAAATCGCGTTTATTACCGGTCGAATCATTATTAGTTCGATTCGTACTAGCGTATAAAAAATTCGGATAAGCGCATTTGCCTTGGAGCAACGTATGCCGATATTTCTCTCGCGTTCATTCTAGTCGGAAGTAAAAAAAATATTTTAAACAATTTATCGCATAAATCGCGTTTATTACTGGTCGAATCATTAATAGTTCGATTCGTACTAGCGTATAAAAATTCGTATAAGCGCATTTGCCTTGGAGCAACGTATGCCGATATTTCTCTCGCGTTCGTTCTATTCAGAAGTAAAAAAATTATTTTAAACAATTTATCGCATAAATCGCGTTTATTACTGGTCGAATCATTATTAGTTCGATTCGTACTAGCGTATAAAAAATTCGTATAAGCGCATTTGCCTTGGAGCAACGTATGCCGATATTTCTCTCGCGTTCGTTCTATTCGGAAGTAAAAAAATGATTTTAAACAATTTATCGCATGAATCGCGTTTATTACCGGTCGAATCATTATTAGTTCGATTCGTACTAGCGTATAAAAAATTCGGATAAGCGCAATTTGCCTTGGAGCAACGTATGCCGATATTTCTCTCGCGTTCGTTCTATTCGGAAGTAAAAAAATTATTTTAAACAATTTATCGCATAAATCGCGTTTATTACCGGTCGAATCATTATTAGTTCGATTCGTACTAGCGTATAAAAAATTCGGATAAGCGCATTTGCCTTGGAGCAACGTATGCCGATATTTCTCTCGCGTTCGTTCTAGTCGGAAGTAAAAAAATTATTTTAAACAATTTATCGCATAAATCGCGTTTATTACTGGTCGAATCATTATTAGTTCGATTCGTACTAGCGTATAAAAAATTCGGATAATCGCATTTGCCTTGGAGCAACGTATGCCGATATTTCTCTCACGTTCGTTCTATTCGGAAGTAAAAAAATTATTTTAAACAATTTATCGCATAAATCGCGTTTATTACCGGTCGAATCATTATTAGTTCGATTCGTACTAGCGTATAAAAAATTCGGATAAGCGCATTTGCCTTGGAGCAACGTATGCCGATATTTCTCTCGCGTTCATTCTAGTCGGAAGTAAAAAAAATATTTTAAACAATTTATCGCATAAATCGCGTTTATTACTGGTCGAATCATTAATAGTTCGATTCGTACTAGCGTATAAAAATTCGTATAAGCGCATTTGCCTTGGAGCAACGTATGCCGATATTTCTCTCGCGTTCGTTCTATTCAGAAGTAAAAAAATTATTTTAAACAATTTATCGCATAAATCGCGTTTATTACTGGTCGAATCATTATTAGTTCGATTCGTACTAGCGTATAAAAAATTCGTATAAGCGCATTTGCCTTGGAGCAACGTATGCCGATATTTCTCTCGCGTTCGTTCTATTCGGAAGTAAAAAAATTATTTTAAACAATTTATCGCATGAATCGCGTTTATTACCGGTCGAATCATTATTAGTTCGATTCGTACTAGCGTATAAAAAATTCGGATAAGCGCATTTGCCTTGGAGCAACGTATGCCGATATTTCTCTCGCGTTCGTTCTAGTCGGAAGTCAAAAAATTATTTTAACCTATCTATCGCATGAATAAGCGTTGTTCACTGATCGAATCATTATTAGTTCGATTCGTACTAGCGTATAAAAAATTCGGATAAGCGCATTTGCCTTGGAGCAACGTATGCCGATATTTCTCTCGCGTTCGTTCTATTCAGAAGTAAAAAAATTATTTTAAACAATTTATCGCATAAATCGCGTTTATTACTGGTCGAATCATTATTAGTTCGATTCGTACTAGCGTATAAAAAATTCGGATAAGCGCAATTTGCCTTGGAGCAACGTATGCCGATATTTCTCTCGCGTTCGTTCTATTCGGAAGTAAAAAAATTATTTTAAACAATTTATCGCATAAATCGCGTTTATTAACGGTCGAATCATTATTAGTTCGATTCGTACTAGCGTATAAAAAATTCGGATAAGCGCATTTGCCTTGGAGCAACGTATGCCGATATTTCTCTCGCGTTCGTTCTAGTCGGAAGTAAAAAAATTATTTTAAACAATTTATCGCATAAATCGCGTTTATTACTGGTCGAATCATTATTAGTTCGATTCGTACTAGCGTATAAAAAATTCGGATAAGCGCATTTGCCTTGGAGCAACGTATGCCGATATTTCTCTCGCGTTCGTTCTATTCGGAAGTAAAAAAATGATTTTAAACAATTTATCGCATGAATCGCGTTTATTACCGGTCGAATCATTATTAGTTCGATTCGTACTAGCGTATAAAAAATTCGGATAAGCGCAATTTGCCTTGGAGCAACGTATGCCGATATTTCTCTCGCGTTCGTTCTATTCGGAAGTAAAAAAATTATTTTAAACAATTTATCGCATAAATCGCGTTTATTACCGGTCGAATCATTATTAGTTCGATTCGTACTAGCGTATAAAAAATTCGGATAAGCGCATTTGCCTTGGAGCAACGTATGCCGATATTTCTCTCGCGTTCGTTCTAGTCGGAAGTAAAAAAATTATTTTAAACAATTTATCGCATAAATCGCGTTTATTACCGGTCGAATCATTATTAGTTCGATTCGTACTAGCGTATAAAAAATTCGTATAAGCGCATTTGCCTTGGAGCAACGTATGCCGATATTTCTCTCGCGTTCGTTCTATTCGGAAGTAAAAAAATGATTTTAAACAATTTATCGCATGAATCGCGTTTATTACCGGTCGAATCATTATTAGTTCGATTCGTACTAGCGTATAAAAAATTCGGATAAGCGCATTTGCCTCGGAGCAACGTATGCCGATATTTCTCTCGCGTTCGTTCTAGTCGGAAGTCAAAAAATTATTTTAACCTATCTATCGCATGAATAAGCGTTGTTCACTGATCGAATCATTATTAGTTCGATTCGTACTAGCGTATAAAAAATTCGGATAAGCGCATTTGCCTTGGAGCAACGTATGCCGATATTTCTCTCGCGTTCGTTCTATTCAGAAGTAAAAAAATTATTTTAAACAATTTATCGCATAAATCGCGTTTATTACTGGTCGAATCATTATTAGTTCGATTCGTACTAGCGTATAAAAAATTCGGATAAGCGCAATTTGCCTTGGAGCAACGTATGCCGATATTTCTCTCGCGTTCGTTCTATTCGGAAGTAAAAAAATTATTTTAAACAATTTATCGCATAAATCGCGTTTATTAACGGTCGAATCATTATTAGTTCGATTCGTACTAGCGTATAAAAAATTCGGATAAGCGCATTTGCCTTGGAGCAACGTATGCCGATATTTCTCTCGCGTTCGTTCTAGTCGGAAGTAAAAAAATTATTTTAAACAATTTATCGCATAAATCGCGTTTATTACTGGTCGAATCATTATTAGTTCGATTCGTACTAGCGTATAAAAAATTCGGATAAGCGCATTTGCCTTGGAGCAACGTATGCCGATATTTCTCTCGCGTTCATTCTAGTCGGAAGTAAAAAAAATATTTTAAACAATTTATCGCATAAATCGCGTTTATTACTGGTCGAATCATTAATAGTTCGATTCGTACTAGCGTATAAAAAATTCGTATAAGCGCATTTGCCTTGGAGCAACGTATGCCGATATTTCTCTCGCGTTCGTTCTAGTCGGAAGTAAAAAAATTATTTTAAACAATTTATCGCATAAATCGCGTTTATTACTGGTCGAATCATTATTAGTTCGATTCGTACTAGCGTATAAAAAATTCGGATAAGCGCATTTGCCTTGGAGCAACGTATGCCGATATTTCTCTCACGTTCGTTCTATTCGGAAGTAAAAAAATTATTTTAAACAATTTATCGCATAAATCGCGTTTATTACCGGTCGAATCATTATTAGTTCGATTCGTACTAGCGTATAAAAAATTCGGATAAGCGCATTTGCCTTGGAGCAACGTATGCCGATATTTCTCTCGCGTTCATTCTAGTCGGAAGTAAAAAAAATATTTTAAACAATTTATCGCATAAATCGCGTTTATTACTGGTCGAATCATTAATAGTTCGATTCGTACTAGCGTATAAAAATTCGTATAAGCGCATTTGCCTTGGAGCAACGTATGCCGATATTTCTCTCGCGTTCGTTCTATTCAGAAGTAAAAAAATTATTTTAAACAATTTATCGCATAAATCGCGTTTATTACTGGTCGAATCATTAATAGTTCGATTCGTACTAGCGTATAAAAAATTCGTATAAGCGCATTTGCCTTGGAGCAACGTATGCCGATATTTCTCTCGCGTTCGTTCTATTCGGAAGTAAAAAAATGATTTTAAACAATTTATCGCATGAATCGCGTTTATTACCGGTCGAATCATTATTAGTTCGATTCGTACTAGCGTATAAAAAATTCGGATAAGCGCAATTTGCCTTGGAGCAACGTATGCCGATATTTCTCTCGCGTTCGTTCTATTCGGAAGTAAAAAAATTATTTTAAACAATTTATCGCATAAATCGCGTTTATTACCGGTCGAATCATTATTAGTTCGATTCGTACTAGCGTATAAAAAATTCGGATAAGCGCATTTGCCTTGGAGCAACGTATGCCGATATTTCTCTCGCGTTCGTTCTAGTCGGAAGTAAAAAAATTATTTTAAACAATTTATCGCATAAATCGCGTTTATTACTGGTCGAATCATTATTAGTTCGATTCGTACTAGCGTATAAAAAATTCGGATAATCGCATTTGCCTTGGAGCAACGTATGCCGATATTTCTCTCACGTTCGTTCTATTCGGAAGTAAAAAAATTATTTTAAACAATTTATCGCATAAATCGCGTTTATTACCGGTCGAATCATTATTAGTTCGATTCGTACTAGCGTATAAAAAATTCGGATAAGCGCATTTGCCTTGGAGCAACGTATGCCGATATTTCTCTCGCGTTCATTCTAGTCGGAAGTAAAAAAAATATTTTAAACAATTTATCGCATAAATCGCGTTTATTACTGGTCGAATCATTAATAGTTCGATTCGTACTAGCGTATAAAAATTCGTATAAGCGCATTTGCCTTGGAGCAACGTATGCCGATATTTCTCTCGCGTTCGTTCTATTCAGAAGTAAAAAAATTATTTTAAACAATTTATCGCATAAATCGCGTTTATTACTGGTCGAATCATTATTAGTTCGATTCGTACTAGCGTATAAAAAATTCGTATAAGCGCATTTGCCTTGGAGCAACGTATGCCGATATTTCTCTCGCGTTCGTTCTATTCGGAAGTAAAAAAATTATTTTAAACAATTTATCGCATGAATCGCGTTTATTACCGGTCGAATCATTATTAGTTCGATTCGTACTAGCGTATAAAAAATTCGGATAAGCGCATTTGCCTTGGAGCAACGTATGCCGATATTTCTCTCGCGTTCGTTCTAGTCGGAAGTCAAAAAATTATTTTAACCTATCTATCGCATGAATAAGCGTTGTTCACTGATCGAATCATTATTAGTTCGATTCGTACTAGCGTATAAAAAATTCGGATAAGCGCATTTGCCTTGGAGCAACGTATGCCGATATTTCTCTCGCGTTCGTTCTATTCAGAAGTAAAAAAATTATTTTAAACAATTTATCGCATAAATCGCGTTTATTACTGGTCGAATCATTATTAGTTCGATTCGTACTAGCGTATAAAAAATTCGGATAAGCGCAATTTGCCTTGGAGCAACGTATGCCGATATTTCTCTCGCGTTCGTTCTATTCGGAAGTAAAAAAATTATTTTAAACAATTTATCGCATAAATCGCGTTTATTAACGGTCGAATCATTATTAGTTCGATTCGTACTAGCGTATAAAAAATTCGGATAAGCGCATTTGCCTTGGAGCAACGTATGCCGATATTTCTCTCGCGTTCGTTCTATTCGGAAGTAAAAAAATTATTTTAAACAATTTATCGCATAAATCGCGTTTATTACTGGTCGAATCATTATTAGTTCGATTCGTACTAGCGTATAAAAAATTCGGATAAGCGCATTTGCCTTGGAGCAACGTATGCCGATATTTCTCTCGCGTTCGTTCTATTCGGAAGTAAAAAAATGATTTTAAACAATTTATCGCATGAATCGCGTTTATTACCGGTCGAATCATTATTAGTTCGATTCGTACTAGCGTATAAAAAATTCGGATAAGCGCAATTTGCCTTGGAGCAACGTATGCCGATATTTCTCTCGCGTTCGTTCTATTCGGAAGTAAAAAAATTATTTTAAACAATTTATCGCATAAATCGCGTTTATTACCGGTCGAATCATTATTAGTTCGATTCGTACTAGCGTATAAAAAATTCGGATAAGCGCATTTGCCTTGGAGCAACGTATGCCGATATTTCTCTCGCGTTCGTTCTAGTCGGAAGTAAAAAAATTATTTTAAACAATTTATCGCATAAATCGCGTTTATTACTGGTCGAATCATTATTAGTTCGATTCGTACTAGCGTATAAAAAATTCGGATAATCGCATTTGCCTTGGAGCAACGTATGCCGATATTTCTCTCACGTTCGTTCTATTCGGAAGTAAAAAAATTATTTTAAACAATTTATCGCATAAATCGCGTTTATTACCGGTCGAATCATTATTAGTTCGATTCGTACTAGCGTATAAAAAATTCGGATAAGCGCATTTGCCTTGGAGCAACGTATGCCGATATTTCTCTCGCGTTCATTCTAGTCGGAAGTAAAAAAAATATTTTAAACAATTTATCGCATAAATCGCGTTTATTACTGGTCGAATCATTAATAGTTCGATTCGTACTAGCGTATAAAAATTCGTATAAGCGCATTTGCCTTGGAGCAACGTATGCCGATATTTCTCTCGCGTTCGTTCTATTCAGAAGTAAAAAAATTATTTTAAACAATTTATCGCATAAATCGCGTTTATTACTGGTCGAATCATTATTAGTTCGATTCGTACTAGCGTATAAAAAATTCGTATAAGCGCATTTGCCTTGGAGCAACGTATGCCGATATTTCTCTCGCGTTCGTTCTATTCGGAAGTAAAAAAATTATTTTAAACAATTTATCGCATGAATCGCGTTTATTACCGGTCGAATCATTATTAGTTCGATTCGTACTAGCGTATAAAAAATTCGGATAAGCGCATTTGCCTTGGAGCAACGTATGCCGATATTTCTCTCGCGTTCGTTCTAGTCGGAAGTCAAAAAATTATTTTAACCTATCTATCGCATGAATAAGCGTTGTTCACTGATCGAATCATTATTAGTTCGATTCGTACTAGCGTATAAAAAATTCGGATAAGCGCATTTGCCTTGGAGCAACGTATGCCGATATTTCTCTCGCGTTCGTTCTATTCAGAAGTAAAAAAATTATTTTAAACAATTTATCGCATAAATCGCGTTTATTACTGGTCGAATCATTATTAGTTCGATTCGTACTAGCGTATAAAAAATTCGGATAAGCGCAATTTGCCTTGGAGCAACGTATGCCGATATTTCTCTCGCGTTCGTTCTATTCGGAAGTAAAAAAATTATTTTAAACAATTTATCGCATAAATCGCGTTTATTAACGGTCGAATCATTATTAGTTCGATTCGTACTAGCGTATAAAAAATTCGGATAAGCGCATTTGCCTTGGAGCAACGTATGCCGATATTTCTCTCGCGTTCGTTCTAGTCGGAAGTAAAAAAATTATTTTAAACAATTTATCGCATAAATCGCGTTTATTACTGGTCGAATCATTATTAGTTCGATTCGTACTAGCGTATAAAAAATTCGGATAAGCGCATTTGCCTTGGAGCAACGTATGCCGATATTTCTCTCGCGTTCATTCTAGTCGGAAGTAAAAAAAATATTTTAAACAATTTATCGCATAAATCGCGTTTATTACTGGTCGAATCATTAATAGTTCGATTCGTACTAGCGTATAAAAAATTCGTATAAGCGCATTTGCCTTGGAGCAACGTATGCCGATATTTCTCTCGCGTTCGTTCTAGTCGGAAGTAAAAAAATTATTTTAAACAATTTATCGCATAAATCGCGTTTATTACTGGTCGAATCATTATTAGTTCGATTCGTACTAGCGTATAAAAAATTCGGATAAGCGCATTTGCCTTGGAGCAACGTATGCCGATATTTCTCTCACGTTCGTTCTATTCGGAAGTAAAAAAATTATTTTAAACAATTTATCGCATAAATCGCGTTTATTACCGGTCGAATCATTATTAGTTCGATTCGTACTAGCGTATAAAAAATTCGGATAAGCGCATTTGCCTTGGAGCAACGTATGCCGATATTTCTCTCGCGTTCATTCTAGCCGGAAGTAAAAAAAATATTTTAAACAATTTATCGCATAAATCGCGTTTATTACTGGTCGAATCATTAATAGTTCGATTCGTACTAGCGTATAAAAAATTCGTATAAGCGCATTTGCCTTGGAGCAACGTATGCCGATATTTCTCTCGCGTTCGTTCTATTCAGAAGTAAAAAAATTATTTTAAACAATTTATCGCATAAATCGCGTTTATTACTGGTCGAATCATTATTAGTTCGATTCGTACTAGCGTATAAAAAATTCGGATAAGCGCATTTGCCTTGGAGCAACGTATGCCGATATTTCTCTCACGTTCGTTCTATTCGGAAGTAAAAAAATTATTTTAAACAATTTATCGCATAAATCGCGTTTATTACCGGTCGAATCATTATTAGTTCGATTCGTACTAGCGTATAAAAAATTCGTATAAGAGCATTTGCCTTGGAGCAACGTATGCCGATATTTCTCTCGCGTTCGTTCTATTCGGAAGTAAAAAAATTATTTTAAACAATTTATCGCATGAATCGCGTTTATTACCGGTCGAATCATTATTAGTTCGATTCGTACTAGCTTATAAAAAATTCGGATAAGCGCATTTGCCTTGGAGCAACGTAAGCCGATATTTCTCTCGCGTTCGTTCTATTCGGAAGTAAAAAAATTATTTTAAACAATTTATCGCATAAATCGCGTTTATTACCGGTCGAATCATTATTAGTTCGATTCGTACTAGCGTATAAAAAATTCGGATAAGCGCATTTGCCTTGGAGCAACGTATGCCGATATTTCTCTCGCGTTCGTTCTAGTCGGAAGTAAAAAAATTATTTTAAACAATTTATCGCATAAATAGCGTTTATTACTGGACGAATCGATATTAGTTCGATTCGTGCTAGCGTATAAAAAATTCGTATAAGCGCATTTGCCTTGGAGCAACGTATGCCGATATTTCTCTCGCGTTCGTTCTAGTCGGAAGTAAAAAAAATATTTTAAACAATTTATCGCATAAATCGCGTTTATTACTGGTCGAATCATTATTAGTTCGATTCGTACTAGCGTATAAAAAATTCGGATAAGCGCAATTTACCTTGGAGCAACGTATGCCGATATTTCTGTCGCGTTCGTTCTATTCGGAAGTAAAAAAATTATTTTAAACAATTTATCGCATAAATCGCGTTTATTACCGGTCGAATCATTATTAGTTCGATTCGTACTAGCGTATAAAAAATTCGGATAAGCGCATTTGCCTTGGAGCAACGTATGCCGATATTTCTCTCGCGTTCATTCTAGTCGGAAGTAAAAAAAATATTTTAAACAATTTATCGCATAAATCGCGTTTATTACTGGTCGAATCATTAATAGTTCGATTCGTACTAGCGTATAAAAAATTCGTATAAGCGCATTTGCCTTGGAGCAACGTATGCCGATATTTCTCTCGCGTTCGTTCTATTCAGAAGTAAAAAAAATATTTTAAACAATTTATCGCATAAATCGCGTTTATTACTGGTCGAATCATTATTAGTTCGATTCGTACTAGCGTATAAAAAATTCGGATAAGCGCATTTGCCTTGGAGCAACGTATGCCGATATTTCTCTCACGTTCGTTCTATTCGGAAGTAAAAAAATTATTTTAAACAATTTATCGCATAAATCGCGTTTATTACCGGTCGAATCATTATTAGTTCGATTCGTACTAGCGTATAAAAAATTCGTATAAGCGCATTTGCCTTGGAGCAACGTATGCCGATATTTCTCTCGCGTTCGTTCTATTCGGAAGTAAAAAAATGATTTTAAACAATTTATCGCATGAATCGCGTTTATTACCGGTCGAATCATTATTAGTTCGATTCGTACTAGCGTATAAAAAATTCGGATAAGCGCATTTGCCTTGGAGCAACGTATGCCGATATTTCTCTCGCGTTCGTTCTAGTCGGAAGTCAAAAAATTATTTTAACCTATCTATCGCATGAATAAGCGTTGTTCACTGATCGAATCATTATTAGTTCGATTCGTACTAGCGTATAAAAAATTCGGATAAGCGCATTTGCCTTGGAGCAACGTATGCCGATATTTCTCTCGCGTTCGTTCTATTCAGAAGTAAAAAAATTATTTTAAACAATTTATCGCATAAATCGCGTTTATTACTGGTCGAATCATTATTAGTTCGATTCGTACTAGCGTATAAAAAATTCGGATAAGCGCAATTTGCCTTGGAGCAACGTATGCCGATATTTCTCTCGCGTTCGTTCTATTCGGAAGTAAAAAAATTATTTTAAACAATTTATCGCATAAATCGCGTTTATTACCGGTCGAATCATTATTAGTTCGATTCGTACTAGCGTATAAAAAATTCGGATAAGCGCATTTGCCTTGGAGCAACGTATGCCGATATTTCTCTCGCGTTCGTTCTAGTCGGAAGTAAAAAAATTATTTTAAACAATTTATCGCATAAATCGCGTTTATTACTGGTCGAATCATTATTAGTTCGATTCGTACTAGCGTATAAAAAATTCGGATAAGCGCATTTGCCTTGGAGCAACGTATGCCGATATTTCTCTCACGTTCGTTCTATTCGGAAGTAAAAAAATTATTTTAAACAATTTATCGCATAAATCGCGTTTATTACCGGTCGAATCATTATTAGTTCGATTCGTACTAGCGTATAAAAAATTCGGATAAGCGCATTTGCCTTGGAGCAACGTATGCCGATATTTCTCTCGCGTTCATTCTAGTCGGAAGTAAAAAAAATATTTTAAACAATTTATCGCATAAATCGCGTTTATTACTGGTCGAATCATTAATAGTTCGATTCGTACCAGCGTATAAAAATTCGTATAAGCGCATTTGCCTTGGAGCAACGTATGCCGATATTTCTCTCGCGTTCGTTCTATTCAGAAGTAAAAAAATTATTTTAAACAATTTATCGCATAAATCGCGTTTATTACTGGTCGAATCATTATTAGTTCGATTCGTACTAGCGTATAAAAAATTCGTATAAGCGCATTTGCCTTGGAGCAACGTATGCCGATATTTCTCTCGCGTTCGTTCTATTCGGAAGTAAAAAAATTATTTTAAACAATTTATCGCATGAATCGCGTTTATTACCGGTCGAATCATTATTAGTTCGATTCGTACTAGCGTATAAAAAATTCGGATAAGCGCATTTGCCTTGGAGCAACGTATGCCGATATTTCTCTCGCGTTCGTTCTAGTCGGAAGTCAAAAAATTATTTTAACCTATCTATCGCATGAATAAGCGTTGTTCACTGATCGAATCATTATTAGTTCGATTCGTACTAGCGTATAAAAAATTCGGATAAGCGCATTTGCCTTGGAGCAACGTATGCCGATATTTCTCTCGTGTTCGTTCTATTCAGAAGTAAAAAAATTATTTTAAACAATTTATCGCATAAATCGCGTTTATTACTGGTCGAATCATTATTAGTTCGATTCGTACTAGCGTATAAAAAATTCGGATAAGCGCAATTTGCCTTGGAGCAACGTATGCCGATATTTCTCTCGCGTTCGTTCTATTCGGAAGTAAAAAAATTATTTTAAACAATTTATCGCATAAATCGCGTTTATTAACGGTCGAATCATTATTAGTTCGATTCGTACTAGCGTATAAAAAATTCGGATAAGCGCATTTGCCTTGGAGCAACGTATGCCGATATTTCTCTCGCGTTCGTTCTAGTCGGAAGTAAAAAAATTATTTTAAACAATTTATCGCATAAATCGCGTTTATTACTGGTCGAATCATTATTAGTTCGATTCGTACTAGCGTATAAAAAATTCGGATAAGCGCATTTGCCTTGGAGCAACGTATGCCGATATTTCTCTCGCGTTCATTCTAGTCGGAAGTAAAAAAAATATTTTAAACAATTTATCGCATAAATCGCGTTTATTACTGGTCGAATCATTAATAGTTCGATTCGTACTAGCGTATAAAAAATTCGTATAAGCGCATTTGCCTTGGAGCAACGTATGCCGATATTTCTCTCGCGTTCGTTCTAGTCGGAAGTAAAAAAATTATTTTAAACAATTTATCGCATAAATCGCGTTTATTACTGGTCGAATCATTATTAGTTCGATTCGTACTAGCGTATAAAAAATTCGGATAAGCGCATTTGCCTTGGAGCAACGTATGCCGATATTTCTCTCACGTTCGTTCTATTCGGAAGTAAAAAAATTATTTTAAACAATTTATCGCATAAATCGCGTTTATTACCGGTCGAATCATTATTAGTTCGATTCGTACTAGCGTATAAAAAATTCGGATAAGCGCATTTGCCTTGGAGCAACGTATGCCGATATTTCTCTCGCGTTCATTCTAGTCGGAAGTAAAAAAAATATTTTAAACAATTTATCGCATAAATCGCGTTTATTACTGGTCGAATCATTAATAGTTCGATTCGTACTAGCGTATAAAAATTCGTATAAGCGCATTTGCCTTGGAGCAACGTATGCCGATATTTCTCTCGCGTTCGTTCTATTCAGAAGTAAAAAAATTATTTTAAACAATTTATCGCATAAATCGCGTTTATTACTGGTCGAATCATTATTAGTTCGATTCGTACTAGCGTATAAAAAATTCGTATAAGCGCATTTGCCTTGGAGCAACGTATGCCGATATTTCTCTCGCGTTCGTTCTATTCGGAAGTAAAAAAATGATTTTAAACAATTTATCGCATGAATCGCGTTTATTACCGGTCGAATCATTATTAGTTCGATTCGTACTAGCGTATAAAAAATTCGGATAAGCGCATTTGCCTTGGAGCAACGTATGCCGATATTTCTCTCGCGTTCGTTCTAGTCGGAAGTCAAAAAATTATTTTAACCTATCTATCGCATGAATAAGCGTTGTTCACTGATCGAATCATTATTAGTTCGATTCGTACTAGCGTATAAAAAATTCGGATAATCGCATTTGCCTTGGAGCAACGTATGCCGATATTTCTCTCACGTTCGTTCTATTCGGAAGTAAAAAAATTATTTTAAACAATTTATCGCATAAATCGCGTTTATTACCGGTCGAATCATTATTAGTTCGATTCGTACTAGCGTATAAAAAATTCGGATAAGCGCATTTGCCTTGGAGCAACGTATGCCGATATTTCTCTCGCGTTCATTCTAGTCGGAAGTAAAAAAAATATTTTAAACAATTTATCGCATAAATCGCGTTTATTACTGGTCGAATCATTAATAGTTCGATTCGTATTAGCGTATAAAAATTCGTATAAGCGCATTTGCCTTGGAGCAACGTATGCCGATATTTCTCTCGCGTTCGTTCTATTCAGAAGTAAAAAAATTATTTTAAACAATTTATCGCATAAATCGCGTTTATTACTGGTCGAATCATTATTAGTTCGATTCGTACTAGCGTATAAAAAATTCTTATAAGCGCATTTGCCTTGGAGCAACGTATGCCGATATTTCTCTCGCGTTCGTTCTATTCGGAAGTAAAAAAATTATTTTAAACAATTTATCGCATGAATCGCGTTTATTACCGGTCGAATCATTATTAGTTCGATTCGTACTAGCGTATAAAAAATTCGGATAAGCGCATTTGCCTTGGAGCAACGTATGCCGATATTTCTCTCGCGTTCGTTCTAGTCGGAAGTCAAAAAATTATTTTAACCTATCTATCGCATGAATAAGCGTTGTTCACTGATCGAATCATTATTAGTTCGATTCGTACTAGCGTATAAAAAATTCGGATAAGCGCATTTGCCATGGAGCAACGTATGCCGATATTTCTCTCGCGTTCGTTCTATTCAGAAGTAAAAAAAATATTTTAAACAATTTATCGCATAAATCGCGTTTATTACTGGTCGAATCATTATTAGTTCGATTCGTACTAGCGTATAAAAAATTCGGATAAGCGCAATTTGCCTTGGAGCAACGTATGCCGATATTTCTCTCGCGTTCATTCTAGTCGGAAGTAAAAAAAATATTTTAAACAATTTATCGCATAAATCGCGTTTATTACTGGTCGAATCATTATTAGTTCGATTCGTACTAGCGTATAAAAAATTCGGATAAGCGCAATTTGCCTTGGAGCAACGTATGCCGATATTTCTCTCGCGTTCGTTCTATTCGGAAGTAAAAAAATTATTTTAAACAATTTATCGCATAAATCGCGTTTATTAACGGTCGAATCATTATTAGTTCGATTCGTACTAGCGTATAAAAAATTCGGATAAGCGCATTTGCCTTGGAGCAACGTATGCCGATATTTCTCTCGCGTTCTTTCTAGTCGGAAGTAAAAAAATTATTTTAAACAATTTATCGCATAAATCGCGTTTATTACTGGTCGAATCATTATTAGTTCGATTCGTACTAGCGTATAAAAAATTCGGATAAGCGCATTTGCCTTGGAGCAACGTATGCCGATATTTCTCTCGCGTTCATTCTAGTCGGAAGTAAAAAAAATATTTTAAACAATTTATCGCATAAATCGCGTTTATTACTGGTCGAATCATTAATAGTTCGATTCGTACTAGCGTATAAAAAATTCGTAAAAGCGCATTTGCCTTGGAGCAACGTATGCCGATATTTCTCTCGCGTTCGTTCTATTCAGAAGTAAAAAAATTATTTTAAACAATTTATCGCATAAATCGCGTTTATTACTGGTCGAATCATTATTAGTTCGATTCGTACTAGCGTATAAAAAATTCGGATAAGCGCATTTGCCTTGGAGCAACGTATGCCGATATTTCTCTCACGTTCGTTCTATTCGGAAGTAAAAAAATTATTTTAAACAATTTATCGCATAAATCGCGTTTATTACCGGTCGAATCATTATTAGTTCGATTCGTACTAGCGTATAAAAAATTCGTATAAGCGCATTTGCCTTGGAGCAACGTATGCCGATATTTCTCTCGCGTTCGTTCTATTCGGAAGTAAAAAAATTATTTTAAACAATTTATCGCATGAATCGCGTTTATTACCGGTCGAATCATTATTAGTTCGATTCGTACTAGCGTATAAAAAATTCGGATAAGCGCATTTGCCTTGGAGCAAAGTATGCCGATATTTCTCTCGCGTTCGTTCTAGTCGGAAGTCAAAAAATTATTTTAACCTATCTATCGCATGAATAAGCGTTGTTCACTGATCGAATCATTATTAGTTCGATTCGTACTAGCGTATAAAAAATTCGGATAAGCGCATTTGCCTTGGAGCAACGTATGCCGATATTTCTCTCGCGTTCGTTCTATTCAGAA
The DNA here is from genome assembly GCA_917499995.1 of Ichneumon xanthorius. NCBI lineage: Eukaryota > Metazoa > Arthropoda > Insecta > Hymenoptera > Ichneumonidae > Ichneumon > Ichneumon xanthorius. The sequence continues at coordinate 448,382 of CAKJTD010000077.1, read as the reverse complement.
GTAAAAAAAATATTTTAAACAATTTATCGCATAAATCGCGTTTATTACTGGTCGAATCATTATTAGTTCGATTCGTACTAGCGTATAAAAAATTCGGATAAGCGCAATTTACCTTGGAGCAACGTATGCCGATATTTCTCTCGCGTTCGTTCTATTCGGAAGTAAAAAAATTATTTTAAACAATTTATCGCATAAATCGCGTTTATTACCGGTCGAATCATTATTAGTTCGATTCGTACTAGCGTATAAAAAATTCGGATAAGCGCATTTGCCTTGGAGCAACGTATGCCGATATTTCTCTCGCGTTCATTCTAGTCGGAAGTAAAAAAAATATTTTAAACAATTTATCGCATAAATCGCGTTTATTACTGGTCGAATCATTAATAGTTCGATTCGTACTAGCGTATAAAAAATTCGTATAAGCGCATTTGCCTTGGAGCAACGTATGCCGATATTTCTCTCGCGTTCGTTCTATTCAGAAGTAAAAAAATTATTTTAAACAATTTATCGCATAAATAGCGTTTATTACTGGACGAATCGATATTAGTTCGATTCGTGCTAGCGTATAAAAAATTCGTATAAGCGCATTTGCCTTGGAGCAACGTATGCCGATATTTCTCTCGCGTTCGTTCTAGTCGGAAGTAAAAAAAATATTTTAAACAATTTATCGCATAAATCGCGTTTATTACTGGTCGAATCATTATTAGTTCGATTCGTACTAGCGTATAAAAAATTCGGATAAGCGCAATGTACCTTGGAGCAACGTATGCCGATATTTCTGTCGCGTTCGTTCTATTCGGAAGTAAAAAAATTATTTTAAACAATTTATCGCATAAATCGCGTTTATTACCGGTCGAATCATTATTAGTTCGATTCGTACTAGCGTATAAAAAATTCGGATAAGCGCATTTGCCTTGGAGCAACGTATGCCGATATTTCTCTCGCGTTCATTCTAGTCGGAAGTAAAAAAAATATTTTAAACAATTTATCGCATAAATCGCGTTTATTACTGGTCGAATCATTAATAGTTCGATTCGTACTAGCGTATAAAAAATTCGTATAAGCGCATTTGCCTTGGTGCAACGTATGCCGATATTTCTCTCGCGTTCGTTCTATTCAGAAGTAAAAAAATTATTTTAAACAATTTATCGCATAAATCGCGTTTATTACTGGTCGAATCATTATTAGTTCGATTCGTACTAGCGTATAAAAAATTCGGATAAGCGCATTTGCCTTGGAGCAACGTATGCCGATATTTCTCTCACGTTCGTTCTATTCGGAAGTAAAAAAAATATTTTAAACAATTTATCGCATAAATCGCGTTTATTACTGGTCGAATCATTAATAGTTCGATTCGTACTAGCGTATAAAAAATTCGTATAAGCGCATTTGCCTTGGAGCAACGTATGCCGATATTTCTCTCGCGTTCGTTCTATTCAGAAGTAAAAAAATTATTTTAAACAATTTATCGCATAAATAGCGTTTATTACTGGACGAATCGATATTAGTTCGATTCGTGCTAGCGTATAAAAAATTCGTATAAGCGCATTTGCCTTGGAGCAACGTATGCCGATATTTCTCTCGCGTTCGTTCTAGTCGGAAGTAAAAAAAATATTTTAAACAATTTATCGCATAAATCGCGTTTATTACTGGTCGAATCATTATTAGTTCGATTCGTACTAGCGTATAAAAAATTCGGATAAGCGCAATGTACCTTGGAGCAACGTATGCCGATATTTCTGTCGCGTTCGTTCTATTCGGAAGTAAAAAAATTATTTTAAACAATTTATCGCATAAATCGCGTTTATTACCGGTCGAATCATTATTAGTTCGATTCGTACTAGCGTATAAAAAATTCGGATAAGCGCATTTGCCTTGGAGCAACGTATGCCGATATTTCTCTCGCGTTCATTCTAGTCGGAAGTAAAAAAAATATTTTAAACAATTTATCGCATAAATCGCGTTTATTACTGGTCGAATCATTAATAGTTCGATTCGTACTAGCGTATAAAAAATTCGTATAAGCGCATTTGCCTTGGTGCAACGTATGCCGATATTTCTCTCGCGTTCGTTCTATTCAGAAGTAAAAAAATTATTTTAAACAATTTATCGCATAAATCGCGTTTATTACTGGTCGAATCATTATTAGTTCGATTCGTACTAGCGTATAAAAAATTCGGATAAGCGCATTTGCCTTGGAGCAACGTATGCCGATATTTCTCTCTCGTTCTTTCTATTCGGAAGTAAAAAAATTATTTTAAACAATTTATCGCATAAATCGCGTTTATTACCGGTCGAATCATTATTAGTTCGATTCGTACTAGCGTATAAAAAATTCGTATAAGCGCATTTGCCTTGGAGCAACGTATGCCGATATTTCTCTCGCGTTCGTTCTATTCGGAAGTAAAAAAATGATTTTAAACAATTTATCGCATGAATCGCGTTTATTACCGGTCGAATCATTATTAGTTCGATTCGTACTAGCGTATAAAAAATTCGGATAAGCGCATTTGCCTTGGAGCAACGTATGCCGATATTTCTCTCGCGTTCGTTCTAGTCGGAAGTCAAAAAATTATTTTAACCTATCTATCGCATAAATAAGCGTTGTTCACTGATCGAATCATTATTAGTTCGATTCGTACTAGCGTATAAAAAATTCGGATAAGCGCATTTGCCTTGGAGCAACGTATGCCGATATTTCTCTCGCGTTCATTCTAGTCGGAAGTAAAAAAAATATTTTAAACAATTTATCGCATAAATCGCGTTTATTACTGGTCGAATCATTAATAGTTCGATTCGTACTAGCGTATAAAAAATTCGTATAAGCGCATTTGCCTTGGAGCAACGTATGCCGATATTTCTCTCGCGTTCGTTCTATTCAGAAGTAAAAAAATTATTTTAAACAATTTATCGCATAAATCGCGTTTATTACTGGTCGAATCATTATTAGTTCGATTCGTACTAGCGTATAAAAAATTCGGATAAGCGCATTTGCCTTGGAGCAACGTATGCCGATATTTCTCTCGCGTTCTTTCTAGTCGGAAGTAAAAAAATTATTTTAAACAATTTATCGCATAAATCGCGTTTATTACCGGTCGAATCATTATTAGTTCGATTCGTACTAGCGTATAAAAAATTCGTATAAGCGCATTTGCCTTGGAGCAACGTATGCCGATATTTCTCTCGCGTTCGTTCTATTCGGAAGTAAAAAAATTATTTTAAACAATTTATCGCATGAATCGCGTTTATTACCGGTCGAATCATTATTAGTTCGATTCGTACTAGCGTATAAAAAATTCGGATAAGCGCATTTGCCTTGGAGCAACGTATGCCGATATTTCTCTCGCGTTCGTTCTAGTCGGAAGTCAAAAAAATATTTTAACCTATCTATCGCATGAATAAGCGTTGTTCACTGATCGAATCATTATTAGATCGATTCGTACTAGCGTATAAAAAATTCGGATAAGCGCATTTGCCTTGGAGCAACGTATGCCGATATTTCTCTCGCGTTCGTTCTATTCAGAAGTAAAAAAAATATTTTAAACAATTTATCGCATAAATCGCGTTTATTACTGGTCGAATCATTATTAGTTCGATTCGTACTAGCGTATAAAAAATTCGGATAAGCGCAATTTGCCTTGGAGCAACGTAGGCCGATATTTCTCTCGCGTTCGTTCTATTCGGAAGTAAAAAAATTATTTTAAACAATTTATCGCATAAATCGCGTTTATTAACGGTCGAATCATTATTAGTTCGATTCGTACTAGCGTATAAAAAATTCGGATAAGCGCATTTGCCTTGGAGCAACGTATGCCGATATTTCTCTCGCGTTCATTCTATTCAGAAGTAAAAAAAATATTTTAAACAATTTATCGCATAAATCGCGTTTATTACTGGTCGAATCATTATTAGTTCGATTCGTACTAGCGTATAAAAAATTCGGATAAGCGCAATTTGCCTTGGAGCAACGTATGCCGATATTTCTCTCGCGTTCGTTCTATTCGGAAGTAAAAAAATTATTTTAAACAATTTATCGCATAAATCGCGTTTATTACAGGTCGAATCATTATTAGTTCGATTCGTACTAGCGTATAAAAAATTCGGATAAGCGCATTTGCCTTGGAGCAACGTATGCCGATATTTCTCTCGCGTTCGTTCTAGTCGGAAGTAAAAAAATTATTTTAAACAATTTATCGCATAAATCGCGTTTATTACTGGTCGAATCATTATTAGTTCGATTCGTACTAGCGTATAAAAAATTCGGATAAGCGCAATTTGCCTTGGAGCAACGTATGCCGATATTTCTCTCGCGTTCGTTCTATTCGGAAGTAAAAAAATTATTTTAAACAATTTATCGCATAAATCGCGTTTATTACCGGTCGAATCATTATTAGTTCGATTCGTACTAGCGTATAAAAAATTCGGATAAGCGCATTTGCCTTGGAGCAACGTATGCCGATATTTCTCTCGCGTTCGTTCTAGTCGGAAGTAAAAAAATTATTTTAAACAATTTATCGCATAAATCGCGTTTATTACTGGTCGAATCATTATTAGTTCGATTCGTACTAGCGTATAAAAAATTCGGATAAGCGCATTTGCCTTGGAGCAACGTATGCCGATATTTCTCTCACATTCGTTCTATTCGGAAGTAAAAAAATTATTTTAAACAATTTATCGCATAAATCGCGTTTATTACCGGTCGAATCATTATTAGTTCGATTCGTACTAGCGTATAAAAAATTCGTATAAGCGCATTTGCCTTGGAGCAACGTATGCCGATATTTCTCTCGCGTTCGTTCTATTCGGAAGTAAAAAAATTATTTTAAACAATTTATCGCATGAATCGCGTTTATTTCCGGTCGAATCATTATTAGTTCGATTCGTACTAGCGTATAAAAAATTCGGATAAGCGCATTTGCCTTGGAGCAACGTATGCCGATATTTCTCTCGCGTTCGTTCTAGTCGGAAGTAAAAAAATTATTTTAAACAATTTATCGCATAAATCGCGTTTATTACTGGTCGAATCATTATTAGTTCGATTCGTACTAGCGTATAAAAAATTCGGATAAGCGCATTTGCCTTGGAGCAACGTATGCCGATATTTCTCTCACGTTCGTTCTATTTGGAAGTAAAAAAATTATTTTAAACAATTTATCGCATAAATCGCGTTTATTACCGGTCGAATCATTATTAGTTCGATTCGTACTAGCGTATAAAAAATTCGGATAAGCGCATTTGCCTTGGAGCAACGTATGCCGATATTTCTCTCGCGTTCATTCTAGTCGGAAGTAAAAAAAATATTTTAAACAATTTATCGCATAAATCGCGTTTATTACTGGTCGAATCATTAATAGTTCGATTCGTACTAGCGTATAAAAATTCGTATAAGCGCATTTCCCTTGGAGCAACGTATGCCGATATTTCTCTCGCGTTCGTTCTATTCAGAAGTAAAAAAATTATTTTAAACAATTTATCGCATAAATCGCGTTTATTACTGGTCGAATCATTATTAGTTCGATTCGTACTAGCGTATAAAAAATTCGTATAAGCGCATTTGCCTTGGAGCAACGTATGCCGATATTTCTCTCGCGTTCGTTCTATTTGGAAGTAAAAAAATTATTTTAAACAATTTATCGCATGAATCGCGTTTATTACCGGTCGAATCATTATTAGTTCGATTCGTACTAGCGTATAAAAAATTCGGATAAGCGCATTTGCCTTGGAGCAACGTATGCCGATATTTCTCTCGCGTTCGTTCTAGTCGGAAGTCAAAAAATTATTTTAACCTATCTATCGCATGAATAAGCGTTGTTCACTGATCGAATCATTATTAGTTCGATTCGTACTAGCGTATAAAAAATTCGGATAAGCGCATTTGCCTTGGAGCAACGTATGCCGATATTTCTCTCGCGTTCGTTCTATTCAGAAGTAAAAAAATTATTTTAAACAATTTATCGCATAAATCGCGTTTATTACTGGTCGAATCATTATTAGTTCGATTCGTACTAGCGTATAAAAAATTCGGATAAGCGCAATTTGCCTTGGAGCAACGTATGCCGATATTTCTCTCGCGTTCGTTCTATTCGGAAGTAAAAAAATTATTTTAAACAATTTATCGCATAAATCGCGTTTATTAACGGTCGAATCATTATTAGTTCGATTCGTACTAGCGTATAAAAAATTCGGATAAGCGCATTTGCCTTGGAGCAACGTATGCCGATATTTCTCTCGCGTTCGTTCTAGTCGGAAGTAAAAAAATTATTTTAAACAATTTATCGCATAAATCGCGTTTATTACTGGTCGAATCATTATTAGTTCGATTCGTACTAGCGTATAAAAAATTCGGCTAAGCGCATTTGCCTTGGAGCAACGTATGCCGATATTTCTCTCGCGTTCATTCTAGTCGGAAGTAAAAAAAATATTTTAAACAATTTATCGCATAAATCGCGTTTATTACTGGTCGAATCATTAATAGTTCGATTCGTACTAGCGTATAAAAAATTCGTATAAGCGCATTTGCCTTGGAGCAACGTATGCCGATATTTCTCTCGCGTTCGTTCTAGTCGGAAGTAAAAAAATTATTTTAAACAATTTATCGCATAAATCGCGTTTATTACTGGTCGAATCATTATTAGTTCGATTCGTACTAGCGTATAAAAAATTCGGATAAGCGCATTTGCCTTGGAGCAACGTATGCCGATATTTCTCTCACGTTCGTTCTATTCGGAAGTAAAAAAATTATTTTAAACAATTTATCGCATAAATCGCGTTTATTACCGGTCGAATCATTATTAGTTCGATTCGTACTAGCGTATAAAAAATTCGTATAAGCGCATTTGCCTTGGAGCAACGTATGCCGATATTTCTCTCGCGTTCATTCTAGTCGGAAGTAAAAAAAATATTTTAAACAATTTATCGCATAAATCGCGTTTATTACTGGTCGAATCATTAATAGTTCGATTCGTACTAGCGTATAAAAATTCGTATAAGCGCATTTGCCTTGGAGCAACGTATGCCGATATTTCTCTCGCGTTCGTTCTATTCAGAAGTAAAAAAATTATTTTAAACAATTTATCGCATAAATCGCGTTTATTACTGGTCGAATCATTATTAGTTCGATTCGTACTAGCGTATAAAAAATTCGTATAAGCGCATTTGCCTTGGAGCAACGTATGCCGATATTTCTCTCGCGTTCGTTCTATTCGGAAGTAAAAAAATTATTTTAAACAATTTATCGCATGAATCGCGTTTATTACCGGTCGAATCATTATTAGTTCGATTCGTACTAGCGTATAAAAAATTCGGATAAGCGCATTTGCCTTGGAGCAACGTATGCCGATATTTCTCTCGCGTTCGTTCTAGTCGGAAGTCAAAAAATTATTTTAACCTATCTATCGCATGAATAAGCGTTGTTCACTGATCGAATCATTATTAGTTCGATTCGTACTAGCGTATAAAAAATTCGGATAAGCGCATTTGCCTTGGAGCAACGTATGCCGATATTTCTCTCGCGTTCGTTCTATTCAGAAGTAAAAAAATTATTTTAAACAATTTATCGCATAAATCGCGTTTATTACAGGTCGAATCATTATTAGTTCGATTCGTACTAGCGTATAAAAAATTCGGATAAGCGCAATTTGCCTTGGAGCAACGTATGCCGATATTTCTCTCGCGTTCGTTCTATTCGGAAGTAAAAAAATTATTTTAAACAATTTATCGCATAAATCGCGTTTATTAACGGTCGAATCATTATTAGTTCGATTCGTACTAGCGTATAAAAAATTCGGATAAGCGCATTTGCCTTGGAGCAACGTATGCCGATATTTCTCTCGCGTTCGTTCTAGTCGGAAGTAAAAAAATTATTTTAAACAATTTATCGCATAAATCGCGTTTATTACCGGTCGAATCATTATTAGTTCGATTCGTACTAGCGTATAAAAAATTCGGATAAGCGCATTTGCCTTGGAGCAACGTATGCCGATATTTCTCTCGCGTTCATTCTAGTCGGAAGTAAAAAAAATATTTTAAACAATTTATCGCATAAATCGCGTTTATTACTGGTCGAATCATTAATAGTTCGATTCGTACTAGCGTATAAAAAATTCGTATAAGCGCATTTGCCTTGGAGCAACGTATGCCGATATTTCTCTCGCGTTCGTTCTATTCAGAAGTAAAAAAATTATTTTAAACAATTTATCGCATAAATCGCGTTTATTACTGGTCGAATCATTATTAGTTCGATTCGTACTAGCGTATAAAAAATTCGGATAAGCGCATTTGCCTTGGAGCAACGTATGCCGATATTTCTCTCACGTTCGTTCTATTCGGAAGTAAAAAAATTATTTTAAACAATTTATCGCATAAATCGCGTTTTTTACTGGTCGAATCATTATTAGTTCGATTCGTACTAGCGTATAAAAAATTCGGATAAGCGCAATTTGCCTTGGAGCAACGTATGCCGATATTTCTCTCGCGTTCGTTCTATTCGGAAGTAAAAAAATTATTTTAAACAATTTATCGCATAAATCGCGTTTATTACCGGTCGAATCATTATTAGTTCGATTCGTACTAGCGTATAAAAAATTCGGATAAGCGCATTTGCCTTGGAGCAACGTATGCCGATATTTCTCTCGCGTTCGTTCTAGTCGGAAGTAAAAAAATTATTTTAAACAATTTATCGCATAAATCGCGTTTATTACTGGTCGAATCATTATTAGTTCGATTCGTACTAGCGTATAAAAAATTCGGATAAGCGCATTTGCCTTGGAGCAACGTATGCCGATATTTCTCTCACGTTCGTTCTATTCGGAAGTAAAAAAAATATTTTAAACAATTTATCGCATAAATCGCGTTTATTACTGGTCGAATCATTAATAGTTCGATTCGTACTAGCGTATAAAAAATTCGTAAAAGCGCATTTGCCTTGGAGCAACGTATGCCGATATTTCTCTCGCGTTCGTTCTATTCAGAAGTAAAAAAATTATTTTAAACAATTTATCGCATAAATCGCGTTTATTACTGGTCGAATCATTATTAGTTCGATTCGTACTAGCGTATAAAAAATTCGGATAAGCGCATTTGCCTTGGAGCAACGTATGCCGATATTTCTCTCACGTTCGTTCTATTCGGAAGTAAAAAAATTATTTTAAACAATTTATCGCATAAATCGCGTTTATTACCGGTCGAATCATTATTAGTTCGATTCGTACTAGCGTATAAAAAATTCGTATAAGCGCATTTGCCTTGGAGCAACGTATGCCGATATTTCTCTCGCGTTCGTTCTATTCGGAAGTAAAAAAATTATTTTAAACAATTTATCGCATGAATCGCGTTTATTACCGGTCGAATCATTATTAGTTCGATTCGTACTAGCGTATAAAAAATTCGGATAAGCGCATTTGCCTTGGAGCAACGTATGCCGATATTTCTCTCGCGTTCGTTCTAGTCGGAAGTCAAAAAATTATTTTAACCTATCTATCGCATGAATAAGCGTTGTTCACTGATCGAATCATTATTAGTTCGATTCGTACTAGCGTATAAAAAATTCGGATAAGCGCATTTGCCTTGGAGCAACGTATGCCGATATTTCTCTCGCGTTCGTTCTATTCAGAAGTAAAAAAAATATTTTAAACAATTTATCGCATAAATCGCGTTTATTACTGGTCGAATCATTATTAGTTCGATTCGTACTAGCGTATAAAAAATTCGGATAAGCGCAATTTACCTTGGAGCAACGTATGCCGATATTTCTCTCGCGTTCGTTCTATTCGGAAGTAAAAAAATTATTTTAAACAATTTATCGCATAAATCGCGTTTATTACCGGTCGAATCATTATTAGTTCGATTCGTACTAGCGTATAAAAAATTCGGATAAGCGCATTTGCCTTGGAGCAACGTATGCCGATATTTCTCTCGCGTTCATTCTAGTCGGAAGTAAAAAAAATATTTTAAACAATTTATCGCATAAATCGCGTTTATTACTGGTCGAATCATTAATAGTTCGATTCGTACTAGCGTATAAAAAATTCGTATAAGCGCATTTGCCTTGGAGCAACGTATGCCGATATTTCTCTCGCGTTCGTTCTATTCAGAAGTAAAAAAATTATTTTAAACAATTTATCGCATAAATAGCGTTTATTACTGGACGAATCGATATTAGTTCGATTCGTGCTAGCGTATAAAAAATTCGTATAAGCGCATTTGCCTTGGAGCAACGTATGCCGATATTTCTCTCGCGTTCGTTCTAGTCGGAAGTAAAAAAAATATTTTAAACAATTTATCGCATAAATCGCGTTTATTACTGGTCGAATCATTATTAGTTCGATTCGTACTAGCGTATAAAAAATTCGGATAAGCGCAATGTACCTTGGAGCAACGTATGCCGATATTTCTGTCGCGTTCATTCTATTCAGAAGTAAAAAAAATATTTTAAACAATTTATCGCATAAATCGCGTTTATTACCGGTCGAATCATTATTAGTTCGATTCGTACTAGCGTATAAAAAATTCGGATAAGCGCATTTGCCGTGGAGCAACGTATGCCGATATTTCTCTCGCGTTCATTCTAGTCGGAAGTAAAAAAAATATTTTAAACAATTTATCGCATAAATCGCGTTTATTACTGGTCGAATCATTAATAGTTCGATTCGTACTAGCGTATAAAAAATTCGTATAAGCGCATTTGCCTTGGTGCAACGTATGCCGATATTTCTCTCGCGTTCGTTCTATTCAGAAGTAAAAAAATTATTTTAAACAATTTATCGCATAAATCGCGTTTATTACTGGTCGAATCATTATTAGTTCGATTCGTACTAGCGTATAAAAAATTCGGATAAGCGCATTTGCCTTGGAGCAACGTATGCCGATATTTCTCTCACGTTCGTTCTATTCGGAAGTAAAAAAATTATTTTAAACAATTTATCGCATAAATCGCGTTTATTACTGGTCGAATCATTATTAGTTCGATTCGTTCTAGCGTATAAAAAATTCGTATAAGCGCATTTGCCTTGGAGCAACGTATGCCGATATTTCTCTCGCGTTCGTTCTATTCGGAAGTAAAAAAATGATTTTAAACAATTTATCGCATGAATCGCGTTTATTACCGGTCGAATCATTATTAGTTCGATTCGTACTAGCGTATAAAAAATTCGGATAAGCGCATTTGCCTTGGAGCAACGTATGCCGATATTTCTCTCGCGTTCGTTCTAGTCGGAAGTCAAAAAATTATTTTAACCTATCTATCGCATAAATAAGCGTTGTTCACTGATCGAATCATTATTAGTTCGATTCGTACTAGCGTATAAAAAATTCGGATAAGCGCATTTGCCTTGGAGCAACGTATGCCGATATTTCTCTCGCGTTCATTCTAGTCGGAAGTAAAAAAAATATTTTAAACAATTTATCGCATAAATCGCGTTTATTACTGGTCGAATCATTAATAGTTCGATTCGTACTAGCGTATAAAAAATTCGTATAAGCGCATTTGCCTTGGAGCAACGTATGCCGATATTTCTCTCGCGTTCGTTCTATTCAGAAGTAAAAAAATTATTTTAAACAATTTATCGCATAAATCGCGTTTATTACTGGTCGAATCATTATTAGTTCGATTCGTACTAGCGTATAAAAAATTCGGATAAGCGCATTTGCCTTGGAGCAACGTATGCCGATATTTCTCTCGCGTTCGTTCTAGTCGGAAGTAAAAAAATTATTTTAAACAATTTATCGCATAAATCGCGTTTATTACCGGTCGAATCATTATTAGTTCGATTCGTACTAGCGTATAAAAAATTCGTATAAGCGCATTTGCCTTGGAGCAACGTATGCCGATATTTCTCTCGCGTTCGTTCTATTCGGAAGTAAAAAAATTATTTTAAAAAATTTATCGCATGAATCGCGTTTATTACCGGTCGAATCATTATTAGTTCGATTCGTACTAGCGTATAAAAAATTCGGATAAGCGCATTTGCCTTGGAGCAACGTATGCCGATATTTATCTCGCGTTCGTTCTAGTCGGAAGTCAAAAAATTATTTTAACCTATCTATCGCATGAATAAGCGTTGTTCACTGATCGAATCATTATTAGATCGATTCGTACTAGCGTATAAAAAATTCGGATAAGCGCATTTGCCTTGGAGCAACGTATGCCGATATTTCTCTCGCGTTCGTTCTATTCAGAAGTAAAAAAATATTTTAAACAATTTATCGCATAAATCGCGTTTATTACTGGTCGAATCATTATTAGTTCGATTCGTACTAGCGTATAAAAAATTCGGATAAGCGCAATTTGCCTTGGAGCAACGTATGCCGATATTTCTCTCGCGTTCGTTCTATTCGGAAGTAAAAAAATTATTTTAAACAATTTATCGCATAAATCGCGTTTATTAACGGTCGAATCATTATTAGTTCGATTCGTACTAGCGTATAAAAAATTCGGATAAGCGCATTTGCCTTGGAGCAACGTATGCCGATATTTCTCTCGCGTTCATTCTATTCAGAAGTAAAAAAAATATTTTAAACAATTTATCGCATAAATCGCGTTTATTACTGGTCGAATCATTATTAGTTCGATTCGTACTAGCGTATAAAAAATTCGGATAAGCGCAATTTGCCTTGGAGCAACGTATGCCGATATTTCTCTCGCGTTCGTTCTATTCGGAAGTAAAAAAATTATTTTAAACAATTTATCGCATAAATCGCGTTTATTACCGGTCGAATCATTATTAGTTCGATTCGTACTAGCGTATAAAAAATTCGGATAAGCGCATTTGCCTTGGAGCAACGTATGCCGATATTTCTCTCGCGTTCGTTCTAGTCGGAAGTAAAAAAATTATTTTAAACAATTTATCGCATAAATCGCGTTTATTACTGGTCGAATCATTATTAGTTCGATTCGTACTAGCGTATAAAAAATTCGGATAAGCGCAATTTGCCTTGGAGCAACGTATGCCGATATTTCTCTCGCGTTCGTTCTATTCGGAAGTAAAAAAATTATTTTAAACAATTTATCGCATAAATCGCGTTTATTACCGGTCGAATCATTATTAGTTCGATTCGTACTAGCGTATAAAAAATTCGGATAAGCGCATTTGCCTTGGAGCAACGTATGCCGATATTTCTCTCGCGTTCGTTCTAGTCGGAAGTAAAAAAATTATTTTAAACAATTTATCGCATAAATCGCGTTTATTACTGGTCGAATCATCATTAGTTCGATTCGTACTAGCGTATAAAAAATTCGGATAAGCGCATTTGCCTTGGAGCAACGTATGCCGATATTTCTCTCACGTTCGTTCTATTCGGAAGTAAAAAAATTATTTTAAACAATTTATCGCATAAATCGCGTTTATTACCGGTCGAATCATTATTAGTTCGATTCGTACTAGCGTATAAAAAATTCGTATAAGCGCATTTGCCTTGGAGCAACGTATGCCGATATTTCTCTCGCGTTCGTTCTATTCGGAAGTAAAAAAATTATTTTAAACAATTTATCGCATGAATCGCGTTTATTTCCGGTCGAATCATTATTAGTTCGATTCGTACTAGCGTATAAAAAATTCGGATAAGCGCATTTGCCTTGGAGCAACGTATGCCGATATTTCTCTCGCGTTCGTTCTAGTCGGAAGTAAAAAAATTATTTTAAACAATTTATCGCATAAATCGCGTTTATTACTGGTCGAATCATTATTAGTTCGATTCGTACTAGCGTATAAAAAATTCGGATAAGCGCATTTGCCTTGGAGCAACGTATGCCGATATTTCTCTCACGTTCGTTCTATTTGGAAGTAAAAAAATTATTTTAAACAATTTATCGCATAAATCGCGTTTATTACCGGTCGAATCATTATTAGTTCGATTCGTACTAGCGTATAAAAAATTCGTATAAGCGCATTTGCCTTGGAGCAACGTATGCCGATATTTCTCTCGCGTTCGTTCTATTCGGAAGTAAAAAAATTATTTTAAACAATTTATCGCATGAATCGCGTTTATTACCGGTCGAATCATTATTAGTTCGATTCGTACTAGCGTATAAAAAATTCGGATAAGCGCGTTTGCCTTGGAGCAACGTATGCCGATATTTCTCTCGCGTTCGTTCTATTCGGAAGTAAAAAAATTATTTTAAACAATTTATCGCATGAATCGCGTTTATTACCGGTCGAATCATTATTAGTTCGATTCGTACTAGCGTATAAAAAATTCGTATAAGCGCGTTTGCCTTGGAGCAACGTATGCCGATATTTCAATCGCGTTCGTTCTAGTCGGAAGTAAAAAAATTATTTTAAACAATTTATCGCATAAATCGCGTTTATTACCGGTCGAATCATTATTAGTTCGATTCGTACTAGCGTATAAAAAATTCGGATAAGCGCATTTGCCTTGGAGCAACGTATGCCGATATTTCTCTCACGTTCGTTCTATTCGGAAGTAAAAAAATTATTTTAAACAATTTATCGCATAAATCGCGTTTATTACCGGTCGAATCATTATTAGTTCGATTCGTACTAGCGTATAAAAAATTTGGATAAGCGCATTTGCCTTGGAGTAACGTATGCCGATATTTCTCTCGCGTTCGTTCTAGTCGGAAGTAAAAAAATTATTTTAAACAATTTATCGCATAAATGGCGTTTATTACTGGACGAATCGATATTAGTTCGATTCGTGCTAGCGTATAAAAAATTCGTATAAGCGCATTTGCCTTGGAGCAACGTATGCCGACATTTCTCTCGCGTTCGTTCTAGTCGGAAGTAAAAAAATTATTTTAAACAATTTATCGCATAAATCGCGTTTATTACCGGTCGAATCATTATTAGTTCGATTCGTACTAGCGTATAAAAAATTCGTATAAGCGCATTTGCCTTGGAGCAACGTATGCCGATATTTCTCTCGCGTTCGTTCTATTCGGAAGTAAAAAAATTATTTTAAACAATTTATCGCATGAATCGCGTTTATTACCGGTCGAATCATTATTAGTTCGATTCGTACTAGCGTATAAAAAATTCGGATAAGCGCATTTGCCTTGGAGCAACGTATGCCGATATTTATCTCGCGTTCGTTCTAGTCGGAAGTCAAAAAATTATTTTAACCTATCTATCGCATGAATAAGCGTTGTTCACTGATCGAATCATTATTAGATCGATTCGTACTAGCGTATAAAAAATTCGGATAAGCGCATTTGCCTTGGAGCAACGTATGCCGATATTTCTCTCGCGTTCGTTCTATTCAGAAGTAAAAAAAATGTTTTAAACAATTTATCGCATAAATCGCGTTTATTACTGGTCGAATCATTATTAGTTCGATTCGTACTAGCGTATAAAAAATTCGGATAAGCGCAATTTGCCTTGGAGCAACGTATGCCGATATTTCTCTCGCGTTCGTTCTATTCGGAAGTAAAAAAATTATTTTAAACAATTTATCGCATAAATCGCGTTTATTAACGGTCGAATCATTATTAGTTCGATTCGTACTAGCGTATAAAAAATTCGGATAAGCGCATTTGCCTTGGAGCAACGTATGCCGATATTTCTCTCGCGTTCATTCTATTCAGAAGTAAAAAAAATATTTTAAACAATTTATCGCATAAATCGCGTTTATTACTGGTCGAATCATTATTAGTTCGATTCGTACTAGCGTATAAAAAATTCGGATAAGCGCAATTTGCCTTGGAGCAACGTATGCCGATATTTCTCTCGCGTTCGTTCTATTCGGAAGTAAAAAAATTATTTAAACAATTTATCGCATGAATCGCGTTTATTACCGGTCGAATCATTATTAGTTCGATTCGTACTAGCGTATAAAAAATTCGGATAAGCGCATTTGCCTTGGAGCAACGTATGCCGATATTTCTCTCGCGTTCGTTCTAGTCGGAAGTAAAAAAATTATTTTAAACAATTTATCGCATAAATCGCGTTTATTACTGGTCGAATCATTATTAGTTCGATTCGTACTAGCGTATAAAAAATTCGGATAAGCGCAATTTGCCTTGGAGCAACGTATGCCGATATTTCTCTCGCGTTCGTTCTATTCGGAAGTAAAAAAATTATTTTAAACAATTTATCGCATAAATCGCGTTTATTACCGGTCGAATCATTATTAGTTCGATTCGTACTAGCGTATAAAAAATTCGGATAAGCGCATTTGCCTTGGAGCAACGTATGCCGATATTTCTCTCGCGTTCGTTCTAGTCGGAAGTAAAAAAATTATTTTAAACAATTTATCGCATAAATCGCGTTTATTACTGGTCGAATCATTATTAGTTCGATTCGTACTAGCGTATAAAAAATTCGGATAAGCGCATTTGCCTTGGAGCAACGTATGCCGATATTTCTCTCACGTTCGTTCTATTCGGAAGTAAAAAAATTATTTTAAACAATTTATCGCATAAATCGCGTTTATTACCGGTCGAATCATTATTAGTTCGATTCGTACTAGCGTATAAAAAATTCGTATAAGCGCATTTGCCTTGGAGCAACGTATGCCGATATTTCTCTCGCGTTCGTTCTATTCGGAAGTAAAAAAATTATTTTAAACAATTTATCGCATGAATCGCGTTTATTTCCGGTCGAATCATTATTAGTTCGATTCGTACTAGCGTATAAAAAATTCGGATAAGCGCATTTGCCTTGGAGCAACGTATGCCGATATTTCTCTCGCGTTCGTTCTAGTCGGAAGTAAAAAAATTATTTTAAACAATTTATCGCATAAATCGCGTTTATTACTGGTCGAATCATTATTAGTTCGATTCGTACTAGCGTATAAAAAATTCGGATAAGCGCATTTGCCTTGGAGCAACGTATGCCGATATTTCTCTCACGTTCGTTCTATTTGGAAGTAAAAAAATTATTTTAAACAATTTATCGCATAAATCGCGTTTATTACCGGTCGAATCATTATTAGTTCGATTCGTACTAGCGTATAAAAAATTCGTATAAGCGCATTTGCCTTGGAGCAACGTATGCCGATATTTCTCTCGCGTTCGTTCTATTCGGAAGTAAAAAAATTATTTTAAACAATTTATCGCATGAATCGCGTTTATTACCGGTCGAATCATTATTAGTTCGATTCGTACTAGCGTATAAAAAATTCGGATAAGCGCGTTTGCCTTGGAGCAACGTATGCCGATATTTCTCTCGCGTTCGTTCTATTCGGAAGTAAAAAAATTATTTTAAACAATTTATCGCATGAATCGCGTTTATTACCGGTCGAATCATTATTAGTTCGATTCGTACTAGCGTATAAAAAATTCGTATAAGCGCGTTTGCCTTGGAGCAACGTATGCCGATATTTCAATCGCGTTCGTTCTAGTCGGAAGTAAAAAAATTATTTTAAACAATTTATCGCATAAATCGCGTTTATTACCGGTCGAATCATTATTAGTTCGATTCGTACTAGCGTATAAAAAATTCGGATAAGCGCATTTGCCTTGGAGCAACGTATGCCGATATTTCTCTCACGTTCGTTCTATTCGGAAGTAAAAAAATTATTTTAAACAATTTATCGCATAAATCGCGTTTATTACCGGTCGAATCATTATTAGTTCGATTCGTACTAGCGTATAAAAAATTTGGATAAGCGCATTTGCCTTGGAGCAACGTATGCCGATATTTCTCTCGCGTTCGTTCTAGTCGGAAGTAAAAAAATTATTTTAAACAATTTATCGCATAAATGGCGTTTATTACTGGACGAATCGATATTAGTTCGATTCGTGCTAGCGTATAAAAAATTCGTATAAGCGCATTTGCCTTGGAGCAACGTATGCCGACATTTCTCTCGCGTTCGTTCTAGTCGGAAGTAAAAAAAATATTTTAAACAATTTATCGCATAAATCGCGTTTATTACTGGTCGAATCATTATTAGTTCGATTCGTACTAGCGTATAAAAAATTCGGATAAGCGCAATTTACCTTGGAGCAACGTATGCCGATATTTCTCTCGCGTTCGTTCTATTCGGAAGTAAAAAAATTATTTTAAACAATTTATCGCATAAATCGCGTTTATTACCGGTCGAATCATTATTAGTTCGATTCGTACTGGCGTATAAAAAATTCGGATAAGCGCATTTGCCTTGGAGCAACGTATGCCGATATTTCTCTCGCGTTCATTCTAGTCGGAAGTAAAAAAAATATTTTAAACAATTTATCGCATAAATCGCGTTTATTACTGGTCGAATCATTAATAGTTCGATTCGTACTAGCGTATAAAAAATTCGTATAAGCGCATTTGCCTTGGAGCAACGTATGCCGATATTTCTCTCGCGTTCGTTCTATTCAGAAGTAAAAAAATTATTTTAAACAATTTATCGCATAAATCGCGTTTATTACTGATCGAATCATTATTAGTTCGATTCGTACTAGCGTATAAAAAATTCGGATAAGCGCATTTGCCTTGGAGCAACGTATGCCGATATTTCTCTCGCGTTCGTTCTATTCGGAAGTAAAAAAATTATTTTAAACAATTTATCGCATAAATCGCGTTTATTAACGGTCGAATCATTATTAGTTCGATTCGTACTAGCGTATAAAAAATTCGGATAAGCGCATTTGCCTTGGAGCAACGTATGCCGATATTTCTCTCGCGTTCGTTCTAGTCGGAAGTAAAAAAATTATTTTAAACAATTTATCGCATAAATCGCGTTTATTACCGGTCGAATCATTATTAGTTCGATTCGTACTAGCGTATAAAAAATTCGGATAAGCGCATTTGCCTTGGAGCAACGTATGCCGATATTTCTCTCGCGTTCATTCTAGTAGGAAGTAAAAAAAATATTTTAAACAATTTATCGCATAAATCGCGTTTATTACTGGTCGAATCATTAATAGTTCGATTCGTACTAGCGTATAAAAAATTCGTATAAGCGCATTTGCCTTGGAGCAACGTATGCCGATATTTCTCTCGCGTTCGTTCTATTCAGAAGTAAAAAAATTATTTTAAACAATTTATCGCATAAATCGCGTTTATTACTGGTCGAATCATTATTAGTTCGATTCGTACTAGCGTATAAAAAATTTGGATAAGCGCATTTGCCTTGGAGCAACGTATGCCGATATTTCTCTCACGTTCGTTCTATTCGGAAGTAAAAAAATTATTTTAAACAATTTATCGCATAAATCGCGTTTATTACCGGTCGAATCATTATTAGTTCGATTCGTACTAGCGTATAAAAAATTCGTATAAGCGCATTTGCCTTGGAGCAACGTATGCCGATATTTCTCTCGCGTTCGTTCTATTCGGAAGTAAAAAAATGATTTTAAACAATTTATCGCATGAATCGCGTTTATTACCGGTCGAATCATTATTAGTTCGATTCGTACTAGCGTATAAAAAATTCGGATAAGCGCATTTGCCTCGGAGCAACGTATGCCGATATTTCTCTCGCGTTCGTTCTAGTCGGAAGTCAAAAAATTATTTTAACCTATCTATCGCATGAATAAGCGTTGTTCACTGATCGAATCATTATTAGTTCGATTCGTACTAGCGTATAAAAAATTCGGATAAGCGCATTTGCCTTGGAGCAACGTATGCCGATATTTCTCTCGCGTTCGTTCTATTCAGAAGTAAAAAAATTATTTTAAACAATTTATCGCATAAATCGCGTTTTTTACTGGTCGAATCATTATTAGTTCGATTCGTACTAGCGTATAAAAAATTCGGATAAGCGCAATTTGCCTTGGAGCAACGTATGCCGATATTTCTCTCGCGTTCGTTCTATTCGGAAGTAAAAAAATTATTTTAAACAATTTATCGCATAAATCGCGTTTATTACTGGTCGAATCATTATTAGTTCGATTCGTACTAGCGTATAAAAAATTCGGATAAGCGCATTTGCCTTGGAGCAACGTATGCCGATATTTCTCTCACGTTCGTTCTATTCGGAAGTAAAAAAATTATTTTAAACAATTTATCGCATAAATCGCGTTTATTACCGGTCGAATCATTATTAGTTCGATTCGTACTAGCGTATAAAAAATTCGGATAAGCGCATTTGCCTTGGAGCAACGTATGCCGATATTTCTCTCGCGTTCATTCTAGTCGGAAGTAAAAAAAATATTTTAAACAATTTATCGCATAAATCGCGTTTATTACTGGTCGAATCATTAATAGTTCGATTCGTACTAGCGTATAAAAATTCGTATAAGCGCATTTGCCTTGGAGCAACGTATGCCGATATTTCTCTCGCGTTCGTTCTATTCAGAAGTAAAAAAATTATTTTAAACAATTTATCGCATAAATCGCGTTTATTACTGGTCGAATCATTATTAGTTCGATTCGTACTAGCGTATAAAAAATTCGTATAAGCGCATTTGCCTTGGAGCAACGTATGCCGATATTTCTCTCGCGTTCGTTCTATTCGGAAGTAAAAAAATTATTTTAAACAATTTATCGCATGAATCGCGTTTATTACCGGTCGAATCATTATTAGTTCGATTCGTACTAGCGTATAAAAAATTCGGATAAGCGCATTTGCCTTGGAGCAACGTATGCCGATATTTCTCTCGCGTTCGTTCTAGTCGGAAGTCAAAAAATTATTTTAACCTATCTATCGCATGAATAAGCGTTGTTCACTGATCGAATCATTATTAGTTCGATTCGTACTAGCGTATAAAAAATTCGGATAAGCGCATTTGCCTTGGAGCAACGTATGCCGATATTTCTCTCGCGTTCGTTCTATTCAGAAGTAAAAAAATTATTTTAAACAATTTATCGCATAAATCGCGTTTATTACTGGTCGAATCATTATTAGTTCGATTCGTACTAGCGTATAAAAAATTCGGATAAGCGCAATTTGCCTTGGAGCAACGTATGCCGATATTTCTCTCGCGTTCGTTCTATTCGGAAGTAAAAAAATTATTTTAAACAATTTATCGCATAAATCGCGTTTATTAACGGTCGAATCATTATTAGTTCGATTCGTACTAGCGTATAAAAAATTCGGATAAGCGCATTTGCCTTGGAGCAACGTATGCCGATATTTCTCTCGCGTTCGTTCTAGTCGGAAGTAAAAAAATTATTTTAAACAATTTATCGCATAAATCGCGTTTATTACTGGTCGAATCATTATTAGTTCGATTCGTACTAGCGTATAAAAAATTCGGATAAGCGCATTTGCCTTGGAGCAACGTATGCCGATATTTCTCTCGCGTTCATTCTAGTCGGAAGTAAAAAAAATATTTTAAACAATTTATCGCATAAATCGC
This sequence comes from Ichneumon xanthorius, assembly GCA_917499995.1. Lineage (NCBI taxonomy): Eukaryota > Metazoa > Arthropoda > Insecta > Hymenoptera > Ichneumonidae > Ichneumon > Ichneumon xanthorius. Next base: position 427,198 of record CAKJTD010000077.1, on the reverse strand, counting down.
GTTTATTACTGGTCGAATCATTAATAGTTCGATTCGTACTAGCGTATAAAAAATTCGTATAAGCGCATTTGCCTTGGAGCAACGTATGCCGATATTTCTCTCGCGTTCGTTCTATTCAGAAGTAAAAAAATTATTTTAAACAATTTATCGCATAAATCGCGTTTATTACTGGTCGAATCATTATTAGTTCGATTCGTACTAGCGTATAAAAAATTCGGATAAGCGCATTTGCCTTGGAGCAACGTATGCCGATATTTCTCTCACGTTCGTTCTATTCGGAAGTAAAAAAATTATTTTAAACAATTTATCGCATAAATCGCGTTTATTACCGGTCGAATCATTATTAGTTCGATTCGTACTAGCGTATAAAAAATTCGTATAAGCGCATTTGCCTTGGAGCAACGTATGCCGATATTTCTCTCGCGTTCGTTCTATTCGGAAGTAAAAAAATTATTTTAAACAATTTATCGCATGAATCGCGTTTATTACCGGTCGAATCATTATTAGTTCGATTCGTACTAGCGTATAAAAAATTCGGATAAGCGCATTTGCCTTGGAGCAACGTATGCCGATATTTCTCTCGCGTTCGTTCTAGTCGGAAGTCAAAAAATTATTTTAACCTATCTATCGCATGAATAAGCGTTGTTCACTGATCGAATCATTATTAGTTCGATTCGTACTAGCGTATAAAAAATTCGGATAAGCGCATTTGCCTTGGAGCAACGTATGCCGATATTTCTCTCGCGTTCGTTCTATTCAGAAGTAAAAAAAATATTTTAAACAATTTATCGCATAAATCGCGTTTATTACTGGTCGAATCATTATTAGTTCGATTCGTACTAGCGTATAAAAAATTCGGATAAGCGCAATTTACCTTGGAGCAACGTATGCCGATATTTCTCTCGCGTTCGTTCTATTCGGAAGTAAAAAAATTATTTTAAACAATTTATCGCATAAATCGCGTTTATTACCGGTCGAATCATTATTAGTTCGATTCGTACTAGCGTATAAAAAATTCGGATAAGCGCATTTGCCTTGGAGCAACGTATGCCGATATTTCTCTCGCGTTCATTCTAGTCGGAAGTAAAAAAAATATTTTAAACAATTTATCGCATAAATCGCGTTTATTACTGGTCGAATCATTAATAGTTCGATTCGTACTAGCGTATAAAAAATTCGTATAAGCGCATTTGCCTTTGAGCAACGTATGCCGATATTTCTCTCGCGTTCGTTCTATTCAGAAGTAAAAAAATTATTTTAAACAATTTATCGCATAAATCGCGTTTATTACTGGTCGAATCATTATTAGTTCGATTCGTACTAGCGTATAAAAAATTCGGATAAGCGCATTTGCCTTGGAGCAACGTATGCCGATATTTCTCTCGCGTTCGTTCTATTCGGAAGTAAAAAAATGATTTTAAACAATTTATCGCATGAATCGCGTTTATTACCGGTCGAATCATTATTAGTTCGATTCGTACTAGCGTATAAAAAATTCGGATAAGCGCATTTGCCTCGGAGCAACGTATGCCGATATTTCTCTCGCGTTCGTTCTAGTCGGAAGTCAAAAAATTATTTTAACCTATCTATCGCATGAATAAGCGTTGTTCACTGATCGAATCATTATTAGTTCGATTCGTACTAGCGTATAAAAAATTCGGATAAGCGCATTTGCCTTGGAGCAACGTATGCCGATATTTCTCTCGCGTTCGTTCTATTCAGAAGTAAAAAAATTATTTTAAACAATTTATCGCATAAATCGCGTTTTTTACTGGTCGAATCATTATTAGTTCGATTCGTACTAGCGTATAAAAAATTCGGATAAGCGCAATTTGCCTTGGAGCAACGTATGCCGATATTTCTCTCGCGTTCGTTCTATTCGGAAGTAAAAAAATTATTTTAAACAATTTATCGCATAAATCGCGTTTATTACCGGTCGAATCATTATTAGTTCGATTCGTACTAGCGTATAAAAAATTCGGATAAGCGCATTTGCCTTGGAGCAACGTATGCCGATATTTCTCTCGCGTTCGTTCTAGTCGGAAGTAAAAAAATTATTTTAAACAATTTATCGCATAAATCGCGTTTATTACTGGTCGAATCATTATTAGTTCGATTCGTACTAGCGTATAAAAAATTCGGATAAGCGCATTTGCCTTGGAGCAACGTATGCCGATATTTCTCTCACGTTCGTTCTATTCGGAAGTAAAAAAATTATTTTAAACAATTTATCGCATAAATCGCGTTTATTACCGGTCGAATCATTATTAGTTCGATTCGTACTAGCGTATAAAAAATTCGGATAAGCGCATTTGCCTTGGAGCAACGTATGCCGATATTTCTCTCGCGTTCATTCTAGTCGGAAGTAAAAAAAATATTTTAAACAATTTATCGCATAAATCGCGTTTATTACTGGTCGAATCATTAATAGTTCGATTCGTACTAGCGTATAAAAATTCGTATAAGCGCATTTGCCTTGGAGCAACGTATGCCGATATTTCTCTCGCGTTCGTTCTATTCAGAAGTAAAAAAATTATTTTAAACAATTTATCGCATAAATCGCGTTTATTACTGGTCGAATCATTATTAGTTCGATTCGTACTAGCGTATAAAAAATTCGTATAAGCGCATTTGCCTTGGAGCAACGTATGCCGATATTTCTCTCGCGTTCGTTCTATTCGGAAGTAAAAAAATTATTTTAAACAATTTATCGCATGAATCGCGTTTATTACCGGTCGAATCATTATTAGTTCGATTCGTACTAGCGTATAAAAAATTCGGATAAGCGCATTTGCCTTGGAGCAACGTATGCCGATATTTCTCTCGCGTTCGTTCTAGTCGGAAGTCAAAAAATTATTTTAACCTATCTATCGCATGAATAAGCTTTGTTCACTGATCGAATCATTATTAGTTCGATTCGTACTAGCGTATAAAAAATTCGGATAAGCGCATTTGCCTTGGAGCAACGTATGCCGATATTTCTCTCGCGTTCGTTCTATTCAGAAGTAAAAAAATTATTTTTAACAATTTATCGCATAAATCGCGTTTATTACTGGTCGAATCATTATTAGTTCGATTCGTACTAGCGTATAAAAAATTCGGATAAGCGCAATTTGCCTTGGAGCAACGTATGCCGATATTTCTCTCGCGTTCGTTCTATTCGGAAGTAAAAAAATTATTTTAAACAATTTATCGCATAAATCGCGTTTATTAACGGTCGAATCATTATTAGTTCGATTCGTACTAGCGTATAAAAAATTCGGATAAGCGCATTTGCCTTGGAGCAACGTATGCCGATATTTCTCTCGCGTTCGTTCTAGTCGGAAGTAAAAAAATTATTTTAAACAATTTATCGCATAAATCGCGTTTATTACTGGTCGAATCATTATTAGTTCGATTCGTACTAGCGTATAAAAAATTCGGATAAGCGCATTTGCCTTGGAGCAACGTATGCCGATATTTCTCTCGCGTTCATTCTAGTCGGAAGTAAAAAAAATATTTTAAACAATTTATCGCATAAATCGCGTTTATTACTGGTCGAATCATTAATAGTTCGATTCGTACTAGCGTATAAAAAATTCGTAAAAGCGCATTTGCCTTGGAGCAACGTATGCCGATATTTCTCTCGCGTTCGTTCTATTCAGAAGTAAAAAAATTATTTTAAACAATTTATCGCATAAATCGCGTTTATTACTGGTCGAATCATTATTAGTTCGATTCGTACTAGCGTATAAAAAATTCGGATAAGCGCATTTGCCTTGGAGCAACGTATGCCGATATTTCTCTCACGTTCGTTCTATTCGGAAGTAAAAAAATTATTTTAAACAATTTATCGCATAAATCGCGTTTATTACCGGTCGAATCATTATTAGTTCGATTCGTACTAGCGTATAAAAAATTCGTATAAGCGCATTTGCCTTGGAGCAACGTATGCCGATATTTCTCTCGCGTTCGTTCTATTCGGAAGTAAAAAAATTATTTTAAACAATTTATCGCATGAATCGCGTTTATTACCGGTCGAATCATTATTAGTTCGATTCGTACTAGCGTATAAAAAATTCGGATAAGCGCATTTGCCTTGGAGCAACGTATGCCGATATTTCTCTCGCGTTCGTTCTAGTCGGAAGTCAAAAAATTATTTTAACCTATCTATCGCATGAATAAGCGTTGTTCACTGATCGAATCATTATTAGTTCGATTCGTACTAGCGTATAAAAAATTCGGATAAGCGCATTTGCCTTGGAGCAACGTATGCCGATATTTCTCTCGCGTTCGTTCTATTCAGAAGTAAAAAAAATATTTTAAACAATTTATCGCATAAATCGCGTTTATTACTGGTCGAATCATTATTAGTTCGATTCGTACTAGCGTATAAAAAATTCGGATAAGCGCAATTTACCTTGGAGCAACGTATGCCGATATTTCTCTCGCGTTCGTTCTATTCGGAAGTAAAAAAATTATTTTAAACAATTTATCGCATAAATCGCGTTTATTACCGGTCGAATCATTATTAGTTCGATTCGTACTAGCGTATAAAAAATTCGGATAAGCGCATTTGCCTTGGAGCAACGTATGCCGATATTTCTCTCGCGTTCATTCTAGTCGGAAGTAAAAAAATATTTTAAACAATTTATCGCATAAATCGCGTTTATTACTGGTCGAATCATTAATAGTTCGATTCGTACTAGCGTATAAAAAATTCGTATAAGCGCATTTGCCTTGGAGCAACGTATGCCGATATTTCTCTCGCGTTCGTTCTATTCAGAAGTAAAAAAATTATTTTAAACAATTTATCGCATAAATAGCGTTTATTACTGGACGAATCGATATTAGTTCGATTCGTGCTAGCGTATAAAAAATTCGTATAAGCGCATTTGCCTTGGAGCAACGTATGCCGATATTTCTCTCGCGTTCGTTCTAGTCGGAAGTAAAAAAAATATTTTAAACAATTTATCGCATAAATCGCGTTTATTACTGGTCGAATCATTATTAGTTCGATTCGTACTAGCGTATAAAAAATTCGGATAAGCGCAATGTACCTTGGAGCAACGTATGCCGATATTTCTGTCGCGTTCGTTCTATTCGGAAGTAAAAAAATTATTTTAAACAATTTATCGCATAAATCGCGTTTATTACCGGTCGAATCATTATTAGTTCGATTCGTACTAGCGTATAAAAAATTCGGATAAGCGCATTTGCCTTGGAGCAACGTATGCCGATATTTCTCTCGCGTTCATTCTAGTCGGAAGTAAAAAAAATATTTTAAACAATTTATCGCATAAATCGCGTTTATTACTGGTCGAATCATTAATAGTTCGATTCGTACTAGCGTATAAAAAATTCGTATAAGCGCATTTGCCTTGGTGCAACGTATGCCGATATTTCTCTCGCGTTCGTTCTATTCAGAAGTAAAAAAATTATTTTAAACAATTTATCGCATAAATCGCGTTTATTACTGGTCGAATCATTATTAGTTCGATTCGTACTAGCGTATAAAAAATTCGGATAAGCGCATTTGCCTTGGAGCAACGTATGCCGATATTTCTCTCACGTTCGTTCTATTCGGAAGTAAAAAAATTATTTTAAACAATTTATCGCATAAATCGCGTTTATTACCGGTCGAATCATTATTAGTTCGATTCGTACTAGCGTATAAAAAATTCGTATAAGCGCATTTGCCTTGGAGCAACGTATGCCGATATTTCTCTCGCGTTCGTTCTATTCGGAAGTAAAAAAATGATTTTAAACAATTTATCGCATGAATCGCGTTTATTACCGGTCGAATCATTATTAGTTCGATTCGTACTAGCGTATAAAAAATTCGGATAAGCGCATTTGCCTTGGAGCAACGTATGCCGATATTTCTCTCGCGTTCGTTCTAGTCGGAAGTCAAAAAATTATTTTAACCTATCTATCGCATAAATAAGCGTTGTTCACTGATCGAATCATTATTAGTTCGATTCGTACTAGCGTATAAAAAATTCGGATAAGCGCATTTGCCTTGGAGCAACGTATGCCGATATTTCTCTCGCGTTCATTCTAGTCGGAAGTAAAAAAAATATTTTAAACAATTTATCGCATAAATCGCGTTTATTACTGGTCGAATCATTAATAGTTCGATTCGTACTAGCGTATAAAAAATTCGTATAAGCGCATTTGCCTTGGAGCAACGTATGCCGATATTTCTCTCGCGTTCGTTCTATTCAGAAGTAAAAAAATTATTTTAAACAATTTATCGCATAAATCGCGTTTATTACTGGTCGAATCATTATTAGTTCGATTCGTACTAGCGTATAAAAAATTCGGATAAGCGCATTTGCCTTGGAGCAACGTATGCCGATATTTCTCTCGCGTTCGTTCTAGTCGGAAGTAAAAAAATTATTTTAAACAATTTATCGCATAAATCGCGTTTATTACCGGTCGAATCATTATTAGTTCGATTCGTACTAGCGTATAAAAAATTCGTATAAGCGCATTTGCCTTGGAGCAACGTATGCCGATATTTCTCTCGCGTTCGTTCTATTCGGAAGTAAAAAAATTATTTTAAACAATTTATCGCATGAATCGCGTTTATTACCGGTCGAATCATTATTAGTTCGATTCGTACTAGCGTATAAAAAATTCGGATAAGCGCATTTGCCTTGGAGCAACGTATGCCGATATTTCTCTCGCGTTCGTTCTAGTCGGAAGTCAAAAAATTATTTTAACCTATCTATCGCATGAATAAGCGTTGTTCACTGATCGAATCATTATTAGATCGATTCGTACTAGCGTATAAAAAATTCGGATAAGCGCATTTGCCTTGGAGCAACGTATGCCGATATTTCTCTCGCGTTCGTTCTATTCAGAAGTAAAAAAAATATTTTAAACAATTTATCGCATAAATCGCGTTTATTACTGGTCGAATCATTATTAGTTCGATTCGTACTAGCGTATAAAAAATTCGGATAAGCGCAATTTGCCTTGGAGCAACGTATGCCGATATTTCTCTCGCGTTCGTTCTATTCGGAAGTAAAAAAATTATTTTAAACAATTTATCGCATAAATCGCGTTTATTAACGGTCGAATCATTATTAGTTCGATTCGTACTAGCGTATAAAAAATTCGGATAAGCGCATTTGCCTTGGAGCAACGTTTGCCGATATTTCTCTCGCGTTCATTCTATTCAGAAGTAAAAAAAATATTTTAAACAATTTATCGCATAAATCGCGTTTATTACTGGTCGAATCATTATTAGTTCGATTCGTACTAGCGTATAAAAAATTCGGATAAGCGCAATTTGCCTTGGAGCAAAGTATGCCGATATTTCTCTCGCGTTCGTTCTATTCGGAAGTAAAAAAATTATTTTAAACAATTTATCGCATAAATCGCGTTTATTACCGGTCGAATCATTATTAGTTCGATTCGTACTAGCGTATAAAAAATTCGGATAAGCGCATTTGCCTTGGAGCAACGTATGCCGATATTTCTCTCACGTTCGTTCTATTCGGAAGTAAAAAAATTATTTTAAACAATTTATCGCATAAATCGCGTTTATTACCGGTCGAATCATTATTAGTTCGATTCGTACTAGCGTATAAAAAATTCGTATAAGCGCATTTGCCTTGGAGCAACGTATGCCGATATTTCTCTCGCGTTCGTTCTATTCGGAAGTAAAAAAATTATTTTAAACAATTTATCGCATGAATCGCGTTTATTTCCGGTCGAATCATTATTAGTTCGATTCGTACTAGCGTATAAAAAATTCGGATAAGCGCATTTGCCTTGGAGCAACGTATGCCGATATTTCTCTCGCGTTCGTTCTAGTCGGAAGTAAAAAAATTATTTTAAACAATTTATCGCATAAATCGCGTTTATTACTGGTCGAATCATTATTAGTTCGATTCGTACTAGCGTATAAAAAATTCGGATAAGCGCATTTGCCTTGGAGCAACGTATGCCGATATTTCTCTCACGTTCGTTCTATTTGGAAGTAAAAAAATTATTTTAAACAATTTATCGCATAAATCGCGTTTATTACCGGTCGAATCATTATTAGTTCGATTCGTACTAGCGTATAAAAAATTCGTATAAGCGCATTTGCCTTGGAGCAACGTATGCCGATATTTCTCTCGCGTTCGTTCTATTCGGAAGTAAAAAAATTATTTTAAACAATTTATCGCATGAATCGCGTTTATTACCGGTCGAATCATTATTAGTTCGATTCGTACTAGCGTATAAAAAATTCGGATAAGCGCGTTTGCCTTGGAGCAACGTATGCCGATATTTCTCTCGCGTTCGTTCTATTCGGAAGTAAAAAAATTATTTTAAACAATTTATCGCATGAATCGCGTTTATTACCGGTCGAATCATTATTAGTTCGATTCGTACTAGCGTATAAAAAATTCGTATAAGCGCATTTGCCTTGGAGCAACGTATGCCGATATTTCTCTCACGTTCGTTCTATTCGGAAGTAAAAAAATTATTTTAAACAATTTATCGCATAAATCGCGTTTATTACCGGTCGAATCATTATTAGTTCGATTCGTACTAGCGTATAAAAAATTTGGATAAGCGCATTTGCCTTGGAGCAACGTATGCCGATATTTCTCTCGCGTTCGTTCTAGTCGGAAGTAAAAAAATTATTTTAAACAATTTATCGCATAAATGGCGTTTATTACTGGACGAATCGATATTAGTTCGATTCGTGCTAGCGTATAAAAAATTCGTATAAGCGCATTTGCCTTGGAGCAACGTATGCCGACATTTCTCTCGCGTTCGTTCTAGTCGGAAGTAAAAAAAATATTTTAAACAATTTATCGCATAAATCGCGTTTATTACTGGTCGAATCATTATTAGTTCGATTCGTACTAGCGTATAAAAAATTCGGATAAGCGCAATTTACCTTGGAGCAACGTATGCCGATATTTCTCTCGCGTTCGTTCTATTCGGAAGTAAAAAAATTATTTTAAACAATTTATCGCATAAATCGCGTTTATTACCGGTCGAATCATTATTAGTTCGATTCGTACTGGCGTATAAAAAATTCGGATAAGCGCATTTGCCTTGGAGCAACGTATGCCGATATTTCTCTCGCGTTCATTCTAGTCGGAAGTAAAAAAAATATTTTAAACAATTTATCGCATAAATCGCGTTTATTACTGGTCGAATCATTAATAGTTCGATTCGTACTAGCGTATAAAAAATTCGTATAAGCGCATTTGCCTTGGAGCAACGTATGCCGATATTTCTCTCGCGTTCGTTCTATTCAGAAGTAAAAAAATTATTTTAAACAATTTATCGCATAAATCGCGTTTATTACTGATCGAATCATTATTAGTTCGATTCGTACTAGCGTATAAAAAATTCGGATAAGCGCATTTGCCTTGGAGCAACGTATGCCGATATTTCTCTCGCGTTCGTTCTATTCGGAAGTAAAAAAATTATTTTAAACAATTTATCGCATAAATCGCGTTTATTAACGGTCGAATCATTATTAGTTCGATTCGTACTAGCGTATAAAAAATTCGGATAAGCGCATTTGCCTTGGAGCAACGTATGCCGATATTTCTCTCGCGTTCGTTCTAGTCGGAAGTAAAAAAATTATTTTAAACAATTTATCGCATAAATCGCGTTTATTACTGGTCGAATCATTATTAGTTCGATTCGTACTAGCGTATAAAAAATTCGGATAAGCGCATTTGCCTTGGAGCAACGTATGCCGATATTTCTCTCGCGTTCATTCTAGTCGGAAGTAAAAAAAATATTTTAAACAATTTATCGCATAAATCGCGTTTATTACTGGTCGAATCATTAATAGTTCGATTCGTACTAGCGTATAAAAAATTCGTATAAGCGCATTTGCCTTGGAGCAACGTATGCCGATATTTCTCTCGCGTTCGTTCTATTCAGAAGTAAAAAAATTATTTTAAACAATTTATCGCATAAATCGCGTTTATTACTGGTCGAATCATTATTAGTTCGATTCGTACTAGCGTATAAAAAATTCGGATAAGCGCATTTGCCTTGGAGCAACGTATGCCGATATTTCTCTCACGTTCGTTCTATTCGGAAGTAAAAAAATTATTTTAAACAATTTATCGCATAAATCGCGTTTATTACCGGTCGAATCATTATTAGTTCGATTCGTACTAGCGTATAAAAAATTCGTATAAGCGCATTTGCCTTGGAGCAACGTATGCCGATATTTCTCTCGCGTTCGTTCTATTCGGAAGTAAAAAAATGATTTTAAACAATTTATCGCATGAATCGCGTTTATTACCGGTCGAATCATTATTAGTTCGATTCGTACTAGCGTATAAAAAATTCGGATAAGCGCATTTGCCTCGGAGCAACGTATGCCGATATTTCTCTCGCGTTCGTTCTAGTCGGAAGTCAAAAAATTATTTTAACCTATCTATCGCATGAATAAGCGTTGTTCACTGATCGAATCATTATTAGTTCGATTCGTACTAGCGTATAAAAAATTCGGATAAGCGCATTTGCCTTGGAGCAACGTATGCCGATATTTCTCTCGCGTTCGTTCTATTCAGAAGTAAAAAAATTATTTTAAACAATTTATCGCATAAATCGCGTTTTTTACTGGTCGAATCATTATTAGTTCGATTCGTACTAGCGTATAAAAAATTCGGATAAGCGCAATTTACCTTGGAGCAACGTATGCCGATATTTCTCTCGCGTTCGTTCTATTCGGAAGTAAAAAAATTATTTTAAACAATTTATCGCATAAATCGCGTTTATTACCGGTCGAATCATTATTAGTTCGATTCGTACTGGCGTATAAAAAATTCGGATAAGCGCATTTGCCTTGGAGCAACGTATGCCGATATTTCTCTCGCGTTCATTCTAGTCGGAAGTAAAAAAAATATTTTAAACAATTTATCGCATAAATCGCGTTTATTACTGGTCGAATCATTAATAGTTCGATTCGTACTAGCGTATAAAAAATTCGTATAAGCGCATTTGCCTTGGAGCAACGTATGCCGATATTTCTCTCGCGTTCATTCTAGTCGGAAGTAAAAAAAATATTTTAAACAATTTATCGCATAAATCGCGTTTATTACTGGTCGAATCATTAATAGTTCGATTCGTACTAGCGTATAAAAAATTCGTATAAGCGCATTTGCCTTGGAGCAACGTATGCCGATATTTCTCTCGCGTTCGTTCTATTCAGAAGTAAAAAAATTATTTTAAACAATTTATCGCATAAATCGCGTTTATTACTGGTCGAATCATTATTAGTTCGATTCGTACTAGCGTATAAAAAATTCGGATAAGCGCATTTGCCTTGGAGCAACGTATGCCGATATTTCTCTCACGTTCGTTCTATTCGGAAGTAAAAAAATTATTTTAAACAATTTATCGCATAAATCGCGTTTATTACCGGTCGAATTATTATTAGTTCGATTCGTACTAGCGTATAAAAAATTCGTATAAGCGCATTTGCCTTGGAGCAACGTATGCCGATATTTCTCTCGCGTTCGTTCTATTCGGAAGTAAAAAAATTATTTTAAACAATTTATCGCATGAATCGCGTTTATTTCCGGTCGAATCATTATTAGTTCGATTCGTACTAGCGTATAAAAAATTCGGATAAGCGCATTTGCCTTGGAGCAACGTATGCCGATATTTCTCTCGCGTTCGTTCTAGTCGGAAGTAAAAAAATTATTTTAAACAATTTATCGCATAAATCGCGTTTATTACTGGTCGAATCATTATTAGTTCGATTCGTACTAGCGTATAAAAAATTCGGATAAGCGCATTTGCCTTGGAGCAACGTATGCCGATATTTCTCTCACGTTCGTTCTATTTGGAAGTAAAAAAATTATTTTAAACAATTTATCGCATAAATCGCGTTTATTACCGGTCGAATCATTATTAGTTCGATTCGTACTAGCGTATAAAAAATTCGTATAAGCGCATTTGCCTTGGAGCAACGTATGCCGATATTTCTCTCGCGTTCGTTCTATTCGGAAGTAAAAAAATTATTTTAAACAATTTATCGCATGAATCGCGTTTATTACCGGTCGAATCATTATTAGTTCGATTCGTACTAGCGTATAAAAAATTCGGATAAGCGCGTTTGCCTTGGAGCAACGTATGCCGATATTTCTCTCGCGTTCGTTCTATTCGGAAGTAAAAAAATTATTTTAAACAATTTATCGCATGAATCGCGTTTATTACCGGTCGAATCATTATTAGTTCGATTCGTACTAGCGTATAAAAAATTCGTATAAGCGCGTTTGCCTTGGAGCAACGTATGCCGATATTTCTCTCGCGTTCGTTCTAGTCGGAAGTAAAAAAATTATTTTAAACAATTTATCGCATAAATCGCGTTTATTACCGGTCGAATCATTATTAGTTCGATTCGTACTAGCGTATAAAAAATTCGGATAAGCGCATTTGCCTTGGAGCAACGTATGCCGATATTTCTCTCACGTTCGTTCTATTCGGAAGTAAAAAAATTATTTTAAACAATTTATCGCATAAATCGCGTTTATTACCGGTCGAATCATTATTAGTTCGATTCGTACTAGCGTATAAAAAATTTGGATAAGCGCATTTGCCTTGGAGCAACGTATGCCGATATTTCTCTCGCGTTCGTTCTAGTCGGAAGTAAAAAAATTATTTTAAACAATTTATCGCATAAATGGCGTTTATTACTGGACGAATCGATATTAGTTCGATTCGTGCTAGCGTATAAAAAATTCTTATAAGCGCATTTGCCTTGGAGCAACGTATGCCGACATTTCTCTCGCGTTCGTTCTAGTCGGAAGTAAAAAAAATATTTTAAACAATTTATCGCATAAATCGCGTTTATTACTGGTCGAATCATTATTAGTTCGATTCGTACTAGCGTATAAAAAATTCGGATAAGCGCAATTTACCTTGGAGCAACGTATGCCGATATTTCTCTCGCGTTCGTTCTATTCGGAAGTAAAAAAATTATTTTAAACAATTTATCGCATAAATCGCGTTTATTACCGGTCGAATCATTATTAGTTCGATTCGTACTGGCGTATAAAAAATTCGGATAAGCGCATTTGCCTTGGAGCAACGTATGCCGATATTTCTCTCGCGTTCATTCTAGTCGGAAGTAAAAAAAATATTTTAAACAATTTATCGCATAAATCGCGTTTATTACTGGTCGAATCATTAATAGTTCGATTCGTACTAGCGTATAAAAAATTCGTATAAGCGCATTTGCCTTGGAGCAACGTATGCCGATATTTCTCTCGCGTTCGTTCTATTCAGAAGTAAAAAAATTATTTTAAACAATTTATCGCATAAATCGCGTTTATTACTGATCGAATCATTATTAGTTCGATTCGTACTAGCGTATAAAAAATTCGGATAAGCGCATTTGCCTTGGAGCAACGTATGCCGATATTTCTCTCACGTTCGTTCTATTCGGAAGTAAAAAAATTATTTTAAACAATTTATCGCATAAATCGCGTTTATTACCGGTCGAATCATTATTAGTTCGATTCGTACTAGCGTATAAAAAATTCGTATAAGCGCATTTGCCTTGGAGCAACGTATGCCGAAATTTCTCTCGCGTTCGTTCTATTCGGAAGTAAAAAAAATATTTTAAACAATTTATCACATGAATCGCGTTTATTACCGGTCGAATCATTATTAGTTCGATTCGTACTAGCTTATAAAAAATTCGGATAAGCGCATTTGCCTTGGAGCAACGTAAGCCGATATTTCTCTCGCGTTCGTTCTATTCGGAAGTAAAAAAATTATTTTAAACAATTTATCGCATAAATCGCGTTTATTACCGGTCGAATCATTATTAGTTCGATTCGTACTAGCGTATAAAAAATTCGGATAAGCGCATTTGCCTTGGAGCAACGTATGCCGATATTTCTCTCGCGTTCGTTCTAGTCCGAAGTAAAAAAATTATTTTAAACAATTTATCGCATAAATAGCGTTTATTACTGGACGAATCGATATTAGTTCGATTCGTGCTAGCGTATAAAAAATTCGTATAAGCGCATTTGCCTTGGAGCAACGTATGCCGATACTTCTCTCGCGTTCGTTCTAGTCGGAAGTAAAAAAAATATTTTAAACAATTTATCGCATAAATCGCGTTTATTACTGGTCGAATCATTATTAGTTCGATTCGTACTAGCGTATAAAAAATTCGGATAAGCGCAATTTACCTTGGAGCAACGTATGCCGATATTTCTCTCGCGTTCGTTCTATTCGGAAGTAAAAAAATTATTTTAAACAATTTATCGCATAAATCGCGTTTATTACCGGTCGAATCATTATTAGTTCGATTCGTACTAGCGTATAAAAAATTCGGATAAGCGCATTTGCCTTGGAGCAACGTATGCCGATATTTCTCTCGCGTTCATTCTAGTCGGAAGTAAAAAAAATATTTTAAACAATTTATCGCATAAATCGCGTTTATTACTGGTCGAATCATTAATAGCTCGATTCGTACTAGCGTATAAAAAATTCGTATAAGCGCATTTGCCTTGGAGCAACGTATGCCGATATTTCTCTCGCGTTCGTTCTATTCAGAAGTAAAAAAATTATTTTAAACAATTTATCGCATAAATCGCGTTTATTACTGGTCGAATCATTATTAGTTCGATTCGTACTAGCGTATAAAAAATTCGGATAAGCGCATTTGCCTTGGAGCAACGTATGCCGATATTTCTCTCACGTTCGTTCTATTCGGAAGTAAAAAAATTATTTTAAACAATTTATCGCATAAATCGCGTTTATTACCGGTCGAATCATTATTAGTTCGATTCGTACTAGCGTATAAAAAATTCGTATAAGCGCATTTGCCTTGGAGCAACGTATGCCGATATTTCTCTCGCGTTCGTTCTATTCGGAAGTAAAAAAATGATTTTAAACAATTTATCGCATGAATCGCGTTTATTACCGGTCGAATCATTATTAGTTCGATTCGTACTAGCGTATAAAAAATTCGGATAAGCGCATTTGCCTTGGAGCAACGTATGCCGATATTTCTCTCGCGTTCGTTCTAGTCGGAAGTAAAAAAATTATTTTAAACAATTTATCGCATAAATCGCGTTTATTACTGGTCGAATCATTATTAGTTCGATTCGTACTAGTGTATAAAAAATTCGGATAAGCGCATTTGCCTTGGAGCAACGTATGCCGATATTTCTCTCACGTTCGTTCTATTCGGAAGTAAAAAAATTATTTTAAACAATTTATCGCATAAATCGCGTTTATTACCGGTCGAATCATTATTAGTTCGATTCGTACTAGCGTATAAAAAATTCGGATAAGCGCATTTGCCTTGCAGCAACGTATGCCGATATTTCTCTCGCGTTCATTCTAGTCGGAAGTAAAAAAAATATTTTAAACAATTTATCGCATAAATCGCGTTTATTACTGGTCGAATCATTATTAGTTCTATTCGTACTAGCGTATAAAAAATTCTTATAAGCGCATTTGCCTTGGAGCAACGTATGCCGATATTTCTCTCGCGTTCGTTCTATTCGGAAGTAAAAAAATTATTTTAAACAATTTATCGCATGAATCGCGTTTATTACCGGTCGAATCATTATTAGTTCGATTCGTACTAGCGTATAAAAAATTCGGATAAGCGCATTTGCCTTGGAGCAACGTATGCCGATATTTCTCTCGCGTTCGTTCTAGTCGGAAGTCAAAAAATTATTTTAACCTATCTATCGCATGAATAAGCGTTGTTCACTGATCGAATCATTATTAGTTCGATTCGTACTAGCGTATAAAAAATTCGGATAAACGCATTTGCCTTGGAGCAACGTATGCCGATATTTCTCTCGCGTTCGTTCTATTCAGAAGTAAAAAAATTATTTTAAACAATTTATCGCATAAATCGCGTTTATTACTGGTCGAATCATTATTAGTTCGATTCGTACTAGCGTATAAAAAATTCGGATAAGCGCAATTTGCCTTGGAGCAACGTATGCCGATATTTCTCTCGCGTTCGTTCTATTCGGAAGTAAAAAAATTATTTTAAACAATTTATCGCATAAATCGCGTTTATTAACGGTCGAATCATTATTAGTTCGATTCGTACTAGCGTATAAAAAATTCGGATAAGCGCATTTGCCTTGGAGCAACGTATGCCGATATTTCTCTCGCGTTCGTTCTAGTCGGAAGTAAAAAAATTATTTTAAACAATTTATCGCATAAATCGCGTTTATTACTGGTCGAATCATTATTAGTTCGATTCGTACTAGCGTATAAAAAATTCGGATAAGCGCATTTGCCTTGGAGCAACGTATGCCGATATTTCTCTCGCGTTCATTCTAGTCGGAAGTAAAAAAAATATTTTAAACAATTTATCGCATAAATCGCGTTTATTACTGGTCGAATCATTAATAGTTCGATTCGTACTAGCGTATAAAAAATTCGTATAAGCGCATTTGCCTTGGAGCAACGTATGCCGATATTTCTCTCGCGTTCGTTCTATTCAGAATTAAAAAAATTATTTTAAACAATTTATCGCATAAATCGCGTTTATTACTGGTCGAATCATTATTAGTTCGATTCGTACTAGCGTATAAAAAATTCGGATAAGCGCATTTGCCTTGGAGCAACGTATGCCGATATTTCTCTCACGTTCGTTCTATTCGGAAGTAAAAAAATTATTTTAAACAATTTATCGCATAAATCGCGTTTATTACCGGTCGAATCATTATTAGTTCGATTCGTACTAGCGTATAAAAAATTCGGATAAGCGCAATTTGCCTTGGAGCAACGTATGCCGATATTTCTCTCGCGTTCGTTCTATTCGGAAGTAAAAAAATTATTTTAAACAATTTATCGCATAAATCGCGTTTATTAACGGTCGAATCATTATTAGTTCGATTCGTACTAGCGTATAAAAAATTCGGATAAGCGCATTTGCCTTGGAGCAACGTATGCCGATATTTCTCTCGCGTTCGTTCTAGTCGGAAGTAAAAAAATTATTTTAAACAATTTATCGCATAAATCGCGTTTATTACTGGTCGAATCATTATTAGTTCGATTCGTACTAGCGTATAAAAAATTCGGATAAGCGCATTTGCCTTGGAGCAACGTATGCCGATATTTCTCTCGCGTTCATTCTAGTCGGAAGTAAAAAAAATATTTTAAACAATTTATCGCATAAATCGCGTTTATTACTGGTCGAATCATTAATAGTTCGATTCGTACTAGCGTATAAAAAATTCGTATAAGCGCATTTGCCTTGGAGCAACGTATGCCGATATTTCTCTCGCGTTCGTTCTATTCAGAATTAAAAAAATTATTTTAAACAATTTATCGCATAAATCGCGTTTATTACTGGTCGAATCATTATTAGTTCGATTCGTACTAGCGTATAAAAAATTCGGATAAGCGCATTTGCCTTGGAGCAACGTATGCCGATATTTCTCTCACGTTCGTTCTATTCGGAAGTAAAAAAATTATTTTAAACAATTTATCGCATAAATCGCGTTTATTACCGGTCGAATCATTATTAGTTCGATTCGTACTAGCGTATAAAAAATTCGTATAAGCGCATTTGCCTTGGAGCAACGTATGCCGATATTTCTATCGCGTTCGTTCTATTCGGAAGTAAAAAAATTATTTTAAACAATTTATCGCATGAATCGCGTTTATTACCGGTCGAATCATTATTAGTTCGATTCGTACTAGCGTATAAAAAATTCGGATAAGCGCATTTGCCTTGGAGCAACGTATGCCGATATTTCTCTCGCGTTCGTTCTAGTCGGAAGTCAAAAAATTATTTTAACCTATCTATCGCATGAATAAGCGTTGTTCACTGGTCGAATCATTATTAGTTCGATTCGTACTAGCGTATAAAAAATTCGGATAAGCGCATTTGCCTTGGAGCAACGTATGCCGATATTTCTCTCACGTTCGTTCTATTCGGAAGTAAAAAAATTATTTTCAACAATTTATCGCATAAATCGCGTTTATTACCGGTCGAATCATTATTAGTTCGATTCGTACTAGCGTATAAAAAATTCGTATAAGCGCATTTGCCTTGGAGCAACGTATGCCGACATTTCTCTCGCGTTCGTTCTAGTCGGAAGTAAAAAAATTATTTTAAACAATTTATCGCATAAATCGCGTTTATTACTGGTCGAATCATTATTAGTTCGATTCGTACTAGCGTATAAAAAATTCGGATAAGCGCATTTGCCTTGGAGCAACGTATGCCGATATTTCTCTCGCGTTCGTTCTATTCAGAAGTAAAAAAATTATTTTAAACAATTTATCGCATAAATCGCGTTTATTACTGGTCGAATCATTATTAGTTCGATTCGTACTAGCGTATAAAAAATTCGGATAAGCGCAATTTGCCTTGGAGCAACGTATGCCGATATTTCTCTCGCGTTCGTTCTATTCGGAAGTAAAAAAATTATTTTAAACAATTTATCGCATAAATCGCGTTTATTACCGGTCGAATCATTATTAGTTCGATTCGTACTAGCGTATAAAAAATTCGGATAAGCGCATTTGCCTTGGAGCAACGTATGCCGATATTTCTCTCGCGTTCGTTCTAGTCGGAAGTAAAAAAATTATTTTAAACAATTTATCGCATAAATCGCGTTTATTACTGGTCGAATCATTATTAGTTCGATTCGTACTAGTGTATAAAAAATTCGGATAAGCGCATTTGCCTTGGAGCAACGTATGCCGATATTTCTCTCACGTTCGTTCTATTAGGAAGTAAAAAAATTATTTTAAACAATTTATCGCATAAATCGCGTTTATTACCGGTCGAATCATTATTAGTTCGATTCGTACTAGCGTATAAAAAATTCGGATAAGCGCATTTGCCTTGGAGCAACGTATGCCGATATTTCTCTCGCGTTCGTTCTAGTCGGAAGTAAAAAAATTATTTTAAACAATTTATCGCATAAATCGCGTTTATTACTGGTCGAATCATTATTAGTTCGATTCGTACTAGCGTATAAAAAATTCGGATAAGCGCATTTGCCTTGGAGCAACGTATGCCGATATTTCTCTCACGTTCGTTCTATTCGGAAGTAAAAAAATTATTTTAAACAATTTATCGCATAAATCGCGTTTATTACCGGTCGAATCATTATTAGTTCGATTCGTACTAGCGTATAAAAAATTCGGATAAGCGCATTTGCCTTGGAGCAACGTATGCCGATATTTCTCTCGCGTTCGTTCTAGTCGGAAGTAAAAAAATTATTTTAAACAATTTATCGCATAAATCGCGTTTATTACTGGTCGAATCATTATTAGTTCGATTCGTACTAGCGTATAAAAAATTCGGATAAGCGCATTTGCCTTAGAGCAACGTATGCCGATATTTCTCTCGCGTTCGTTCTATTCAGAAGTAAAAAAATTATTTTAAACAATTTATCGCATAAATCGCGTTTATTACTGGTCGAATCATTATTAGTTCGATTCGTACTAGCGTATAAAAAATTAGGATAAGCGCAATTTGCCTTGGAGCAACGTATGCCGATATTTCTCTCGCGTTCGTTCTATTCGGAAGTAAAAAAATTATTTTAAACAATTTATCGCATAAATCGCGTTTATTACCGGTCGAATCATTATGCGTTCGATTCGTACTAGCGTATAAAAAATTCGGATAAGCGCATTTGCCTTGGAGCAACGTATGCCGATATTTCTCTCGCGTTCGTTCTAGTCGGAAGTAAAAAAATTATTTTAAACAATTTATCGCATAAATCGCGTTTATTACTGGTCGAATCATTATTAGTTCGATTCGTACTAGCGTATAAAAAATTCGGATAAGCGCATTTGCCTTGGAGCAACGTATGCCGATATTTCTCTCGCGTTCGTTCTATTCAGAAGTAAAAAAAATATTTTAAACAATTTATCGCATAAATCGCGTTTATTACTGGTCGAATCATTATTAGTTCGATTCGTACTAGCGTATAAAAAATTCGGATAAGCGCATTTGCCTTGGAGCAACGTATGCCGATATTTCTCTCACGTTCGTTCTATTCGGAAGTAAAAAAATTATTTTAAACAATTTATCGCATAAATCGCGTTTATTACCGGTCGAATCATTATTAGTTCGATTCGTACTAGCGTATAAAAAATTCGTATAAGCGCATTTGCCTTGGAGCAACGTATGCCGATATTTCTCTCGCGTTCGTTCTATTCGGAAGTAAAAAAATTATTTTAAACAATTTATCGCATGAATCGCGTTTATTACCGGTCGAATCATTATTAGTTCGATTCGTACTAGCGTATAAAAAATTCGGATAAGCGCATTTGCATTGGAGCAACGTAAGCCGATATTTCTCTCGCGTTCATTCTAGTCGGAAGTAAAAAAATTATTTTAAACAATTTATCGCATAAATCGCGTTTATTACTGGTCGAATCATTATTAGTTCGATTCGTACTAGCGTATAAAAAATTCGGATAAGCGCATTTGCCTTGGAGCAACGTATGCCGATATTTCTCTCGCGTTCGTTCTAGTCGGAAGTAAAAAAATTATTTTAAACAATTTATCGCATAAATCGCGTTTATTACTGGTCGAATCATTATTAGTTCGATTCGTACTAGCGTATAAAAAATTCGGATAAGCGCATTTGCCTTGGAGCAACGTATGCCGATATTTCTCTCACGTTCGTTCTATTCGGAAGTAAAAAAATTATTTTAAACAATTTATCACATAAATCGCGTTTATTACCGGTCGAATCATTATTAGTTCGATTCGTACTAGCGTATAAAAAATTCGTATAAGCGCATTTGCCTTGGAGCAACGTATGACCATATTTCTCTCGCGTTCGTTCTATTCGGAAGTAAAAAAATTATTTTAAACAATTTATCGCATAAATCGCGTTTATTACCGGTCGAATCATTATTAGTTCGATTCGTACTAGCGTATAAAAAATTCGTATAAGCGCATTTGCCTTGGAGCAACGTATGCCGATATTTCTCTCGCGTTCGTTCTATTCGGAAGTAAAAAAATTATTTTAAACAATTTATCGCATGAATCGCGTTTATTACCGGTCGAATCATTATTAGTTCGATTCGTACTAGCGTATAAAAAATTCGGATAAGCGCATTTGCCTTGGAGCAACGTATGCCGATATTTCTCTCGCGTTCGTTCTAGTCGGAAGTAAAAAAATTATTTTAAACAATTTATCGCATAAATCGCGTTTATTACTGGTCGAATCATTATTAGTTCGATTCGTATTAGCGTATAAAAAATTGGGATAAGCGCATTTGCCTTGGAGCAACGTATGCCGATATTTCTCTCACGTTCGTTCTATTCGGAAGTAAAAAAATTATTTTAAACAATTTATCGCATAAATCGCGTTTATTTCCGGTCGAATCATTATTAGTTCGATTCGTACTAGCGTATAAAAAATTCGGATAAGCGCATTTGCCTTGGAGCAACGTATGCCGATATTTCTCTCGCGTTCGTTCTAGTCGGAAGTAAAAAAATTATTTTAAACAATTTATCGCATAAATGGCGTTTATTACTGGACGAATCGATATTAGTTCGATTCGTGCTAGCGTATAAAAAATTCGTATAAGCGCATTTGCCTTGGAGCAACGTATGCCGATATTTCTCTCGCGTTCGTTCTATTCAGAAGTAAAAAAATTATTTTAAACAATTTATCGCATAAATCGCGTTTATTACTGGTCGAATCATTATTAGTTCGATTCGTACTAGCGTATAAAAAATTCGTATAAGCGCATTTGCCTTGGAGCAACGTATGCCGATATTTCTCTCGCGTTCGTTCTATTCGGAAGTAAACAAATTATTTTAAACAATTTATCGCATGAATCGCGTTTATTACCGGTCGAATCATTATTAGTTCGATTCGTACTAGCGTATAAAAAATTCGGATAAGCGCATTTGCCTTGGAGCAACGTATGCCGATATTTCTCTCGCGTTCGTTCTAGTCGGAAGTCAAAAAATTATTTTAACCTAGCTATCGCATGAATAAGCGTTGTTCACTGATCGAATCATTATTAGTTCGATTCGTACTAGCGTATAAAAAATTCGGATAAGCGCATTTGCCTTGGAGCAACGTATGCCGATATTTCTCTCGCGTTCGTTCTATTCAGAAGTAAAAAAATTATTTTAAACAATTTATCGCATAAATCGCGTTTATTACTGGTCGAATCATTATTAGTTCGATTCGTACTAGCGTATAAAAAATTCGGATAAGCGCAATTTGCCTTGGAGCAACGTATGCCGATATTTCTCTCGCGTTCGTTCTATTCGGAAGTAAAAAAATTATTTTAAACAATTTATCGCATGAATCGCGTTTATTACCGGTCGAATCATTATTAGTTCGATTCGTACTAGCGTATAAAAAATTCGGATAAGCGCATTTGCCTTGGAGCAACGTATGCCGATATTTCTCTCGCGTTCGTTCTAGTCGGAAGTCAAAAAATTATTTTAACCTATCTATCGCATGAATAAGCGTTGTTCACTGATCGAATCATTATTAGTTCGATTCGTACTAGCGTATAAAAAATTCGGATAAGCGCATTTGCCTTGGAGCAACGTATGCCGATATTTCTCTCGCGTTCGTTCTATTCAGAAGTAAAAAAATTATTTTAAACAATTTATCGCATAAATCGCGTTTATTACTGGTCGAATCATTATTAGTTCGATTCGTACTAGCGTATAAAAAATTCGGATAAGCGCAATTTGCCTTGGAGCAACGTATGCCGATATTTCTCTCGCGTTCGTTCTATTCGGAAGTAAAAAAATTATTTTAAACAATTTATCGCATAAATCGCGTTTATTAACGGTCGAATCATTATTAGTTCGATTCGTACTAGCGTATAAAAAATTCGGATAAGCGCATTTGCCTTGGAGCAACGTATGCCGATATTTCTCTCACGTTCGTTCTATTCGGAAGTAAAAAAATTATTTTAAACAATTTATCGCATAAATCGCGTTTATTACCGGTCGAATCATTATTAGTTCGATTCGTACTAGCGTATAAAAAATTCGTATAAGCGCATTTGCCTTGGAGCAACGTATGCCGATATTTCTCTCGCGTTCGTTCTATTCAGAAGTAAAAAAAATATTTTAAACAATTTATCGCATAAATCGCGTTTATTACTGGTCGAATCATTATTAGTTCGATTCGTACTAGCGTATAAAAAATTCGGATAAGCGCATTTGCCTTGGAGCAACGTATGCCGATATTTCTCTCGCGTTCGTTCTAGTCTGAAGTAAAAAAATTATTTTAAACAATTTATCGCATAAATCGCGTTTATTACTGGTCGAATCATTATTAGTTCGATTCGTACTAGCGTATAAAAAATTCGGATAAGCGCATTTGCCTTGGAGCAACGTATGCCGATATTTCTCTCACGTTCGTTCTATTCGGAAGTAAAAAAATTATTTTAAACAATTTATCGCATAAATCGCGTTTATTACCGGTCGAATCATTATTAGTTCGATTCGTACTAGCGTATAAAAAATTCGTATAAGCGCATTTGCCTTGGAGCAACGTATGCCGATATTTCTCTCGCGTTCGTTCTATTCGGAAGTAAAAAAATTATTTTAAACAATTTATCGCATGAATCGCGTTTATTACCGGTCGAATCATTATTAGTTCGATTCGTACTAGCGTATAAAAAATTCGGATAAGCGCATTTGCCTTGGAGCAACGTATGCCGATATTTCTCTCGCGTTCGTTCTAGTCGGAAGTAAAAAAATTATTTTAAACAATTTATCGCATAAATCGCGTTTATTACTGGTCGAATCATTATTAGTTCGATTCGTACTAGCGTATAAAAAATTCGGATAAGCGCATTTGCCTTGGAGCAACGTATGCCGATATTTCTCTCGCGTTCGTTCTATTCAGAAGTAAAAAAATTATTTTAAACAATTTATCGCATAAATCGCGTTTATTACTGGTCGAATCATTATTAGTTCGATTCGTACTAGCGTATAAAAAATTCGGATAAGCGCAATTTGCCTTGGAGCAACGTATGCCGATATTTCTCTCGCGTTCGTTCTATTCGGAAGTAAAAAAATTATTTTAAACAATTTATCGCATAAATCGCGTTTATTACCGGTCGAATCATTATTAGTTCGATTCGTACTAGCGTATAAAAAATTCGGATAAGCGCATTTGCCTTGGAGCAACGTATGCCGATATTTCTCTCGCGTTCGTTCTAGTCGGAAGTAAAAAAATTATTTTAAACAATTTATCGCATAAATCGCGTTTATTACTGGTCGAATCATTATTAGTTCGATTCGTACTAGCGTATAAAAAATTCGGATAAGCGCATTTGCCTTGGAGCAACGTATGCCGATATTTCTCTCACGTTCGTTCTATTCGGAAGTAAAAAAATTATTTTAAACAATTTATCGCATAAATCGCGTTTATTACCGGTCGAATCATTATTAGTTCGATTCGTACTAGCGTATAAAAAATTCGTATAAGCGCATTTGCCTTGGAGCAACGTATGCCGATATTTCTCTCGCGTTCGTTCTATTCGGAAGTAAAAAAATTATTTTAAACAATTTATCGCATGAATCGCGTTTATTACCGGTCGAATCATTATTAGTTCGATTCGTACTAGCGTATAAAAAATTCGGATAAGCGCATTTGCCTTGGAGCAACGTATGGCGATATTTCTCTCGCGTTCGTTCTAGTCGGAAGTAAAAAAATTATTTTAAACAATTTATCGCATAAATCGCGTTTATTACTGGTCGAATCATTATTAGTTCGATTCGTACTAGTGTATAAAAAATTCGGATAAGCGCATTTGCCTTGGAGCAACGTATGCCGATATTTCTCTCACGTTCGTTCTATTCGGAAGTAAAAAAATTATTTTAAACAATTTATCGCATAAATCGCGTTTATTACCGGTCGAATCATTATTAGTTCGATTCGTACTAGCGTATAAAAAATTCGGATAAGCGCATTTGCCTTGGAGCAACGTATGCCGATATTTCTCTCGCGTTCGTTCTAGTCGGAAGTAAAAAAATTATTTTAAACAATTTATCGCATAAATCGCGTTTATTACTGGTCGAATCATTATTAGTTCGATTCGTACTAGCGTATAAAAAATTCGGATAAGCGCATTTGCCTTGGAGCAACGTATGCCGATATTTCTCTCACGTTCGTTCTATTCGGAAGTAAAAAAATTATTTTAAACAATTTATCGCATAAATCGCGTTTATTACCGGTCGAATCATTATTAGTTCGATTCGTACTAGCGTATAAAAAATTCGGATAAGCGCATTTGCCTTGGAGCAACGTATGCCGATATTTCTCTCGCGTTCGTTCTAGTCGGAAGTAAAAAAATTATTTTAAACAATTTATCGCATAAATCGCGTTTATTACTGGTCGAATCATTATTAGTTCGATTCGTACTAGCGTATAAAAAATTCGGATAAGCGCATTTGCCTTGGAGCAACGTATGCCGATATTTCTCTCGCGTTCGTTCTATTCAGAAGTAAAAAAATTATTTTAAACAATTTATCGCATAAATCGCGTTTATTACTGGTCGAATCATTATTAGTTCGATTCGTACTAGCGTATAAAAAATTAGGATGAGCGCAATTTGCCTTGGAGCAACGTATGCCGATATTTCTCTCGCGTTCGTTCTATTCGGAAGTAAAAAAATTATTTTAAACAATTTATCGCATAAATCGCGTTTATTACCGGTCGAATCATTATTAGTTCGATTCGTACTAGCGTATAAAAAATTCGGATAAGCGCATTTGCCTTGGAGCAACGTATGCCGATATTTCTCTCGCGTTCGTTCTAGTCCGAAGTAAAAAAATTATTTTAAACAATTTATCGCATAAATAGCGTTTATTACTGGACGAATCGATATTAGTTCGATTCGTGCTAGCGTATAAAAAATTCGTATAAGCGCATTTGCCTTGGAGCAACGTATGCCGATATTTCTCTCGCGTTCGTTCTAGTCGGAAGTAAAAAAAATATTTTAAACAATTTATCGCATAAATCGCGTTTATTACTGGTCGAATCATTATTAGTTCGATTCGTACTAGCGTATAAAAAATTCGGATAAGCGCAATTTACCTTGGAGCAACGTATGCCGATATTTCTCTCGCGTTCGTTCTATTCGGAAGTAAAAAAATTATTTTAAACAATTTATCGCATAAATCGCGTTTATTACCGGTCGAATCATTATTAGTTCGATTCGTACTAGCGTATAAAAAATTCGGATAAGCGCATTTGCCTTGGAGCAACGTATGCCGATATTTCTCTCGCGTTCGTTCTATTCAGAAGTAAAAAAATTATTTTAAACAATTTATTGCATAAATCGCGTTTATTACTGGTCGAATCATTATTAGTTCGATTCGTACTAGCGTATAAAAAATTCGGATAAGCGCATTTGCCTTGGAGCAACGTATGCCGATATTTCTCTCACGTTCGTTCTATTCGGAAGTAAAAAAATTATTTTAAACAATTTATCGCATAAATCGCGTTTATTACCGGTCGAATCATTGTTAGTTCGATTCGTACTAGCGTATAAAAAATTCGTATAAGCGCATTTGCCTTGGAGCAACGTATGCCGATATTTCTCTCGCGTTCGTTCTATTCGGAAGTAAAAAAATGATTTTAAACAATTTATCGCATGAATCGCGTTTATTACCGGTCGAATCATTATTAGTTCGATTCGTACTAGCGTATAAAAAATTCGGATAAGCGCATTTGCCTTGGAGCAACGTATGCCGATATTTCTCTCGCGTTCGTTCTAGTCGGAAGTCAAAAAATTATTTTAACCTATCTATCGCATGAATAAGCGTTGTTCACTGATCGAATCATTATTAATTCGATTCGTACTAGCGTATAAAAAATTCGGATAAGCGCATTTGCCTTGGAGCAACGTATGCCGATATTTCTCTCGCGTTCGTTCTATTCAGAAGGAAAAAAATTATTTTAAACAATTTATCGCATAAATCGCGTTTATTACTGGTCGAATCATTATTAGTTCGATTCGTACTAGCGTATAAAAAATTCGAATAAGCGCAATTTGCCTTGGAGCAACGTATGCCGATATTTCTCTCGCGTTCGTTCTATTCGGAAGTAAAAAAATTATTTTAAACAATTTATCGCATAAATCGCGTTTATTACCGGTCGAATCATTATTAGTTCGATTCGTACTAGCGTATAAAAAATTCGGATAAGCGCATTTGCCTTGGAGCAACGTATGCCGATATTTCTCTCGCGTTCGTTCTAGTCGGAAGTAAAAAAATTATTTTAAACAATTTATCGCATAAATCGCGTTAATTACTGGTCGAATCATTATTAGTTCGATTCGTACTAGCGTATAAAAAATTCGGATAAGCGCATTTGCCTTGGAGCAACGTATGCCGATATTTCTCTCACGTTCGTTCTATTCGGAAGTAAAAAAATTATTTTAAACAATTTATCGCATAAATCGCGTTTATTACCGGTCGAATCATTATTAGTTCGATTCGTACTAGCGTATAAAAAATTCGGATAAGCGCATTTGCCTTGCAGCAACGTATGCCGATATTTCTCTCGCGTTCATTCTAGTCGGAAGTAAAAAAAATATTTTAAACAATTTATCGCGTAAATCGCGTTTATTACTGGTCGAATCATTAATAGTTCGATTCGTACTAGCGTATAAAAATTCGTATAACCGCATTTGCCTTGGAGCAACGTATGCCGATATTTCTCTCGCGTTCGTTCTATTCAGAAGTAAAAAAATTATTTTAAACAATTTATCGCATAAATCGCGTTTATTACTGGTCGAATCATTATTAGTTCTATTCGTACTAGCGTATAAAAAATTCGTATAAGCGCATTTGCCTTGGAGCAACGTATGCCGATATTTCTCTCGCGTTCGTTCTATTCGGAAGTAAAAAAATTATTTTAAACAATTTATCGCATGAATCGCGTTTATTACCGGTCGAATCATTATTAGTTCGATTCGTACTAGCGTATAAAAAATTCGGATAAGCGCATTTGCCTTGGAGCAACGTATGCCGATATTGCTCTCGCGTTCGTTCTAGTCGGAAGTAAAAAAATTATTTTAAACAATTTATCGCATAAATCGCGTTTATTACTGGTCGAATCATTATTAGTTCGATTCGTACTAGCGTATAAAAAATTCGGATAAGCGCATTTGCCTTGGAGCAACGTATGCCGATATTTCTCTCGCGTTCGTTCTAGTCGGAAGTAAAAAAAATATTTTAAACAATTTATCGCATAAATCGCGTTTATTACTGGTCGAATCATTAATAGTTCGATTCGTACTAGCGTATAAAAAATTCGTATAAGCGCATTTGCCTTGGAGCAACGTATGCCGATATTTCTCTCGCGTTCGTTCTATTCAGAATTAAAAAAATTATTTTAACCTATCTATCGCATGAATAAGCGTTGTTCACTGATCGAATCATTATTAGTTCGATTCGTACTAGCGTATAAAAAATTCGGATAAACGCATTTGCCTTGGAGCAACGTATGCCGATATTTCTCTCGCGTTCGTTCTATTCAGAAGTAAAAAAATTATTTTAAACAATTTATCGCATAAATCGCGTTTATTACTGGTCGAATCATTATTAGTTCGATTCGTACTAGCGTATAAAAAATTCGGATAAGCGCAATTTGCCTTGGAGCAACGTATGCCGATATTTCTCTCGCGTTCGTTCTATTCGGAAGTAAAAAAATTATTTTAAACAATTTATCGCATAAATCGCGTTTATTAACGGTCGAATCATTATTAGTTCGATTCGTACTAGCGTATAAAAAATTCGGATAAGCGCATTTGCCTTGGAGCAACGTATGCCGATATTGCTCTCGCGTTCGTTCTAGTCGGAAGTAAAAAAATTATTTTAAACAATTTATCGCATAAATCGCGTTTATTACTGGTCGAATCATTATTAGTTCGATTCGTACTAGCGTATAAAAAATTCGGATAAGCGCATTTGCCTTGGAGCAACGTATGCCGATATTTCTCTCGCGTTCATTCTAGTCGGAAGTAAAAAAAATATTTTAAACAATTTATCGCATAAATCGCGTTTATTACTGGTCGAATCATTATTAGTTCGATTCGTACTAGCGTATAAAAAATTCGGATAAGCGCATTTGCCTTGGAGCAACGTATGCCGATATTTCTCTCACGTTCGTTCTATTCGGAAGTAAAAAAATTATTTTAAACAATTTATCGCATAAATCGCGTTTATTACCGGTCGAATCATTATTAGTTCGATTCGTACTAGCGTATAAAAAATTCGGATAAGCGCATTTGCCTTGGAGCAACGTATGCCGATATTTCTCTCGCGTTCGTTCTAGTCGGAAGTAAAAAAATTATTTTAAACAATTTATCGCATAAATCGCGTTTATTACTGGTCGAATCATTATTAGTTCGATTCGTACTAGCGTATAAAAAATTCGGATAAGCGCATTTGCCTTGGAGCAACGTATGCCGATATTTCTCTCACGTTCGTTCTATTCGGAAGTAAAAAAATTATTTTAAACAATTTATCACATAAATCGCGTTTATTACCGGTCGAATCATTATTAGTTCGATTCGTACTAGCGTATAAAAAATTCGTATAAGCGCATTTGCCTTGGAGCAACGTATGACCATATTTCTCTCGCGTTCGTTCTATTCGGAAGTAAAAAAATTATTTTAAACAATTTATCGCATAAATCGCGTTTATTACCGGTCGAATCATTATTAGTTCGATTCGTACTAGCGTATAAAAAATTCGTATAAGCGCATTTGCCTTGGAGCAACGTATGCCGATATTTCTCTCGCGTTCGTTCTATTCGGAAGTAAAAAAATTATTTTAAACAATTTATCGCATGAATCGCGTTTATTACCGGTCGAATCATTATTAGTTCGATTCGTACTAGCGTATAAAAAATTCGGATAAGCGCATTTGCCTTGGAGCAACGTATGCCGATATTTCTCTCGCGTTCGTTCTAGTCGGAAGTAAAAAAATTATTTTAAACAATTTATCGCATAAATCGCGTTTATTACTGGTCGAATCATTATTAGTTCGATTCGTACTAGCGTATAAAAAATTGGGAGAAGCGCATTTGCCTTGGAGCAACGTATGCCGATATTTCTCTCGCGTTCGTTCTATTCGGAAGTAAAAAAATTATTTTAAACAATTTATCGCATAAATCGCGTTTATTTCCGGTCGAATCATTATTAGTTCGATTCGTACTAGCGTATAAAAAATTCGTATAAGCGCATTTGCCTTGGAGCAACGTATGCCGATATTTCTCTCGCGTTCGTTCTATTCAGAAGTAAAAAAATTATTTTAAACAATTTATCGCATAAATCGCGTTTATTACTGGTCGAATCATTATTAGTTCGATTCGTACTAGCGTATAAAAAATTCGGATAAGCGCATTTGCCTTGGAGCAACGTATGCCGATATTTCTCTCACGTTCGTTCTATTCGGAAGTAAAAAAATTATTTTAAACAATTTATCGCATAAATCGCGTTTATTACCGGTCGAATCATTGTTAGTTCGATTCGTACTAGCGTATAAAAAATTCGTATAAGCGCATTTGCCTTGGAGCAACGTAGGCCGATATTTCTCTCGCGTTCGTTCTATTCGGAAGTAAAAAAATGATTTTAAACAATTTATCGCATGAATCGCGTTTATTACCGGTCGAATCATTATTAGTTCGATTCGTACTAGCGTATAAAAAATTCGGATAAGCGCATTTGCCTTGGAGCAACGTATGCCGATATTTCTCTCGCGTTCGTTCTAGTCGGAAGTCAAAAAATTATTTTAACCTATCTATCGCATGAATAAGCGTTGTTCACTGATCGAATCATTATTAATTCGATTCGTACTAGCGTATAAAAAATTCGGATAAGCGCATTTGCCTTGGAGCAACGTATGCCGATATTTCTCTCGCGTTCGTTCTATTCAGAAGTAAAAAAATTATTTTAAACAATTTATCGCATAAATCGCGTTTATTACTGGTCGAATCATTATTAGTTCGATTCGTACTAGCGTATAAAAAATTCGGATAAGCGCAATTTGCCTTGGAGCAACGTATGCCGATATTTCTCTCGCGTTCGTTCTATTCGGAAGTAAAAAAATTATTTTAAACAATTTATCGCATAAATCGCGTTTATTACCGGTCGAATCATTATTAGTTCGATTCGTACTAGCGTATAAAAAATTCGGATAAGCGCATTTGCCTTGGAGCAACGTATGCCGATATTTCTCTCGCGTTCGTTCTAGTCGGAAGTAAAAAAATTATTTTAAACAATTTATCGCATAAATCGCGTTTATTACTGGTCGAATCATTATTAGTTCGATTCGTACTAGCGTATAAAAAATTCGGATAAGCGCATTTGCCTTGGAGCAACGTATGCCGATATTTCTCTCACGTTCGTTCTATTCGGAAGTAAAAAAATTATTTTAAACAATTTATCGCATAAATCGCGTTTATTACCGGTCGAATCATTATTAGTTCGATTCGTACTAGCGTATAAAAAATTCGGATAAGCGCATTTGCCTTGCAGCAACGTATGCCGATATTTCTCTCGCGTTCATTCTAGTCGGAAGTAAAAAAAATATTTTAAACAATTTATCGCATAAATCGCGTTTATTACTGGTCGAATCATTAATAGTTCGATTCGTACTAGCGTATAAAAATTCGTATAACCGCATTTGCCTTGGAGCAACGTATGCCGATATTTCTCTCGCGTTCGTTCTATTCAGAAGTAAAAAAATTATTTTAAACAATTTATCGCATAAATCGCGTTTATTACTGGTCGAATCATTATTAGTTCTATTCGTACTAGCGTATAAAAAATTCGTATAAGCGCATTTGCCTTGGAGCAACGTATGCCGATATTTCTCTCGCGTTCGTTCTATTCGGAAGTAAAAAAATTATTTTAAACAATTTATCGCATGAATCGCGTTTATTACCGGTCGAATCATTATTAGTTCGATTCGTACTAGCGTATAAAAAATTCGGATAAGCGCATTTGCCTTGGAGCAACGTATGCCGATATTTCTCTCGCGTTCGTTCTATTCGGAAGTCAAAAAATTATTTTAACCTATCTATCGCATGAATAAGCGTTGTTCACTGATCGAATCATTATTAGTTCGATTCGTACTAGCGTATAAAAAATTCGGATAAACGCATTTGCCTTGGAGCAACGTATGCCGATATTTCTCTCGCGTTCGTTCTATTCAGAAGTAAAAAAATTATTTTAAACAATTTATCGCATAAATCGCGTTTATTACTGGTCGAATCATTATTAGTTCGATTCGTAGTAGCGTATAAAAAATTCGGATAAGCGCAATTTGCCTTGGAGCAACGTATGCCGATATTTCTCTCGCGTTCGTTCTATTCGGAAGTAAAAAAATTATTTTAAACAATTTATCGCATAAATCGCGTTTATTAACGGTCGAATCATTATTAGTTCGATTCGTACTAGCGTATAAAAAATTCGGATAAGCGCATTTACCTTGGAGCAACGTATGCCGATATTGCTCTCGCGTTCGTTCTAGTCGGAAGTAAAAAAATTATTTTAAACAATTTATCGCATAAATCGCGTTTATTACTGGTCGAATCATTATTAGTTCGATTCGTACTAGCGTATAAAAAATTCGGATAAGCGCATTTGCCTTGGAGCAACGTATGCCGATATTTCTCTCGCGTTCATTCTAGTCGGAAGTAAAAAAAATATTTTAAACAATTTATCGCATAAATCGCGTTTATTACTGGTCGAATCATTAATAGTTCGATTCGTACTAGCGTATAAAAAATTCGTATAAGCGCATTTGCCTTGGAGCAACGTATGCCGATATTTCTCTCGCGTTCGTTCTATTCAGAATTAAAAAAATTATTTTAAACAATTTATCGCATAAATCGCGTTTATTACTGGTCGAATCATTATTAGTTCGATTCGTACTAGCGTATAAAAAATTCGGATAAGCGCATTTGCCTTGGAGCAACGTATGCCGATATTTCTCTCACGTTCGTTCTATTCGGAAGTAAAAAAATTATTTTAAACAATTTATCGCATAAATCGCGTTTATTACCGGTCGAATCATTATTAGTTCGATTCGTACTAGCGTATTAAAAATTCGTATAAGCGCATTTGCCTTGGAGCAACGTATGCCGATATTTCTCTCGCGTTCGTTCTATTCGGAAGTAAAAAAATTATTTTAAACAATTTATCGCATGAATCCCGTTTATTACCGGTCGAATCATTATTAGTTCGATTCGTACTAGCGTATAAAAAATTCGGATAAGCGCATTTGCCTTGGAGCAACGTATGCCGATATTTCTCTCGCGTTCGTTCTAGTCGGAAGTCAAAAAATTATTTTAACCTATCTATCGCATGAATAAGCGTTGTTCACTGGTCGAATCATTATTAGTTCGATTCGTACTAGCGTATAAAAAATTCGGATAAGCGCATTTGCCTTGGAGCAACGTATGCCGATATTTCTGTCACGTTCGTTCTATTCGGAAGTAAAAAAATTATTTTCAACAATTTATCGCATAAATCGCGTTTATTACCGGTCGAATCATTATTAGTTCGATTCGTACTAGCGTATAAAAAATTCGTATAAGCGCATTTGCCTTGGAGCAACGTATGCCGATATTTCTCTCGCGTTCGTTCTAGTCGGAAGTAAAAAAATTATTTTAAACAATTTATCGCATGAATCGCGTTTATTACCGGTCGAATCATTATTAGTTCGATTCGTACTAGCGTATAAAAAATTCGGATAAGCGCATTTGCCTTGGAGCAACGTATGCCGATATTTCTCTCGCGTTCGTTCGAGTCGGAAGTAAAAAAATTATTTTAAACAATTTATCGCATAAATCGCGTTTATTACTGGTCGAATCATTATTAGTTCGATTCGTACTAGCGTATAAAAAATTGGGATAAGCGCATTTGCCTTGGAGCAACGTATGCCGATATTTCTCTCACGTTCGTTCTATTCGGAAGTAAAAAAATTATTTTAAACAATTTATCGCATAAATCGCGTTTATTTCCGGTCGAATCATTATTAGTTCGATTCGTACTAGCGTATAAAAAATTCGGATAAGCGCATTTGCCTTGGAGCAACGTATGCCGATATTTCTCTCGCGTTCGTTCTAGTCGGAAGTAAAAAAAATATTTTAAACAATTTATCGCATAAATGGCGTTTATTACTGGACGAATCGATATTAGTTCGATTCGTGCTAGCGTATAAAAAATTCGTATAAGCGCATTTGCCTTGCAGCAACGTATGCCGATATTTCTCTCGCGTTCGTTCTAGTCGGAAGTAAAAAAAATATTTTAAACAATTTATCGCATAAATCGCGTTTATTACTGGTCGAATCATTATTAGTTCGATTCGTACTAGCGTATAAAAAATTCGGATAAGCGCATTTGCCTTGGAGCAACGTATGCCGATATTTCTCTCGCGTTCGTTCTAGTCGGAAGTAAAAAAATTATTTTAAACAATTTATCGCATAAATCGCGTTTATTACTGGTCGAATCATTATTAGTTCGATTCGTACTAGCGTATAAAAAATTCGTATAAGCGCATTTGCCTTGGAGCAACGTATGCCGATATTTCTCTCGCGTTCGTTCTATTCGGAAGTAAAAAAATTATTTTAAACAATTTATCGCATAAATCGCGTTTATTACCGGTGGAATAATTATTAGTTCGATTCGTACTAGCGTATAAAAAATTCGTATAAGCGCATTTGCCTTGGAGCAACGTATGCCGATATTTCTCTCGCGTTCGTTCTATTCGGAAGTAAAAAAATGATTTTAAACAATTTATCGCATGAATCGCGTTTATTACCGGTCGAATCATTATTAGTTCGATTCGTACTAGCGTATAAAAAATTCGGATAAGCGCATTTGCCTTGGAGCAACGTATGCCGATATTTCTCTCGCGTTCGTTCTAGTCGGAAGTCAAAAAATTATTTTAACCTATCTATCGCATGAATAAGCGTTGTTCACTGATCGAATCATTATTAGTTCGATTCGTACTAGCGTATAAAAAATTCGGATAAGCGCATTTGCCTTGGAGCAACGTATGCCGATATTTCTCTCGCGTTCGTTCTAGTCGGAAGTAAAAAAATTATTTTAAACAATTTATCGCATAAATGGCGTTTATTACTGGACGAATCGATATTAGTTCGATTCGTGCTAGCGTATAAAAAATTCGTATAAGCGCATTTGCCTTGGAGCAACGTATGCCGACATTTCTCTCGCGTTCGTTCTAGTCGGAAGTAAAAAAAATATTTTAAACAATTTATCGCATAAATCGCGTTTATTACTGGTCGAATCATTATTAGTTCGATTCGTACTAGCGTATAAAAAATTCGGATAAGCGCAATTTACCTTGGAGCAACGTATGGCGATATTTCTCTCGCGTTCGTTCTATTCGGAAGTAAAAAAATTATTTTAAACAATTTATCGCATAAATCGCGTTTATTACCGGTCGAATCATTATTAGTTCGATTCGTACTAGCGTATAAAAAATTCGGATAAGCGCATTTGCCTTGGAGCAACGTATGCCGATATTTCTCTCGCGTTCATTCTAGTCGGAAGTAAAAAAAATATTTTAAACAATTTATCGCATAAATCGCGTTTATTACTGGTCGAATCATTAATAGTTCGATTCGTACTAGCGTATAAAAAATTCGTATAAGCGCATTTGCCTTGGAGCAACGTATGCCGATATTTCTCTCGCGTTCGTTCTATTCAGAAGTAAAAAAATTATTTTAAACAATTTATCGCATAAATCGCGTTTATTACTGGTCGAATCATTATTAGTTCGATTCGTACTAGCGTATAAAAAATTCGGATAAGCGCATTTGCCTTGGAGCAACGTATGCCGATATTTCTCTCACGTTCGTTCTATTCGGAAGTAAAAAAATTATTTTAAACAATTTATCGCATAAATCGCGTTTATTACCGGTCGAATCATTATTAGTTCGATTCGTACTAGCGTATAAAAAATTCGTATAAGCGCATTTGCCTTGGAGCAACGTATGCCGATATTTCTCTCGCGTTCGTTCTATTCGGAAGTAAAAAAATTATTTTAAACAATTTATCGCATGAATCGCGTTTATTACCGGTCGAATCATTATTAGTTCGATTCGTACTAGCTTATAAAAAATTCGGATAAGCGCATTTGCCTTGGAGCAACGTAAGCCGATATTTCTCTCGCGTTCGTTCTATTCGGAAGAAAAAAAATTATTTTAAACAATTTATCGCATAAATCGCGTTTATTACCGGTCGAATCATTATTAGTTCGATTCGTACTAGCGTATAAAAAATTCGTATAAGCGCATTTGCCTTGGAGCAACGTATGCCGATATTTCTCTCGCGTTCGTTCTATTCGGAAGTAAAAAAATTATTTTAAACAATTTATCGCATGAATCGCGTTTATTACCGGTCGAATCATTATTAGTTCGATTCGTACTAGCTTATAAAAAATTCGGATAAGCGCATTTGCCTTGGAGCAACGTAAGCCGATATTTCTCTCGCGTTCGTTCTATTCGGAAGTAAAAAAATTATTTTAAACAATTTATCGCATAAATCGCGTTTATTACCGGTCGAATCATTATTAGTTCGATTCGTACTAGCGTATAAAAAATTCGGATAAGCGCATTTGCCTTGGAGCAACGTATGCCGATATTTCTCTCGCGTTCGTTCTAGTCGGAAGTAAAAAAATTATTTTAAACAATTTATCGCATAAATAGCGTTTATTACTGGACGAATCGATATTAGTTCGATTCGTGCTAGCGTATAAAAAATTCGTATAAGCGCATTTGCCTTGGAGCAACGTATGCCGATATTTCTCTCGCGTTCGTTCTAGTCGGAAGTAAAAAAAAATATTTTAAACAATTTATCGCATAAATCGCGTTTATTACTGGTCGAATCATTATTAGTTCGATTCGTACTAGCGTATAAAAAATTCGGATAAGCGCAATTTACCTTGGAGCAACGTATGCCGATATTTCTCTCGCGTTCGTTCTATTCGGAAGGAAAAAAATTATTTTAAACAATTTATCGCATAAATCGCGTTTATTACCGGTCGAATCATTATTAGTTCGATTCGTACTAGCGTATAAAAAATTCGGATAAGCGCATTTGCCTTGGAGCAACGTATGCCGATATTTCTCTCGCGTTCATTCTAGTCGGAAGTAAAAAAAATATTTTAAACAATTTATCGCATAAATCGCGTTTATTACTGGTCGAATCATTAATAGTTCGATTCGTACTAGCGTATAAAAAATTCGTATAAGCGCATTTGCCTTGGAGCAACGTATGCCGATATTTCTCTCGCGTTCGTTCTATTCAGAAGTAAAAAATTATTTTAAACAATTTATCGCATAAATCGCGTTTATTACTGGTCGAATCATTATTAGTTCGATTCGTACTAGCGTATAAAAAATTCGGATAAGCGCATTTGCCTTGGAGCAACGTATGCCGATATTTCTCTCACGTTCGTTCTATTCGGAAGTAAAAAAATTATTTTAAACAATTTATCGCATAAATCGCGTTTATTACCGGTCGAATCATTATTAGTTCGATTCGTACTAGCGGATAAAAAATTCGTATAAGCGCATTTGCCTTGGAGCAACGTATGCCGATATTTCTCTCGCGTTCGTTCTATTCGGAAGTAAAAAAATTATTTTAAACAATTTATCGCATGAATCGCGTTTATTACCGGTCGAATCATTATTAGTTCGATTCGTACTAGCGTATAAAAAATTCGGATAAGCGCATTTGCCTTGGAGCAACGTATGCCGATATTTCTCTCGCGTTCATTCTAGTCGGAAGTAAAAAAAATATTTTAAACAATTTATCGCATAAATCGCGTTTATTACTGGTCGAATCATTATTAGTTCGATTCGTACTAGCGTATAAAAAATTGGGATAAGCGCATTTGCCTTGGAGCAACGTATGCCGATATTTCTCTCACGTTCGTTCTATTCGGAAGTAAAAAAATTATTTTAAACAATTTATCGCATAAATCGCGTTTATTACCGGTCGAATCATTATTAGTTCGATTCGTACTAGCGTATAAAAAATTCGGATAAGCGCATTTGCCTTGGAGCAACGTATGCCGATATTTCTCTCGCGTTCGTTCTAGTCGGAAGTAAAAAAAATTATTTTAAACAATTTATCGCATAAATGGCGTTTATTACTGGACGAATCGATATTAGTTCGATTCGTGCTAGCGTATAAAAAATTCGTATAAGCGCATTTGCCTTGCAGCAACGTATGCCGATATTTCTCTCGCGTTCGTTCTAGTCGGAAGTAAAAAAAATATTTTAAACAATTTATCGCATAAATCGCGTTTATTACTGGTCGAATCATTATTAGTTCGATTCGTACTAGCGTATAAAAAATTCGGATAAGCGCATTTGCCTTGGAGCAACGTATGCCGATATTTCTCTCGCGTTCGTCCTAGTCGGAAGTAAAAAAATTATTTTAAACAATTTATCGCATAAATCGCGTTTATTACTGGTCGAATCATTATTAGTTCGATTCGTACTAGCGTATAAAAAATTCGGATAAGCGCATTTGCCTTGGAGCAACGTATGCCGATATTTCTCTCCCGTTCGTTCTATTCGGAAGTAAAAAAATTATTTTAAACAATTTATCACATAAATCGCGTTTATTACCGGTCGAATCATTATTAGTTCGATTCGTACTAGCGTATAAAAAATTCGTATAAGCGCATTTGCCTTGGAGCAACGTATGCCGATATTTCTCTCGCGTTCGTTCTATTCGGAAGTAAAAAAATTATTTTAAACAATTTATCGCATAAATCGCGTTTATTACCGGTCGAATCATTATTAGTTCGATTCGTACTAGCGTATAAAAAATTCGTATAAGCGCATTTGCCTTGGAGCAACGTATGCCGATATTTCTCTCGCGTTCGTTCTATTCGGAAGTAAAAAAATTATTTTAAACAATTTATCGCATGAATCGCGTTTATTACCGGTCGAATCATTATTAGTTCGATTCGTACTAGCGTATAAAAAATTCGGATAAGCGCATTTGCCTTGGAGCAACGTATGCCGATATTTCTCTCGCGTTCGTTCTAGTCGGAAGTAAAAAAATAATTTTAAACAATTTATCGCATAAATCGCGTTTATTACTGGTCGAATCATTATTAGTTCGATTCGTACTAGCGTATAAAAAATTGGGATAAGCGCATTTGCCTTGGAGCAACGTATGCCGATATTTCTCTCACGTTCGTTCTATTCGGAAGTAAAAAAATTATTTTAAACAATTTATCGCATAAATCGCGTTTATTACCGGTCGAATCATTATTAGTTCGATTCGTACTAGCGTATAAAAAATTCGGATAAGCGCATTTGCCTTGGAGCAACGTATGCCGATATTTCTCTCGCGTTCGTTCTAGTCGGAAGTAAAAAAATTATTTTAAACAATTTATCGCATAAATGGCGTTTATTACTGGACGAATCGATATTAGTTCGATTCGTGCTAGCGTATAAAAAATTCGTATAAGCGCATTTGCCTTGCAGCAACGTATGCCGATATTTCTCTCGCGTTCGTTCTAGTCGGAAGTAAAAAAAATATTTTAAACAATTTATCGCATAAATCGCGTTTATTACTGGTCGAATCATTATTAGTTCGATTCGTACTAGCGTATAAAAAATTCGGATAAGCGCATTTGCCTTGGAGCAACGTATGCCGATATTTCTCTAGCGTTCGTTCTAGTCGGAAGTAAAAAAATTATTTTAAACAATTTATCGCATAAATCGCGTTTATTACTGGTCGAATCATTATTAGTTCGATTCGTACTAGCGTATAAAAAATTCGGATAAGCGCATTTGCCTTGGAGCAACGTATGCCGATATTTCTCTCGCGTTCATTCTAGTCGGAAGTAAAAAAAATATTTTAAACAATTTATCGCATAAATCGCGTTTATTACTGGTCGAATCATTAATAGTTCGATTCGTACTAGCGTATAAAAAATTCGTATAAGCGCATTTGCCTTGGAGCAACGTATGCCGATATTTCTCTCGCGTTCGTTCTATTCAGAAGTAAACAAATTATTTTAAACAATTTATCGCATAAATCGCGTTTATTACTGGTCGAATCATTATTAGTTCGATTCGTACTAGCATATAAAAAATTCGGATAAGCGCATTTGCCTTGGAGCAACGTATGCCGATATTTCTCTCACGTTCGTTCTATTCGGAAGTAAAAAAATTATTATTAAATTATTTGCCTTGGAGCAACGTATGCCGATATTTCTCTCGCGTTCGTTCTATTCGGAAGTAAAAAAATTATTTTAAA
Organism: Ichneumon xanthorius; assembly: GCA_917499995.1. NCBI lineage: Eukaryota > Metazoa > Arthropoda > Insecta > Hymenoptera > Ichneumonidae > Ichneumon > Ichneumon xanthorius. The sequence continues at coordinate 386,941 of CAKJTD010000077.1, read as the reverse complement.
CAATTTATCGCATAAATCGCGTTTATTACCGATCGAATCATTATTAGTTCGATTTGTACTAGCTTATAAAAAATTCGGATAAGCGCATTTGCCTTGGAGCAACGTATGCCGATATTTCTCTCGCGTTCGTTCTAGTCGGAAGTAAAAAAATTATTTTAAACAATTTATCGCATAAATGGCGTTTATTACTGGACGAATCGATATTAGTTCGATTCGTGCTAGCGTATAAAAAATTCGTATAAGCGCATTTGCCTTGGAGCAACGTATGCCGATATTTCTCTCGCGTTCGTTCTAGTCGGAAGTAAAAAAAATATTTTAAACAATTTATCGCATAAATCGCGTTTATTACTGGTCGAATCATTATTAGTTCGATTCGTACTAGCGTATGAAAAATTCGGATAAGCGCAATTTACCTTGGAGCAACGTATGGCGATATTTCTCTCGCGTTCGTTCTATTCGGAAGTAAAAAAATTATTTTAAACAATTTATCGCATAAATCGCGTTTATTACCGGTCGAATCATTATTAGTTCGATTCGTACTAGCGTATAAAAAATTCGGATAAGCGCATTTGCCTTGGAGCAACGTATGCCGATATTTCTCTCGCGTTCATTCTAGTCGGAAGTAAAAAAAATATTTTAAACAATTTATCGCATAAATCGCGTTTATTACCGGTCGAATCATTATTAGTTCGATTCGTACTAGCGTATAAAAAATTCGTATAAGCGCATTTGCCTTGGAGCAACGTATGCCGATATTTCTCTCGCGTTCGTTCTATTCGGAAGTAAAAAAATTATTTTAAACAATTTATCGCATAAATCGCGTTTATTACCGGTCGAATCATTATTAGTTCGATTCGAACTAGCGTATAAAAAATTCGTATAAGCGCATTTGCCTTGGAGCAACGTATGCCGATATTTCTCTCACGTTCGTTCTATTCGGAAGTAAAAAAATTATTTTAAACAATTTATCGCATAAATCGCGTTTATTACCAGTCGAATCATTATTAGTTCGATTCGTACTAGCGTATAAAAAATTCGTATAAGCGCATTTGCCTTGGAGCAACGTATGCCGATATTTCTCTCGCGTTCGTTCTATTCGGAAGTAAAAAAATTATTTTAAACAATTTATCGCATAAATCGCGTTTATTACCGGTCGAATCATTATTAGTTCGATTCGAACTAGCGTATAAAAAATTCGTATAAGCGCATTTGCCTTGGAGCAACGTATGCCGATATTTCTCTCGCGTTCGTTCTATTCGGAAGTAAAAAAATTATTTTAAACAATTTATCGCATAAATCGCGTTTATTACCGGTCGAATCTGTTGGAATATAGCTAAAAACAATTTACGGTTTACTATGCAACGGCAACCCTCTCGCTTATGTTTTGTTAAAACATTCTCCCTCACTTGTCAACGGACTTTCTACCGGAATGCATCCCTTGTAATCTTTTGCTGATTTATTAAACTGTTAAACCAAACCTGCGTAACCATTTTCTACAGGTTATGGGCCCAGGAAGCAAAATAGTGCAATATAAAATAATCGAGTAAAAGTGTATTGTGAAAGTTGATTGAGTCGGAAACAGAAATTTTTATTTCTCGTACGGGGGAGATCTTTTATCGAAATCATCATGTCTACGATAAAGATTCCACCGTTGAAGAAGGAGAACTACGACACGTGGAAAATCCACGTTCGAGCGATGCTCGTGAAAAACGATGCATGGGCTTACGTGAACGGCGAGACAGTTAGACCCGAAGTAGCCGCCGCTGCTGCCGAATGGAAGATCGCCGATGAAAAAGCCATGGCGGATTTAATTCTCGCCATAAGTGCTGAGGAATTGAAGCACGTAAATGGATGCACGACATCAGCTGAAGTTTGGACGAAATTGAAGAATGTTTACGAATCTGATGGACCAACGCGAAAAGCGATGCTACTGGAAGAATTAATTCGTCACAAGGCAAGTGATTCTCAAGATATGAGGGATTACGTGGCAAATTTCTTTGACACGATCAACAAATTGGAGGCTATGGAGATTAAAATCCCACAAGAAATGATCACCGTCCTTCTACTGGCGAGTCTGCCAGAATCATTCGAGTCATTTCGCGTAGCTATGAAATCGCGAAAAGAATTGGCTACTCCAGACGAATTGAAGATAAAAATATTGGACGAGTATCAAGCGAGAAAACGTGGGAACGACGAAAAATCGGAAGCGTTATTCACTACGAAGCCGCAGGCAAAAGATGAAAAAACTAAACGAAGGTACTTCAGATTTAATTGTCATAATTGTGGCAAAAAGGGCCACATGGCAAAAGATTGTAGAATTCCAAAAAACGAAGAATCGAAAAGTAACCAAGTTACGAAATGCGCCGAAGTTGTCATGAAGGCTGTCGCCAATCGAGAAGAACGATGGTGTTTGGACTCCGGCGCATCTTCACACATGTGCAATGACAAGACGAAATTCGCAAACATGAAAGAACCGTTGACACGTAAACTGAATTTAGCATCGAAGGATTCTACCTCCATCGATGGTGTCGGTGTAGTGAAAATCGACGTAAACAAAAATCTTACAGCGAAGCTCGAAGATACTCTACACGTAAGTGATCTTCGTTCCAATCTAATATCCGTCGGAAAGATAACGGATCACGGGTTCGAAGTTAACTTCAACAAGACTGAAGCATCTGTTGTTGATCCAAAAACCAAAGAAAAGGTGATGGTTGCTAAAAGGAACGGAAGTTTGTACTTTCTAGAAGAATCTGCCGAAGAGGCGACAATAGCTCGAACTGGAGAATCAAGCTTACAGATGTGGCATGAAAAATTCGGACACCTGAACGGAAAAGATCTGAAAGAATTAATTCAACAGAAGAAGATTCACGGAATTAATATCAAAGGCGAAGGAGAACTGGCGACTTGTGAAATCTGTATACAAGGTAAACAATCGCAGACTCCATTCAAAGAGTCGAGCACGGAATCAACAGATATTTTAGAGTTGATTCATTCCGATATTTGTGGACCAATGAGATCTGCATCTCTATCAGGCTCGAAATATTTTGTCACCTTCATAGATGACAAATCCAAATGGTGCGAAGTTTATTTCTTGAAAGCAAAAAGCGAATTATTCGATAAATTCGTAGAATTCAAAGCCGAAGTTGAGAAACAAACCGGAAAGAAAATAAAAATTCTGAGATCCGACAACGGCGGTGAATATCGCAGTAAGAAACTTGAAGATTACCTGAAGAAACAAGGAATTCAACATCAACGAACCGTGGAATATACACCACAACAAAACGGTGTTGCGGAGCGCAAGAATCGTACGTTAGTTGAGATGGCGCGTTGCATGCTACTCCAATCAAAGCTTTCATCGAATTTTTGGGCTGAAGCTATCTACACTGCGACGTATATCCGAAATAGATGTCCATCGAGAAATCTAAACGGCGAGACACCGCACAAAGCTTGGCTAGGAAGAATACCGACTGCCATATATTTCCAAAAATTCGGAGTAAAAGCGTATATGCTGGACAAAACGACGAAAGGGAAATTCGATTCCAGATCGATTGAATGCGTCTTTGTCGGTTACTCAACGGAATCAAAAGCTTACAGACTCTGGGATCCGAAATCAAGAAAAATCAGAATTAGCCGAGACGTCAGATTTCTTGACGAATTTCAGGTCGCAGCGGAATCCCAGATAGCACCTGAAGAGATAGAAATTTCTTTCGAACCGTTGCAAAGAAATAGCGTGGAGATCCCAGCAGTAAATCAACCAGAAGATCAAGAAGATCAAGGAGACCAAGAAGATCAAGAAGATCAAGAAGATCAAGAAGATACACGAGAAAACGATCGAGAAAACGATCGAGAAGACGATCGAGAAGATAGACGAGAAAATTCATCGGAGACTGCTCGCGAGCAGCAAATCGAACAAAAAATGAAGATTGGACCAGGACGACCGAAACTATTGCGAACGGGATGTAGAGGACGTCCAAAGAAACTTTACAATATGATTCCTGACGATTCTGAAGAAGCCACACTTCAACAAGAAATCGATATTCCGCAAGAAGAGTTCTACGACGCGAATGAATTCGCCGGAATGATCGAAGACGATGACCCAGCGACGATAAAAGAAGCAATGTCATCACAATACGCCGACGAATGGAAGGAAGCAATTCTACGAGAATATGAAGCTTTGTTAAAAAATGGTACTTGGACTCTCGTAGATTACCCGAAAGGAAGAAAGATCGTTGGATCAAAATGGGTACTAAGGACCAAATTCCGATCGGACGGGACAATTGAACGTCGAAAAGCACGTTTAGTGGCTAAGGGTTTCACCCAAGAGCGGTACGTGGATTATCACGAAACGTTTGCCCCAGTTACTCGAGCCAGTTCGATTCGCACTGTCATGGGACTGGCAGCGGAACTTGATCTTGAAATTCAGCAATTGGATTTCGTTAGTGCATACCTGAATGGCGAACTCGAAGAAGAAATCTTTATGGATTTTCCAGAAGGTTTGGCGATGATACTTGATCCGCAAGATCTACCGACGAACAAGGTGTGTCTTTTAAAAAAGTCCATTTACGGATTGAAACAATCGGGACGACAATGGTATCGTAAACTGGATCTGCGACTAAAAGAACTCGGAATGAAACCATCCGACGCCGATACTTGCGTCTATATATACAAGAGGAACGAGAAATTAACGATAGTTCTGATCTACGTCGACGATCTGATCATTGCGTCAAACGATAAAGAAAAGACGGAAGAATTAAAAAAATGTCTATCGAAATCCTTCGAGATGAAAGATCTAGGCAAAATTCATTACTGTTTGGGTCTAGAATTCTCTCAAAATGACGAAACGAAGACCATCCGCATGACTCAAAAGAAATATATTCAGAGCGTACTTCAACGATTCAACATGGAAGATTGTAAGACTGTAGCAAGTCCTATGAATCCCGCTGTAAAGTTGACGAAGAAGATGTGTCCGGTCTCTAATATCGAGAAGAAAGCGATGGAGAAGATACCCTACAGAAACCTTGTTGGATCATTAATGTATCTCGCAACGTCTACACGTCCAGATATAGCCTATCCTGTGAGTGCTCTCAGCCAGTTCAACGAAAATCCAGGCGAAGAACACTGGAAAGCCGCAAAGCGCGTTCTGAGATATTTAAAGGGGACTCAAGATTTGGGTTTGACTTTTGAAAAAACCAAGAAGGAACTGATTGGCTATGCAGATGCTGATTGGGCTGCTAATACTGACGACAGAAGATCCTATACCGGTTTTGCTTTTAAATTGGCAGGAGCAGCGATAAACTGGTCATCACGAAAACAGAAAACCGTTGCATTGTCAACAGCCGAAGCCGAGTATATGGCCTTGGGAGAAGCTTCGAAAGAAGCAATTTATTTGCGCAAGTTCCTTTCCGAGTTCGTACAAGTTTTTGGAGCAACGAAACTTCTGTGCGATAACCAAAGCGCTGGATTGATTGTCAAGAATCCCGTCTTTCATGAACGAATGAAACACATTGATATTCGGTATCATTTCGTACGGGAAGTTGTCCAACGGAACGAGCTAAAAATCGAATATATCCCGACGGATCAGATGCCTGCCGATATGTTAACGAAAGGGTTAACAGCGCCGAAACATCTCAAGTGTATTGAGGCGCTCGGATTGAAATGAATCTATTGCGTATTTATTCGATGTGTAATTGTATTTTACGGGGGAGTGTTGGAATATAGCTAAAAACAATTTACGGTTTACTATGCAACGGCAACCCTCTCGCTTATGTTTTGTTAAAACATTCTCCCTCACTTGTCAACGGACTTTCTACCGGAATGCATCCCTTGTAATCTTTTGCTGATTTATTAAACTGTTAAACCAAACCTGCGTAACCATTTTCTACAGAATCATTATTAGTTCGATTCGTACTAGCGTATAAAAAATTCGGATAAGCGCATTTGCCTTGGAGCAACGTATGCCGATATTTCTCTCGCGTTCATTCTAGTCGGAAGTAAAAAAAATATTTTAAACAATTTATCGCATAAATCGCGTTTATTACTGGTCGAATCATTAATAGTTCGATTCGTACTAGCGTATAAAAAATTCGTATAAGCGCATTTGCCTTGGAGCAACGTATGCCGATATTTCTCTCGCGTTCGTTCTATTCAGAAGTAAAAAAATTATTTTAAACAATTTATCGCATAAATCGCGTTTATTACTGGTCGAATCATTATTAGTTCGATTCGTACTAGCGTATAAAAAATTCGGATAAGCGCATTTGCCTTGGAGCAACGTATGCCGATATTTCTCTCGCGTTCGTTCTATTCGGAAGTAAAAAAATTATTTTAAACAATTTATCGCATGAATCGCGTTTATTACCGGTCGAATCATTATTAGTTCGATTCGTACTAGCGTATAAAAAATTCGGATAAGCGCATTTGCCTTGGAGCAACGTATGCCGATATTTCTCTCGCGTTCGTTCTAGTCGGAAGTCAAAAAATTATTTTAACCTATCTATCGCATGAATAAGCGTTGTTCACTGATCGAATCATTATTAGTTCGATTCGTACTAGCGTATAAAAAATTCGGATAAGCGCATTTGCCTTGGAGCAACGTATGCCGATATTTCTCTCGCGTTCGTTCTATTCAGAAGTAAAAAAATTATTTTAAACAATTTATCGCATAAATCGCGTTTATTACTGGTCGAATCATTATTAGTTCGATACGTACTAGCGTATAAAAAATTCGGATAAGCGCAATTTGCCTTGGAGCAACGTATGCCGATATTTCTCTCGCGTTCGTTCTATTCGGAAGTAAAAAAATTATTTTAAACAATTTATCGCATAAATCGCGTTTATTACCGGTCGAATCATTATTAGTTCGATTCGTACTAGCGTATAAAAAATTCGGATAAGCGCTTTTGCCTTGGAGCAACGTATGCCGATATTTCTCTCGCGTTCGTTCTAGTCGGAAGTAAAAAAATTATTTTAAACAATTTATCGCATAAATCGCGTTTATTACTGGTCGAATCATTATTAGTTCGATTCGTACTAGCGTATAAAAAATTCGGATAAGCGCATTTGCCTTGGAGCAACGTATGCCGATATTTCTCTCGCGTTCGTTCTATTCAGAAGTAAAAAAATTATTTTAAACAATTTATCGCATAAATCGCGTTTATTACTGGTCGAATCATTATTAGTTCGATTCGTACTAGCGTATAAAAAATTCGGATAAGCGCATTTGCCTTGGAGCAACGTATGCCGATATTTCTCTCACGTTCGTTCTATTCGGAAGTAAAAAAATTATTTTAAACAATTTATCGCATAAATCGCGTTTATTACCGGTCGAATCATTATTAGTTCGATTCGTACTAGCGTATAAAAAATTCGTATAAGCGCATTTGCCTTGGATCAACGTATGCCGATATTTCTCTCGCGTTCGTTCTATTCGGAAGTAAAAAAATTATTTTAAACAATTTATCGCATGAATCGCGTTTATTACCGGTCGAATCATTATTAGTTCGATTCGTACTAGCGTATAAAAAATTCGGATAAGCGCATTTGCCTTGGAGCAACGTATGCCGATATTTCTCTCGCGTTCGTTCTAGTCGGAAGTCAAAAAATTATTTTAACCTATCTATCGCATGAATAAGCGTTGTTCACTGATCGAACCATTATTAGTTCGATTCGTACTAGCGTATAAAAAATTCGGATAAGCGCATTTGCCTTGGAGCAACGTATGCCGATATTTCTCTCGCGTTCGTTCTATTCAGAAGTAAAAAAATTATTTTAAACAATTTATCGCATAAATCGCGTTTATTACCGGTCGAATCATTATTAGTTCGATTCGTACTAGCGTATAAAAAATTCGTATAAGCGCATTTGCCTTGGAGCAACGTATGCCGATATTTCTCTCGTGTTCATTCTAGTCGGAAGTAAAAAAAATATTTTAAACAATTTATCGCATAAATCGCGTTTATTACTGGTCGAATCATTAATAGTTCGATTCGTACTAGCGTATAAAAAATTCGGATAAGCGCAATTTACCTTGGAGCAACGTATGCCGATATTTCTCTCGCGTTCGTTCTATTCGGAAGTAAAAAAATTATTTTAAACAATTTATCGCATAAATCGCGTTTATTACCGGTCGAATCATTATTAGTTCGATTCGTACTAGCGTATAAAAAATTCGGATAAGCGCATTTGCCTTGGAGCAACGTATGCCGATATTTCTCTCGCGTTCATTCTAGTCGGAAGTAAAAAAAATATTTTAAACAATTTATCGCATAAATCGCGTTTATTACTGGTCGAATCATTAATAGTTCGATTCGTACTAGCGTATAAAAAATTCGTATAAGCGCATTTGCCTTGGAGCAACGTATGCCGATATTTCTCTCGCGTTCGTTCTATTCAGAAGTAAACAAATTATTTTAAACAATTTATCGCATAAATCGCGTTTATTACTGATCGAATCATTATTAGTTCGATTCGTACTAGCATATAAAAAATTCGGATAAGCGCATTTGCCTTGGAGCAACGTATGCCGATATTTCTCTCACGTTCGTTCTATTCGGAAGTAAAAAAATTATTTTAAACAATTTATCGCATAAATCGCGTTTATTACCGGTCGAATCATTATTAGTTCGATTCGTACTAGCGTATAAAAAATTCGTATAAGCGCATTTGCCTTGGAGCAACGTATGCCGATATTTCTCTCGCGTTCGTTCTATTCGGAAGTAAAAAAATTATATTAAACAATTTATCGCATAAATCGCGTTTATTACCGGTCGAATCATTATTAGTTCGATTCGTACTAGCGTATAAAAAATTCGTATAAGCGCATTTGCCTTGGAGCAACGTATGCCGATATTTCTCTCGCGTTCGTTCTATTCGGAAGTAAAAAAATTATTTTAAACAATTTATCGCATAAATCGCGTTTATTACCGGTCGAATCATTATTAGTTCGATTCGTACTAGCGTATAAAAAATTCGTATAAGCGCATTTGCCTTGGAGCAACGTATGCCGATATTTCTCTCGCGTTCGTTCTATTCGGAAGTAAAAAAATTATTTTAAACAATTTATCGCATAAATCGCGTTTATTACCGGTCGAATCATTATTAGTTCGATTCGTACTAGCGTATAAAAAATTCGGATAAGCGCATTTGCCTTGGAGCAACGTATGCCGATATTTCTCTCGCGTTCATTCTAGTCGGAAGTAAAAAAAATATTTTAAACAATTTATCGCATGAATCGCGTTTATTACCGGTCGAATCATTATTAGTTCGATTCGTACTAGCGTATAAAAAATTCGGATAAGCGCATTTGCCTTGGAGCAACGTATGCCGATATTTCTCTCGCGTTCGTTCTAGTCGGAAGTCAAAAAATTATTTTAACCTATCTATCGCATGAATAAGCGTTGTTCACTGATCGAATCATTATTAGTTCGATTCGTACTAGCGTATAAAAAATTCGGATAAGCGCATTTGCCTTGGAGCAACGTATGCCGATATTTCTCTAGCGTTCGTTCTATTCAGAAGTAAAAAAATTATTTTAAACAATTTATCGCATAAATCGCGTTTATTACTGGTCGAATCATTATTAGTTCGATTCGTACTAGCGTATAAAAAATTCGGATAAGCGCAATTTGCCTTGGAGCAACGTATGCCGATATTTCTCTCGCGTTCGTTCTATTCGGAAGTAAAAAAATTATTTTAAACAATTTATCGCATAAATCGCGTTTATTACCGGTCGAATCATTAATAGTTCTATTCGTACTAGCGTATAAAAAATTCGGATAAGCGCATTTGCCTTGGAGCAACGTATGCCGATATTTCTCACGCGTTCGTTCTAGTCGGAAGTAAAAAAATTATTTTAAACAATTTATCGCATAAATCGCGTTTATTACTGGTCGAATCATTATTAGTTCGATTCGTACTAGCGTATAAAAAATTCGGATAAGCGCATTTGCCTTGGAGCAACGTATGCCGATATTTCTCTCACGTTCGTTCTATTCGGAAGTAAAAAAATTATTTTAAACAATTTATCGCATAAATCGCGTTTATTACCGGTCGAATCATTATTAGTTCGATTCGTACTAGCGTATAAAAAATTCGGATAAGCGCATTTGCCTTGGAGCAACGTATGCCGATATTTCTCTCGCGTTCATTCTAGTCGGAAGTAAAAAAAATATTTTAAACAATTTATCGCATAAATCGCGTTTATTACTGGTCGAATCATTAATAGTTCGATTCGTACTAGCGTATAAAAAATTCGTATAAGCGCATTTGCCTTGGAGCAACGTATGCCGATATTTCTCTCGCGTTCGTTCTATTCAGAAGTAAAAAAATTATTTTAAACAATTTATCGCATAAATCGCGTTTATTACCGGTCGAATCATTATTAGTTCGATTCGTACTAGCGTATAAAAAATTCGTATAAGCGCATTTGCCTTGGAGCAACGTATGCCGATATTTCTCTCGCGTTCGTTCTATTCGGAAGTAAAAAAATTATTTTAAACAATTTATCGCATGAATCGCGTTTATTACCGGTCGAATCATTATTAGTTCGATTCGTACTAGCGTATAAAAAATTCGGATAAGCGCATTTGCCTTGGAGCAACGTATGCCGATATTTCTCTCGCGTTCGTTCTAGTCGGAAGTAAAAAAATTATTTTAAACAATTTATCGCATAAATCGCGTTTATTACGGGTCGAATCATTATTAGTTCGATTCGTACTAGCGTATAAAAAATTCGGATAAGCGCATTTGCCTTGGAGCAACGTATGCCGATATTTCTCTCACGTTCGTTCTATTCGGAAGTAAAAAAAATATTTTAAACAATTTATCGCATAAATCGCGTTTATTACCGGTCGAATCATTATTAGTTCGATTCGTACTAGCGTATAAAAAATTCGTATAAGCGCATTTGCCTTGGAGCAACGTATACCGATATTTCTCTCGCGTTCGTTCTATTCAGAAGTAAAAAAATTATTTTAAACAATTTATCGCATAAATCGCGTTTATTACTGGTCGAATCATTATTAGTTCGATTCGTACTAGCGTATAAAAAATTCGGATAAGCGCAATTTGCCTTGGAGCAACGTATGCCGATATTTCTCTCGCGTTCGTTCTATTCGGAAGTAAAAAAATTATTTTAAACAATTTATCGCATAAATCGCGTTTATTACCGGTCGAATCATTATTAGTTCGATTCGTACTAGCGTATAAAAAATTCGGATAAGCGCATTTGCCTTGGAGCAACGTATGCCGATATTTCTCACGCGTTCGTTCTAGTCGGAAGTAAAAAAATTATTTTAAACAATTTATCGCATAAATCGCGTTTATTACTGGTCGAATCATTATTAGTTCGATTCGTACTAGCGTATAAAAAATTCGGATAAGCGCATTTGCCTTGGAGCAACGTATGCCGATATTTCTCTCACGTTCGTTCTATTCGGAAGTAAAAAAATTATTTTAAACAATTTATCGCATAAATCGCGTTTATTACCGGTCGAATCATTATTAGTTCGATTCGTACTAGCGTATAAAAAATTCGGATAAGCGCATTTGCCTTGGAGCAACGTATGCCGATATTTCTCTCGCGTTCTTTCTAGTCTGAAGTAAAAAAAATATTTTAAACAATTTATCGCATAAATCGCGTTTATTACTGGTCGAATCATTAATAGTTCGATTCGTACTAGCGTATAAAAAATTCGTATAAGCGCATTTGCCTTGGAGCAACGTATGCCGATATTTCTCTCGCGTTCGTTCTATTCAGAAGTAAAAAAATTATTTTAAACAATTTATCGCATAAATCGCGTTTATTACTGGTCGAATCATTATTAGTTCGATTCGTACTAGCGTATAAAAAATTCGGATAAGCGCATTTGCCTTGGAGCAACGTATGCCGATATTTCTCTAACGTTCGTTCTATTCGGAAGTAAAAAAATTATTTTAAACAATTTATCGCATAAATCGCGTTTATTATCGGTCGAATCATTATTAGTTCGATTCGTACTAGCGTATAAAAAATTCGTATAAGCGCATTTGCCTTGGAGCAACGTATGCCGATATTTCTCTCGCGTTCGTTCTATTCGGAAGTAAAAAAATTATTTTAAACAATTTATCGCATGAATCGCGTTTATTACCGGTCGAATCATTATTAGTTCGATTCGTACTAGCGTATAAAAAATTCGGATAAGCGCATTTGCCTTGGAGCAACGTATGCCGATATTTCTCTCGCGTTCGTTCTAGTCGGAAGTCAAAAAATTATTTTAACCTATCTATCGCATGAATAAGCGTTGTTCACTGATCGAATCATTATTAGTTCGATTCGTACTAGCGTATAAAAAATTCGGATAAGCGCATTTGCCTTGGAGCAACGTATGCCGATATTTCTCTCGCGTTCGTTCTATTCAGAAGTAAAAAAAATATTTTAAACAATTTATCGCATAATTCGCGTTTATTACTGGTCGAATCATTATTAGTTCGATTCGTACTAGCGTATAAAAAATTCGGATAAGCGCAATTTGCCTTGGAGCAACGTATGCCGATATTTCTCTCGCGTTCGTTCTATTCGGAAGTAAAAAAATTATTTTAAACAATTTATCGCATAAATCGCGTTTATTAACGGTCGAATCATTATTAGTTCGATTCGTACTAGCGTATAAAAAATTCGGATAAGCGCATTTGCCTTGGAGCAACGTATGCCGATATTTCTCTCGCGTTCGTTCTATTCAGAAGTAAAAAAAATATTTTAAACTATTTATCGCATAAATCGCGTTTATTACTGGTCGAATCATTATTAGTTCGATTCGTACTAGCGTATAAAAAATTCGGATAAGCGCAATTTGCCTTGGAGCAACGTATGCCGATATTTCTCTCGCGTTCGTTCTATTCGGAAGTAAAAAAATTATTTTAAACAATTTATCGCATAAATCTCGTTTATTACCGGTCGAATCATTATTAGTTCGATTCGTACTAGCGTATAAAAAATTCGGATAAGCGCATTTGCCTTGGAGCAACGTATGCCGATATTTCTCTCGCGTTCGTTCTAGTCGGAAGTAAAAAAATTATTTTAAACAATTTATCGCATAAATCGCGTTTATTACTGGTCGAATCATTATTAGTTCGATTCGTACTAGCGTATAAAAAATTCGGATAAGCGCAATTTGCCTTGGAGCAACGTATGCCGATATTTCTCTCGCGTTCGTTCTATTCGGAAGTAAAAAAATTATTTTAAACAATTTATCGCATAAATCGCGTTTATTACCGGTCGAATCATTATTAGTTCGATTCGTACTAGCGTATAAAAAATTCGGATAAGCGCAATTTGCCTTGGAGCAACGTATGCCGATATTTCTCTCGCGTTCGTTCTAGTCGGAAGTAAAAAAATTATTTTAAACAATTTATCGCATAAATCGCGTTTATTACTGGTCGAATCATTATTAGTTCGATTCGTACTAGCGTATAAAAAATTCGGATAAGCGCATTTGCCTTAGAGCAACGTATGCCGATATTTCTCTCACGTTCGTTCTATTCGGAAGTAAAAAAATTATTTTAAACAATTTATCGCATGAATCGCGTTTATTACCGGTCGAATCATTATTAGTTCGATTCGTACTAGCGTATAAAAAATTCGGATAAGCGCATTTGCCTTGGAGCAACGTATGCCGATATTTCTCTCGCGTTCGTTCTAGTCGGAAGTAAAAAAATTATTTTAAACAATTTATCGCATAAATCGCGTTTATTACTGGTCGGATCATTATTAGTTCGATTCGTACTAGCGTATAAAAAATTCGGATAAGCGCATTTGCCTTGGAGCAACGTATGCCGATATTTCTCTCGCGTTCGTTCTATTCAGAAGTAAAAAAATTATTTTAAACAATTTATCGCATAAATCGCGTTTATTACTGGTCGAATCATTATTAGTTCGATTCGTACTAGCGTATAAAAAATTCGGATAAGCGCAATTTGCCTTGGAGCAACGTATGCCGATATTTCTCTCGCGTTCGTTCTATTCGGAAGTAAAAAAATTATTTTAAACAATTTATCGCATAAATCGCGTTTATTACCGGTCGAATCATTATTAGTTCGATTCGTACTAGCGTATAAAAAATTCGGATAAGCGCATTTGCCTTGGAGCAACGTATGCCAATATTTCTCTCGCGTTCGTTCTAGTCGGAAGTAAAAAAATTATTTTAAACAATTTATCGCATAAATCGCGTTTATTACTGGTCGAATCATTATTAGTTCGATTCGTACTAGCGTATAAAAAATTCGGATAAGCGCATTTGCCTTGGAGCAACGTATGCCGATATTTCTCTCACGTTCGTTCTATTCGGAAGTAAAAAAATTATTTTAAACAATTTATCGCATAAATCGCGTTTATTACCTGTCGAATCATTATTAGTTCGATTCGTACTAGCGTATAAAAAATTCGGATAAGCGCATTTGCCTTCGAGCAACGTATGCCGATATTTCTCTCGCGTTCATTCTAGTCGGAAGTAAAAAAATTATTTTTAACAATTTATCGCATGAATCGCGTTTATTACCGGTCGAATCATTATTAGTTCGATTCGTGCTAGCGTATAAAAAATTCGTATAAGCGCATTTGCCTTGGAGCAACGTATACCGATATTTCTCTCGCGTTCGTTCTATTCAGAAGTAAAAAAATTATTTTAAACAATTTATCGCATAAATCGCGTTTATTACTGGTCGAATCATTATTAGTTCGATTCGTACTAGCGTATAAAAAATTCGGATAAGCGCATTTGCCTTGGAGCAACGTATGCCGATATTTCTCTCGCGTTCGTTCTATTCAGAAGTAAAAAAATTATTTTAAACAATTTATCGCATAAATCGCGTTTATTACTGGTCGAATCATTATTAGTTCGATACGTACTAGCGTATAAAAAATTCGGATAAGCGCAATTTGCCTTGGAGCAACGTATGCCGATATTTCTCTCGCGTTCGTTCTATTCGGAAGTAAAAAAATTATTTTAAACAATTTATCGCATAAATCGCGTTTATTACCGGTCGAATCATTATTAGTTCGATTCGTACTAGCGTATAAAAAATTCGGATAAGCGCTTTTGCCTTGGAGCAACGTATGCCGATATTTCTCTCGCGTTCGTTCTAGTCGGAAGTAAAAAAATTATTTTAAACAATTTATCGCATAAATCGCGTTTATTACTGGTCGAATCATTATTAGTTCGATTCGTACTAGCGTATAAAAAATTCGGATAAGCGCATTTGCCTTGGAGCAACGTATGCCGATATTTCTCTCGCGTTCTTTCTATTCAGAAGTAAAAAAATTATTTTAAACAATTTATCGCATAAATCGCGTTTATTACTGGTCGAATCATTATTAGTTCGATTCGTACTAGCGTATAAAAAATTCGGATAAGCGCATTTGCCTTGGAGCAACGTATGCCGATATTTCTCTCACGTTCGTTCTATTCGGAAGTAAAAAAATTATTTTAAACAATTTATCGCATAAATCGCGTTTATTACCGGTCGAATCATTATTAGTTCGATTCGTACTAGCGTATAAAAAATTCGTATAAGCGCATTTGCCTTGGATCAACGTATGCCGATATTTCTCTCGCGTTCGTTCTATTCGGAAGTAAAAAAATTATTTTAAACAATTTATCGCATGAATCGCGTTTATTACCGGTCGAATCATTATTAGTTCGATTCGTACTAGCGTATAAAAAATTCGGATAAGCGCATTTGCCTTGGAGCAACGTATGCCGATATTTCTCTCGCGTTCGTTCTAGTCGGAAGTCAAAAAATTATTTTAACCTATCTATCGTATGAATAAGCGTTGTTCACTGATCGAACCATTATTAGTTCGATTCGTACTAGCGTATAAAAAATTCGGATAAGCGCATTTGCCTTGGAGCAACGTATGCCGATATTTCTCTCGCGTTCGTTCTATTCAGAAGTAAAAAAATTATTTTAAACAATTTATCGCATAAATCGCGTTTATTACCGGTCGAATCATTATTAGTTCGATTCGTACTAGCGTATAAAAAATTCGTAGAAGCGCATTTGCCTTGGAGCAACGTATGCCGATATTTCTCTCGTGTTCATTCTAGTCGGAAGTAAAAAAAATATTTTAAACAATTTATCGCATAAATCGCGTTTATTACTGGTCGAATCATTAATAGTTCGATTCGTACTAGCGTATAAAAAATTCGGATAAGCGCAATTTACCTTGGAGCAACGTATGCCGATATTTCTCTCGCGTTCGTTCTATTCGGAAGTAAAAAAATTATTTTAAACAATTTATCGCATAAATCGCGTTTATTACCGGTCGAATCATTATTAGTTCGATTCGTACTAGCGTATAAAAAATTCGGATAAGCGCATTTGCCTTGGAGCAACGTATGCCGATATTTCTCTCGCGTTCATTCTAGTCGGAAGTAAAAAAAATATTTTAAACAATTTATCGCATAAATCGCGTTTATTACTGGTCGAATCATTAATAGTTCGATTCGTACTAGCGTATAAAAAATTCGTATAAGCGCATTTGCCTTGGAGCAACGTATGCCGATATTTCTCTCGCGTTCGTTCTATTCAGAAGTAAACAAATTATTTTAAACAATTTATCGCATAAATCGCGTTTATTACTGATCGAATCATTATTAGTTCGATTCGTACTAGCATATAAAAAATTCGGATAAGCGCATTTGCCTTGGAGCAACGTATGCCGATATTTCTCTCACGTTCGTTCTATTCGGAAGTAAAAAAATTATTTTAAACAATTTATCGCATAAATCGCGTTTATTACCGGTCGAATCATTATTAGTTCGATTCGTACTAGCGTATAAAAAATTCGTATAAGCGCATTTGCCTTGGAGCAACGTATGCCGATATTTCTCTCGCGTTCGTTCTATTCGGAAGTAAAAAAATTATATTAAACAATTTATCGCATAAATCGCGTTTATTACCGGTCGAATCATTATTAGTTCGATTCGTACTAGCGTATAAAAAATTCGTATAAGCGCATTTGCCTTGGAGCAACGTATGCCGATATTTCTCTCGCGTTCGTTCTATTCGGAAGTAAAAAAATTATTTTAAACAATTTATCGCATAAATCGCGTTTATTACCGGTCGAATCATTATTAGTTCGATTCGTACTAGCGTATAAAAAATTCGTATAAGCGCATTTGCCTTGGAGCAACGTATGCCGATATTTCTCTCGCGTTCGTTCTATTCGGAAGTAAAAAAATTATTTTAAACAATTTATCGCATAAATCGCGTTTATTACCGGTCGAATCATTATTAGTTCGATTCGTACTAGCGTATAAAAAATTCGGATAAGCGCATTTGCCTTGGAGCAACGTATGCCGATATTTCTCTCGCGTTCATTCTAGTCGGAAGTAAAAAAAATATTTTAAACAATTTATCGCATGAATCGCGTTTATTACCGGTCGAATCATTATTAGTTCGATTCGTACTAGCGTATAAAAAATTCGGATAAGCGCATTTGCCTTGGAGCAACGTATGCCGATATTTCTCTCGCGTTCGTTCTAGTCGGAAGTCAAAAAATTATTTTAACCTATCTATCGCATGAATAAGCGTTGTTCACTGATCGAATCATTATTAGTTCGATTCGTACTAGCGTATAAAAAATTCGGATAAGCGCATTTGCCTTGGAGCAACGTATGCCGATATTTCTCTAGCGTTCGTTCTATTCAGAAGTAAAAAAATTATTTTAAACAATTTATCGCATAAATCGCGTTTATTACTGGTCGAATCATTATTAGTTCGATTCGTACTAGCGTATAAAAAATTCGGATAAGCGCAATTTGCCTTGGAGCAACGTATGCCGATATTTCTCTCGCGTTCGTTCTATTCGGAAGTAAAAAAATTATTTTAAACAATTTATCGCATAAATCGCGTTTATTACCGGTCGAATCATTATTAGTTCTATTCGTACTAGCGTATAAAAAATTCGGATAAGCGCATTTGCCTTGGAGCAACGTATGCCGATATTTCTCACGCGTTCGTTCTAGTCGGAAGTAAAAAAATTATTTTAAACAATTTATCGCATAAATCGCGTTTATTACTGGTCGAATCATTATTAGTTCGATTCGTACTAGCGTATAAAAAATTCGGATAAGCGCATTTGCCTTGGAGCAACGTATGCCGATATTTCTCTCACGTTCGTTCTATTCGGAAGTAAAAAAATTATTTTAAACAATTTATCGCATAAATCGCGTTTATTACCGGTCGAATCATTATTAGTTCGATTCGTACTAGCGTATAAAAAATTCGGATAAGCGCATTTGCCTTGGAGCAACGTATGCCGATATTTCTCTCGCGTTCATTCTAGTCGGAAGTAAAAAAAATATTTTAAACAATTTATCGCATAAATCGCGTTTATTACTGGTCGAATCATTAATAGTTCGATTCGTACTAGCGTATAAAAAATTCGTATAAGCGCATTTGCCTTGGAGCAACGTATGCCGATATTTCTCTCGCGTTCGTTCTATTCAGAAGTAAAAAAATTATTTTAAACAATTTATCGCATAAATCGCGTTTATTACTGGTCGAATCATTATTAGTTCGATTCGTACTAGCGTATAAAAAATTCGGATAAGCGCATTTGCCTTGGAGCAACGTATGCCGATATTTCTCTCGCGTTCATTCTAGTCGGAAGTAAAAAAAATATTTTAAACAATTTATCGCATAAATCGCGTTTATTACTGGTCGAATCATTAATAGTTCGATTCGTACTAGCGTATAAAAAATTCTTATAAGCGCATTTGCCTTGGAGCAACGTATGCCGATATTTCTCTCGCGTTCGTTCTATTCAGAAGTAAAAAAATTATTTTAAACAATTTATCGCATAAATCGCGTTTATTACTGGTCGAATCATTATTAGTTCGATTCGTACTAGCGTATAAAAAATTCGGATAAGCGCATTTGCCTTGGAGCAACGTATGCCGATATTTCTCTCACGTTCGTTCTATTCGGAAGTAAAAAAATTATTTTAAACAATTTATCGCATAAATCGCGTTTATTATCGGTCGAATCATTATTAGTTCGATTCGTACTAGCGTATAAAAAATTCGTATAAGCGCATTTGCCTTGGAGCAACGTATGCCGATATTTCTCTCGCGTTCGTTCTATTCGGAAGTAAAAAAATTATTTTAAACAATTTATCGCATGAATCGCGTTTATTACCGGTCGAATCATTATTAGTTCGATTCGTACTAGCGTATAAAAAATTCGGATAAGCGCATTTGCCTTGGAGCAACGTATGCCGATATTTCTCTCGCGTTCGTTCTAGTCGGAAGTCAAAAAATTATTTTAACCTATCTATCGCATGAATAAGCGTTGTTCACTGATCGAATCATTATTAGTTCGATTCGTACTAGCGTATAAAAAATTCGGATAAGCGCATTTGCTTTGGAGCAACGTATGCCGATATTTCTCTCGCGTTCGTTCTATTCGGAAGTAAAAAAATTATTTTAAACAATTTATCGCATGAATCGCGTTTATTACCGGTCGAATCATTATTAGTTCGATTCGTACTAGCGTATAAAAAATTCGGATAAGCGCATTTGCCTTGGAGCAACGTATGCCGATATTTCTCTCGCGTTCGTTCTAGTCGGAAGTAAAAAAATTATTTTAAACAATTTATCGCATAAATCGCGTTTATTACTGGTCGAATCATTATTAGTTCGATTCGTACTAGCGTAGAAAAAATTCGGATAAGCGCATTTGCCTTGGAGCAACGTATGCCGATATTTCTCTCGCGTTCGTTCTATTCAGAAGTAAAAAAATTATTTTAAACAATTTATCGCATAAATCGCGTTTATTACTGGTCGAATCATTATTAGTTCGATTCGTACTAGCGTATAAAAAATTCGGATAAGCGCAATTTGCCTTGGAGCAACGTATGCCGATATTTCTCTCGCGTTCGTTCTATTCGGAAGTAAAAAAATTATTTTAAACAATTTATCGCATAAATCGCGTTTATTACCGGTCGAATCATTATTAGTTCGATTCGTACTAGCGTATAAAAAATTCGGATAAGCGCATTTGCCTTGGAGCAACGTATGCCGATATTTCTCTCGCGTTCGTTCTAGTCGGAAGTAAAAAAATTATTTTAAACAATTTATCGCATAAATCGCGTTTATTACTGGTCGAATCATTATTAGTTCGATTCGTACTAGCGTATAAAAAATTCGGATAAGCGCATTTGCCTTGGAGCAACGTATGCCGATATTTCTCTCACGTTCGTTCTATTCGGAAGTAAAAAAATTATTTTAAACAATTTATCGCATAAATCGCGTTTATTACCGGTCGAATCATTATTAGTTCGATTCGTACTAGCGTATAAAAAATTCGTATAAGCGCATTTGCCTTGGAGCAACGTATGCCGATATTTCTCTCGCGTTCGTTCTATTCGGAAGTAAAAAAATTATTTTAAACAATTTATCGCATGAATCGCGTTTATTACCGGTCGAATCATTATTAGTTCGATTCGTACTAGCGTATAAAAAATTCGGATAAGCGCATTTGCCTTGGAGCAACGTATGCCGATATTTCTCTCGCGTTCGTTCTAGTCGGAAGTAAAAAAATTATTTTAAACAATTTATCGCATAAATCGCGTTTATTACTGGTCGAATCATTATTAGTTCGATTCGTACTAGCGTATAAAAAATTCGGATAAGCGCATTTGCCTTGGAGCAACGTATGCCGATATTTCTCTCACGTTCGTTCTATTCGGAAGTAAAAAAATTATTTTAAACAATTTATCGCATAAATCGCGTTTATTACCGGTCGAATCATTATTAGTTCGATTCGTACTAGCGTATAAAAAATTCGTATAAGCGCATTTGCCTTGGAGCAACGTATGCCGATATTTCTCTCGCGTTCGTTCTATTCGGAAGTAAAAAAATTATTTTAAACAATTTATCGCATGAATCGCGTTTATTACCGGTCGAATCATTATTAGTTCGATTCGTACTAGCGTATAAAAAATTCGGATAAGCGCATTTGCCTTGGAGCAACGTAAGCCGATATTTCTCTCGCGTTCATTCTAGTCGGAAGTAAAAAAATTATTTTTAACAATTTATCGCATGAATCGCGTTTATTACCGGTCGAATCATTATTAGTTCGATTCGTGCTAGCGTATAAAAAATTCGTATAAGCGCATTTGCCTTGGAGCAACGTATACCGATATTTCTCTCGCGTTCGTTCTATTCAGAAGTAAAAAAATTATTTTAAACAATTTATCGCATAAATCGCGTTTATTACTGGTCGAATCATTATTAGTTCGATTCGTACTAGCGTATAAAAAATTCGGATAAGCGCATTTGCCTTGGAGCAACGTATGCCGATATTTCTCTCGCGTTCGTTCTATTCAGAAGTAAAAAAATTATTTTAAACAATTTATCGCATAAATCGCGTTTATTACTGGTCGAATCATTATTAGTTCGATACGTACTAGCGTATAAAAAATTCGGATAAGCGCAATTTGCCTTGGAGCAACGTATGCCGATATTTCTCTCGCGTTCGTTCTATTCGGAAGTAAAAAAATTATTTTAAACAATTTATCGCATAAATCGCGTTTATTACCGGTCGAATCATTATTAGTTCGATTCGTACTAGCGTATAAAAAATTCGGATAAGCGCTTTTGCCTTGGAGCAACGTATGCCGATATTTCTCTCGCGTTCGTTCTAGTCGGAAGTAAAAAAATTATTTTAAACAATTTATCGCATAAATCGCGTTTATTACTGGTCGAATCATTATTAGTTCGATTCGTACTAGCGTATAAAAAATTCGGATAAGCGCATTTGCCTTGGAGCAACGTATGCCGATATTTCTCTCGCGTTCTTTCTATTCAGAAGTAAAAAAATTATTTTAAACAATTTATCGCATAAATCGCGTTTATTACTGGTCGAATCATTATTAGTTCGATTCGTACTAGCGTATAAAAAATTCGGATAAGCGCATTTGCCTTGGAGCAACGTATGCCGATATTTCTCTCACGTTCGTTCTATTCGGAAGTAAAAAAATTATTTTAAACAATTTATCGCATAAATCGCGTTTATTACCGGTCGAATCATTATTAGTTCGATTCGTACTAGCGTATAAAAAATTCGTATAAGCGCATTTGCCTTGGATCAACGTATGCCGATATTTCTCTCGCGTTCGTTCTATTCGGAAGTAAAAAAAATTATTTTAAACAATTTATCGCATGAATCGCGTTTATTACCGGTCGAATCATTATTAGTTCGATTCGTACTAGCGTATAAAAAATTCGGATAAGCGCATTTGCCTTGGAGCAACGTATGCCGATATTTCTCTCGCGTTCGTTCTAGTCGGAAGTCAAAAAATTATTTTAACCTATCTATCGTATGAATAAGCGTTGTTCACTGATCGAACCATTATTAGTTCGATTCGTACTAGCGTATAAAAAATTCGGATAAGCGCATTTGCCTTGGAGCAACGTATGCCGATATTTCTCTCGCGTTCGTTCTATTCAGAAGTAAAAAAATTATTTTAAACAATTTATCGCATAAATCGCGTTTATTACCGGTCGAATCATTATTAGTTCGATTCGTACTAGCGTATAAAAAATTCGTATAAGCGCATTTGCCTTGGAGCAACGTATGCCGATATTTCTCTCGTGTTCATTCTAGTCGGAAGTAAAAAAAATATTTTAAACAATTTATCGCATAAATCGCGTTTATTACTGGTCGAATCATTAATAGTTCGATTCGTACTAGCGTATAAAAAATTCGGATAAGCGCAATTTACCTTGGAGCAACGTATGCCGATATTTCTCTCGCGTTCGTTCTATTCGGAAGTAAAAAAATTATTTTAAACAATTTATCGCATAAATCGCGTTTATTACCGGTCGAATCATTATTAGTTCGATTCGTACTAGCGTATAAAAAATTCGGATAAGCGCATTTGCCTTGGAGCAACGTATGCCGATATTTCTCTCGCGTTCATTCTAGTCGGAAGTAAAAAAAATATTTTAAACAATTTATCGCATAAATCGCGTTTATTACTGGTCGAATCATTATTAGTTCGATTCGTACTAGCGTATAAAAAATTCGTATAAGCGCATTTGCCTTGGAGCAACGTATGCCGATATTTCTCTCGCGTTCGTTCTATTCAGAAGTAAACAAATTATTTTAAACAATTTATCGCATAAATCGCGTTTATTACTGATCGAATCATTATTAGTTCGATTCGTACTAGCATATAAAAAATTCGGATAAGCGCATTTGCCTTGGAGCAACGTATGCCGATATTTCTCTCACGTTCGTTCTATTCGGAAGTAAAAAAATTATTTTAAACAATTTATCGCATAAATCGCGTTTATTACCGGTCGAATCATTATTAGTTCGATTCGTACTAGCGTATAAAAAATTCGTATAAGCGCATTTGCCTTGGAGCAACGTATGCCGATATTTCTCTCGCGTTCGTTCTATTCGGAAGTAAAAAAATTATATTAAACAATTTATCGCATAAATCGCGTTTATTACCGGTCGAATCATTATTAGTTCGATTCGTACTAGCGTATAAAAAATTCGTATAAGCGCATTTGCCTTGGAGCAACGTATGCCGATATTTCTCTCGCGTTCGTTCTATTCGGAAGTAAAAAAATTATTTTAAACAATTTATCGCATAAATCGCGTTTATTACCGGTCGAATCATTATTAGTTCGATTCGTACTAGCGTATAAAAAATTCGTATAAGCGCATTTGCCTTGGAGCAACGTATGCCGATATTTCTCTCGCGTTCGTTCTATTCGGAAGTAAAAAAATTATTTTAAACAATTTATCGCATAAATCGCGTTTATTACTGGTCGAATCATTATTAGTTCGATTCGTACTAGCGTATAAAAAATTCGGATAAGCGCATTTGCCTTGGAGCAACGTATGCCGATATTTCTCTCGCGTTCATTCTAGTCGGAAGTAAAAAAAATATTTTAAACAATTTATCGCATGAATCGCGTTTATTACCGGTCGAATCATTATTAGTTCGATTCGTACTAGCGTATAAAAAATTCGGATAAGCGCATTTGCCTTGGAGCAACGTATGCCGATATTTCTCTCGCGTTCGTTCTAGTCGGAAGTCAAAAAATTATTTTAACCTATCTATCGCATGAATAAGCGTTGTTCACTGATCGAATCATTATTAGTTCGATTCGTACTAGCGTATAAAAAATTCGGATAAGCGCATTTGCCTTGGAGCAACGTATGCCGATATTTCTCTAGCGTTCGTTCTATTCAGAAGTAAAAAAATTATTTTAAACAATTTATCGCATAAATCGCGTTTATTACGGGTCGAATCATTATTAGTTCGATTCGTACTAGCGTATAAAAAATTCGGATAAGCGCAATTTGCCTTGGAGCAACGTATGCCGATATTTCTCTCGCGTTCGTTCTATTCGGAAGTAAAAAAATTATTTTAAACAATTTATCGCATAAATCGCGTTTATTACCGGTCGAATCATTATTAGTTCTATTCGTACTAGCGTATAAAAAATTCGGATAAGCGCATTTGCCTTGGAGCAACGTATGCCGATATTTCTCACGCGTTCGTTCTAGTCGGAAGTAAAAAAATTATTTTAAACAATTTATCGCATAAATCGCGTTTATTACTGGTCGAATCATTATTAGTTCGATTCGTACTAGCGTATAAAAAATTCGGATAAGCGCATTTGCCTTGGAGCAACGTATGCCGATATTTCTCTCACGTTCGTTCTATTCGGAAGTAAAAAAATTATTTTAAACAATTTATCGCATAAATCGCGTTTATTACCGGTCGAATCATTATTAGTTCGATTCGTACTAGCGTATAAAAAATTCGGATAAGCGCATTTGCCTTGGAGCAACGTATGCCGATATTTCTCTCGCGTTCATTCTAGTCGGAAGTAAAAAAAATATTTTAAACAATTTATCGCATAAATCGCGTTTATTACTGGTCGAATCATTAATAGTTCGATTCGTACTAGCGTATAAAAAATTCGTATAAGCGCATTTGCCTTGGAGCAACGTATGCCGATATTTCTCTCGCGTTCGTTCTATTCAGAAGTAAAAAAATTATTTTAAACAATTTATCGCATAAATCGCGTTTATTACTGGTCGAATCATTATTAGTTCGATTCGTACTAGCGTATAAAAAATTCGGATAAGCGCATTTGCCTTGGAGCAACGTATGCCGATATTTCTCTCGCGTTCATTCTAGTCGGAAGTAAAAAAAATATTTTAAACAATTTATCGCATAA
Organism: Ichneumon xanthorius; assembly: GCA_917499995.1. NCBI lineage: Eukaryota > Metazoa > Arthropoda > Insecta > Hymenoptera > Ichneumonidae > Ichneumon > Ichneumon xanthorius. The sequence goes on along the minus strand of CAKJTD010000077.1, from coordinate 361,691 downwards.
ATCGCGTTTATTACTGGTCGAATCATTAATAGTTCGATTCGTACTAGCGTATAAAAAATTCTTATAAGCGCATTTGCCTTGGAGCAACGTATGCCGATATTTCTCTCGCGTTCGTTCTATTCAGAAGTAAAAAAATTATTTTAAACAATTTATCGCATAAATCGCGTTTATTACTGGTCGAATCATTATTAGTTCGATTCGTACTAGCGTATAAAAAATTCGGATAAGCGCATTTGCCTTGGAGCAACGTATGCCGATATTTCTCTCACGTTCGTTCTATTCGGAAGTAAAAAAATTATTTTAAACAATTTATCGCATAAATCGCGTTTATTATCGGTCGAATCATTATTAGTTCGATTCGTACTAGCGTATAAAAAATTCGTATAAGCGCATTTGCCTTGGAGCAACGTATGCCGATATTTCTCTCGCGTTCGTTCTATTCGGAAGTAAAAAAATTATTTTAAACAATTTATCGCATGAATCGCGTTTATTACCGGTCGAATCATTATTAGTTCGATTCGTACTAGCGTATAAAAAATTCGGATAAGCGCATTTGCCTTGGAGCAACGTATGCCGATATTTCTCTCGCGTTCGTTCTAGTCGGAAGTCAAAAAATTATTTTAACCTATCTATCGCATGAATAAGCGTTGTTCACTGATCGAATCATTATTAGTTCGATTCGTACTAGCGTATAAAAAATTCGGATAAGCGCATTTGCCTTGGAGCAACGTATGCCGATATTTCTCTCGCGTTCGTTCTAGTCGGAAGTAAAAAAATTATTTTAAACAATTTATCGCATGAATCGCGTTTATTACCGGTCGAATCATTATTAGTTCGATTCGTACTAGCGTATAAAAAATTCGGATAAGCGCATTTGCCTTGGAGCAACGTATGCCGATATTTCTCTCGCGTTCGTTCTAGTCGGAAGTAAACAAATTATTTTAAACAATTTATCGCATAAATCGCGTTTATTACTGGTCGAATCATTATTAGTTCGATTCGTACTAGCGTAGAAAAAATTCGGATAAGCGCATTTGCCTTGGAGCAACGTATGCCGATATTTCTCTCGCGTTCGTTCTATTCAGAAGTAAAAAAATTATTTTAAACAATTTATCGCATAAATCGCGTTTATTACTGGTCGAATCATTATTAGTTCGATTCGTACTAGCGTATAAAAAATTCGGATAAGCGCAATTTGCCTTGGAGCAACGTATGCCGATATTTCTCTCGCGTTCGTTCTATTCGGAAGTAAAAAAATTATTTTAAACAATTTATCGCATAAATCGCGTTTATTACCGGTCGAATCATTATTAGTTCGATTCGTACTAGCGTATAAAAAATTCGGATAAGCGCATTTGCCTTGGAGCAACGTATGCCGATATTTCTCTCGCGTTCGTTCTAGTCGGAAGTAAAAAAATTATTTTAAACAATTTATCGCATAAATCGCGTTTATTACTGGTCGAATCATTATTAGTTCGATTCGTACTAGCGTATAAAAAATTCGGATAAGCGCATTTGCCTTGGAGCAACGTATGCCGATATTTCTCTCACGTTCGTTCTATTCGGAAGTAAAAAAATTATTTTAAACAATTTATCGCATAAATCGCGTTTATTACCGGTCGAATCATTATTAGTTCGATTCGTACTAGCGTATAAAAAATTCGTATAAGCGCATTTGCCTTGGAGCAACGTATGCCGATATTTCTCTCGCGTTCGTTCTATTCGGAAGTAAAAAAATTATTTTAAACAATTTATCGCATGAATCGCGTTTATTACCGGTCGAATCATTATTAGTTCGATTCGTACTAGCGTATAAAAAATTCGGATAAGCGCATTTGCCTTGGAGCAACGTATGCCGATATTTCTCTCGCGTTCGTTCTAGTCGGAAGTAAAAAAATTATTTTAAACAATTTATCGCATAAATCGCGTTTATTACTGGTCGAATCATTATTAGTTCGATTCGTACTAGCGTATAAAAAATTCGGATAAGCGCATTTGCCTTGGAGCAACGTATGCCGATATTTCTCTCACGTTCGTTCTATTCAGAAGTAAACAAAATATTTTAAACAATTTATCGCATAAATCGCGTTTATTACCGGTCGAATCATTATTAGTTCGATTCGTACTAGCGTATAAAAAATTCGTATAAGCGCATTTGCCTTGGAGCAACGTATACCGATATTTCTCTCGCGTTCGTTCTATTCAGAAGTAAAAAAATTATTTTAAACAATTTATCGCATAAATCGCGTTTATTACTGGTCGAATCATTATTAGTTCGATTCGTACTAGCGTATAAAAAATTCGGATAAGCGCATTTGCCTTGGAGCAACGTATGCCGATATTTCTCTCACGTTCGTTCTATTCGGAAGTAAAAAAATTATTTTAAACAATTTATCGCATAAATCGCGTTTATTACCGGTCGAATCATTATTAGTTCGATTCGTACTAGCGTATAAAAAATTCGTATAAGCGCATTTGCCTTGGAGCAACGTATGCCGATATTTCTCTCGCGTTCGTTCTATTCGGAAGTAAAAAAATTATTTTAAACAATTTATCGCATGAATCGCGTTTATTACCGGTCGAATCATTATTAGTTCGATTCGTACTAGCGTATAAAAAATTCGGATAAGCGCATTTGCTTTGGAGCAACGTAAGCCGATATTTCTCTCGCGTTCATTCTAGTCGGAAGTAAAAAAATTATTTTTAACAATTTATCGCATGAATCGCGTTTATTACCGGTCGAATCATTATTAGTTCGATTCGTGCTAGCGTATAAAAAATTCGGATAAGCGCATTTGCCTTGGAGCAACGTATGCCGATATTTCTCTCGCGTTCGTTCTAGTCGCAAGTAAAAAAATTATTTTAAACAATTTATCGCATAAATCGCGTTTATTACTGGTCGAATCATTATTAGTTCGATTCGTACTAGCGTATAAAAAATTGGGATAAGCGCATTTACCTTGGAGCAACGTATGCCGATATTTCTCTCACGTTCGTTCTATTCGGAAGTAAAAAAATTATTTTAAACAATTTATCGCATAAATCGCGTTTATTACCGGTCGAATCATTATTAGTTCGATTCGTACTAGCGTATAAAAAATTCGGATAAGCGCATTTGCCTTGGAGCAACGTATGCCGATATTTCTCTCGCGTTCGTTCTAGTCGGAAGTAAAAAAATTATTTTAAACAATTTATCGCATAAATGGCGTTTATTACTGGACGAATCGATATTAGTTCGATTCGTGCTAGCGTATAAAAAATTCGTATAAGCGCATTTGCCTTGCAGCAACGTATGCCGATATTTCTCTCGCGTTCGTTCTAGTCGGAAGTAAAAAAAATATTTTAAACAATTTATCGCATAAATCGCGTTTATTACTGGTCGAATCATTATTAGTTCGATTCGTACTAGCGTATAAAAAATTCGGATAAGCGCATTTGCCTTGGAGCAACGTATGCCGATATTTCTCTCGCGTTCGTTCTAATCGGAAGTAAAAAAATTATTTTAAACAATTTATCGCATAAATCGCGTTTATTACTGGTCGAATCATTATTAGTTCGATTCGTACTAGCGTATAAAAAATTCGGATAAGCGCATTTGCCTTGGAGCAACGTATGCCGATATTTCTCTCACGTTCGTTCTATTCGGAAGTAAAAAAATTATTTTAAACAATTTATCACATAAATCGCGTTTATTACCGGTCGAATCATTATTAGTTCGATTCGTACTAGCGTATAAAAAATTCGTATAAGCGCATTTGCCTTGGAGCAACGTATGCCGATATTTCTCTCGCGTTCGTTCTATTCGGAAGTAAAAAAATTATTTTAAACAATTTATCGCATAAATCGCGTTTATTACCGGTCGAATCATTATTAGTTCGATTCGTAATAGCGTATAAAAAATTCGTATAAGCGCATTTGCCTTGGAGCAACGTATGCCGATATTTCTCTCGCGTTCGTTCTAGTCGGAAGTAAAAAAATTATTTTAAACAATTTATCGCATAAATCGCGTTTATTACCGGTCGAATCATTATTAGTTCGATTCGTACTAGCGTATAAAAAATTCGGATAAGCGCATTTGCCTTGGAGCAACGTATGCCGATATTTCTCTCGCGTTCATTCTAGTCGGAAGTAAAAAAAATATTTTAAACAATTTATCGCATAAATCGCGTTTATTACTGGTCGAATCATTAATAGTTCGATTCGTACTAGCGTATAAAAAATTCGGATAAGCGGATTTGCCTTGGAGCAACGTATGCCGATATTTCTCTCACGTTCGTTCTATTCGGAAGTAAAAAAATTATTTTAAACAATTTATCGCATAAATCGCGTTTATTACTGGTCGAATCATTATTAGTTCGATTCGTACTAGCGTATAAAAAATTCGGATAAGCGCAATTTGCCTTGGAGCAACGTATGCCGATATTTCTCTCGCGTTCGTTCTATTCGGAAGTAAAAAAATTATTTTAAACAATTTATCGCATAAATCGCGTTTATTACCGGTCGAATCATTATTAGTTCGATTCGTACTAGCGTATAAAAAATTCGGATAAGCGCATTTGCCTTGGAGCAACGTATGCCGATATTTCTCACGCGTTCGTTCTAGTCGGAAGTAAAAAAATTATTTTAAACAATTTATCGCATAAATCGCTTTTATTACTGGTCGAATCATTATTAGTTCGATTCGTACTAGCGTATAAAAAATTCGGATAAGCGCATTTGCCTTGGAGCAACGTATGCCGATATTTCTCTCACGTTCGTTCTATTCGGAAGTAAAAAAATTATTTTAAACAATTTATCGCATAAATCGCGTTTATTACCGGTCGAATCATTATTAGTTCGATTCGTACTAGCGTATAAAAAATTCGGATAAGCGCATTTGCCTTGGAGCAACGTATGCCGATATTTCTCTCGCGTTCATTCTAGTCGGAAGTAAAAAAAATATTTTAAACAATTTATCGCATAAATCGCGTTTATTACTGGTCGAATCATTAATAGTTCGATTCGTACTAGCGTATAAAAAATTCGTATAAGCGCATTTGCCTTGGAGCAACGTATGCCGATATTTCTCTCGCGTTCGTTCTATTCAGAAGTAAAAAAATTATTTTAAACAATTTATCGCATAAATCGCGTTTATTACTGGTCGAATCATTATTAGTTCGATTCGTACTAGCGTATAAAAAATTCGGATAAGCGCATTTGCCTTGGAGCAACGTATGCCGATATTTCTCTCACGTTCGTTCTATTCGGAAGTAAAAAAATTATTTTAAACAATTTATCGCATAAATCGCGTTTATTATCGGTCGAATCATTATTAGTTCGATTCGTACTAGCGTATAAAAAATTCGTATAAGCGCATTTGCCTTGGAGCAACGTATGCCGATATTTCTCTCGCGTTCGTTCTATTCGGAAGTAAAAAAATTATTTTAAACAATTTATCGCATGAATCGCGTTTATTACCGGTCGAATCATTATTAGTTCGATTCGTACTAGCGTATAAAAAATTCGGATAAGCGCATTTGCCTTGGAGCAACGTATGCCGATATTTCTCTCGCGTTCGTTCTAGTCGGAAGTCAAAAAATTATTTTAACCTATCTATCGCATGAATAAGCGTTGTTCACTGATCGAATCATTATTAGTTCGATTCGTACTAGCGTATAAAAAATTCGGATAAGCGCATTTGCCTTGGAGCAACGTATGCCGATATTTCTCTCGCGTTCGTTCTATTCAGAAGTAAAAAAAATATTTTAAACAATTTATCGCATAATTCGCGTTTATTACTGGTCGAATCATTATTAGTTCGATTCGTACTAGCGTATAAAAAATTCGGATAAGCGCAATTTGCCTTGGAGCAACGTATGCCGATATTTCTCTCGCGTTCGTTCTATTCGGAAGTAAAATAATTATTTTAAACAATTTATCGCATAAATCGCGTTTATTAACGGTCGAATCATTATTAGTTCGATTCGTACTAGCGTATAAAAAATTCGGATAAGCGCATTTGCCTTGGAGCAACGTATGCCGATATTTCTCTCGCGTTCGTTCTAGTCAGAAGTAAAAAAAATATTTTAAACAATTTATCGCATAAATCGCGTTTATTACTGGTCGAATCATTATTAGTTCGATTCGTACTAGCGTATAAAAAATTCGGATAAGCGCAATTTGCCTTGGAGCAACGTATGCCGATATTTCTCTCGCGTTCGTTCTATTCGGAAGTAAAAAAATTATTTTAAACAATTTATCGCATAAATCGCGTTTATTACCGGTCGAATCATTATTAGTTCGATTCGTACTAGCGTATAAAAAATTCGGATAAGCGCATTTGCCTTGGAGCAACGTATGCCGATATTTCTCTCGCGTTCGTTCTAGTCGGAAGTAAAAAAATTATTTTAAACAATTTATCGCATAAATCGCGTTTATTACTGGTCGAATCATTATTAGTTCGATTCGTACTAGCGTATAAAAAATTCGGATAAGCGCAATTTGCCTTGGAGCAACGTATGCCGATATTTCTCTCGCGTTCGTTCTATTCGGAAGTAAAAAAATTATTTTAAACAATTTATCGCATAAATCGCGTTTATTACCGGTCGAATCATTATTAGTTCGATTCGTACTAGCGTATAAAAAATTCGGATAAGCGCAATTTGCCTTTGAGCAACGTATGCCGATATTTCTCTCGCGTTCGTTCTAGTCGGAAGTAAAAAATTATTTTAAACAATTTATCGCATAAATCGCGTTTATTACTGGTCGAATCATTATTAGTTCGATTCGTACTAGCGTATAAAAAATTCGGATAAGCGCATTTGCCTTGGAGCAACGTATGCCGATATTTCTCTCACGTTCGTTCTATTCGGAAGTAAAAAAATTATTTTAAACAATTTATCGCATAAATCGCGTTTATTACCGGTCGAATCATTATTAGTTCGATTCGTACTAGCGTATAAAAAATTCGTATAAGCGCATTTGCCTTGGAGCAACGTATGCCGATATTTCTCTCGCGTTCGTTCTATTCGGAAGTAAAAAAATTATTTTAAACAATTTATAGCATGAATCGCGTTTATTACCGGTCGAATCATTATTAGTTCGATTCGTACTAGCGTATAAAAAATTCGGATAAGCGCATTTGCCTTGGAGCAACGTATGCCGATATTTCTCTCGCGTTCGTTCTAGTCGGAAGTAAAAAAATTATTTTAAACAATTTATCGCATAAATCGCGTTTATTACTGGTCGAATCATTATTAGTTCGATTCGTACTAGCGTATAAAAAATTCGGATAAGCGCATTTGCCTTGGAGCAACGTATGCCGATATTTCTCTCACGTTCGTTCTATTCGGAAGTAAAAAAATTATTTTAAACAATTTATCGCATAAATCGCGTTTATTACCGGTCGAATCATTATTAGTTCGATTCGTACTAGCGTATAAAAAATTCGTATAAGCGCATTTGCCTTGGAGCAACGTATACCGATATTTCTCTCGCGTTCGTTCTATTCAGAAGTAAAAAAATTATTTTAAACAATTTATCGCATAAATCGCGTTTATTACTGGTCGAATCATTATTAGTTCGATTCGTACTAGCGTATAAAAAATTCGGATAAGCGCATTTGCCTTGGAGCAACGTATGCCGATATTTCTCTCACGTTCGTTCTATTCGGAAGTAAAAAAATTATTTTAAACAATTTATCGCATAAATCGCGTTTATTACCGGTCGAATCATTATTAGTTCGATTCGTACTAGCGTATAAAAAATTCGTATAAGCGCATTTGCCTTGGAGCAACGTATGCCGATATTTCTCTCGCGTTCGTTCTATTCGGAAGTAAAAAAATTATTTTAAACAATTTATCGCATGAATCGCGTTTATTACCGGTCGAATCATTATTAGTTCGATTCGTACTAGCGTATAAAAAATTCGGATAAGCGCATTTGCCTTGGAGCAACGTAAGCCGATATTTCTCTCGCGTTCATTCTAGTCGGAAGTAAAAAAATTATTTTTAACAATTTATCGCATGAATCGCGTTTATTACCGGTCGAATCATTATTAGTTCGATTCGTGCTAGCGTATAAAAAATTCGTATAAGCGCATTTGCCTTGGAGCAACGTATACCGATATTTCTCTCGCGTTCGTTCTATTCAGAAGTAAAAAAATTATTTTAAACAATTTATCGCATAAATCGCGTTTATTACTGGTCGAATCATTATTAGTTCGATTCGTACTAGCGTATAAAAAATTCGGATAAGCGCATTTGCCTTGGAGCAACGTATGCCGATATTTCTCTCGCGTTCGTTCTATTCAGAAGTAAAAAAATTATTTTAAACAATTTATCGCATAAATCGCGTTTATTACTGGTCGAATCATTATTAGTTCGATACGTACTAGCGTATAAAAAATTCGGATAAGCGCAATTTGCCTTGGAGCAACGTATGCCGATATTTCTCTCGCGTTCGTTCTATTCCGAAGTAAAAAAATTATTTTAAACAATTTATCGCATAAATCGCGTTTATTACCGGTCGAATCATTATTAGTTCGATTCGTACTAGCGTATAAAAAATTCGGATAAGCGCTTTTGCCTTGGAGCAACGTATGCCGATATTTCTCTCGCGTTCGTTCTAGTCGGAAGTAAAAAAATTATTTTAAACAATTTATCGCATAAATCGCGTTTATTACTGGTCGAATCATTATTAGTTCAATTCGTACTAGCGTATAAAAAATTCGGATAAGCGCATTTGCCTTGGAGCAACGTATGCCGATATTTCTCTCACGTTCGTTCTATTCGGAAGTAAAAAAATTATTTTAAACAATTTATCGCATAAATCGCGTTTATTACCGGTCGAATCATTATTAGTTCGATTCGTACTAGCGTATAAAAAATTCGTATAAGCGCATTTGCCTTGGAGCAACGTATGCCGATATTTCTCTCGCGTTCGTTCTATTCGGAAGTAAAAAAATTATTTTAAACAATTTATCGCATGAATCGCGTTTATTACCGGTCGAATCATTATTAGTTCGATTCGTACTAGCGTATAAAAAATTCGGATAAGCGCATTTGCCTTGGAGCAACGTATGCCGATATTTCTCTCGCGTTCGTTCTAGTCGGAAGTAAAAAAATTATTTTAAACAATTTATCGCATAAATCGCGTTTATTACTGGTCGAATCATTATTAGTTCGATTCGTACTAGCGTATAAAAAATTCGGATAAGCCCATTTGCCTTGGAGCAACGTATGCCGATATTTCTCTCACGTTCGTTCTATTCGGAAGTAAAAAAATTATTTTAAACAATTTATCGCATAAATCGCGTTTATTACCGGTCGAATCATTATTAGTTCGATTCGTACTAGCGTATAAAAAATTCGTATAAGCGCATTTGCCTTGGAGCAACGTATGCCGATATTTCTCTCGCGTTCGTTCTATTCGGAAGTAAAAAAATTATTTTAAACAATTTATCTCATGAATCGCGTTTATTACCGGTCGAATCATTATTAGTTCGATTCGTACTAGCGTATAAAAAATTCGGATAAGCGCATTTGCCTTGGAGCAACGTAAGCCGATATTTCTCTCGCGTTCATTCTAGTCGGAAGTAAAAAAATTATTTTTAACAATTTATCGCATGAATCGCGTTTATTACCGGTCGAATCATTATTAGTTCGATTCGTGCTAGCGTATAAAAAATTCGTATAAGCGCATTTGCCTTGGAGCAACGTATACCGATATTTCTCTCGCGTTCGTTCTATTCAGAAGTAAAAAAATTATTTTAAACAATTTATCGCATAAATCGCGTTTATTACTGGTCGAATCATTATTAGTTCGATTCGTACTAGCGTATAAAAAATTCGGATAAGCGCATTTGCCTTGGAGCAACGTATGCCGATATTTCTCTCGCGTTCGTTCTATTCAGAAGTAAAAAAAATATTTTAAACAATTTATCGCATAAATCGCGTTTATTACTGGTCGAATCATTATTAGTTCGATACGTACTAGCGTATAAAAAATTCGGATAAGCGCAATTTGCCTTGGAGCAACGTATGCCGATATTTCTCTCGCGTTCGTTCTATTCGGAAGTAAAAAAATTATTTTAAACAATTTATCGCATAAATCGCGTTTATTACCGGTCGAATCATTATTAGTTCGATTCGTACTAGCGTATAAAAAATTCGGATAAGCGCTTTTGCCTTGGAGCAACGTATGCCGATATTTCTCTCGCGTTCGTTCTAGTCGGAAGTAAAAAAATTATTTTAAACAATTTATCGCATAAATCGCGTTTATTACTGGTCGAATCATTATTAGTTCGATTCGTACTAGCGTATAAAAAATTCGGATAAGCGCATTTGCCTTGGAGCAACGTATGCCGATATTTCTCTCGCGTTCTTTCTATTCAGAAGTAAAAAAATTATTTTAAACAATTTATCGCATAAATCGCGTTTATTACTGGTCGAATCATTATTAGTTCGATTCGTACTAGCGTATAAAAAATTCGGATAAGCGCATTTGCCTTGGAGCAACGTATGCCGATATTTCTCTCACGTTCGTTCTATTCGGAAGTAAAAAAATTATTTTAAACAATTTATCGCATAAATCGCGTTTATTACCGGTCGAATCATTATTAGTTCGATTCGTACTAGCGTATAAAAAATTCGTATAAGCGCATTTGCCTTGGATCAACGTATGCCGATATTTCTCTCGCGTTCGTTCTATTCGGAAGTAAAAAAATTATTTTAAACAATTTATCGCATGAATCGCGTTTATTACCGGTCGAATCATTATTAGTTCGATTCGTACTAGCGTATAAAAAATTCGGATAAGCGCATTTGCCTTGGAGCAACGTATGCCGATATTTCTCTCGCGTTCGTTCTAGTCGGAAGTCAAAAAATTATTTTAACCTATCTATCGTATGAATAAGCGTTGTTCACTGATCGAACCATTATTAGTTCGATTCGTACTAGCGTATAAAAAATTCGGATAAGCGCATTTGCCTTGGAGCAACGTATGCCGATATTTCTCTCACGTTCGTTCTATTCGGAAGTAAAAAAATTATTTTAAACAATTTATCGCATAAATCGCGTTTATTACCGGTCGAATCATTATTAGTTCGATTCGTACTAGCGTATAAAAAATTCGTATAAGCGCATTTGCCTTGGAGCAACGTATGCCGATATTTCTCTCGCGTTCGTTCTATTCGGAAGTAAAAAAATTATTTTAAACAATTTATCTCATGAATCGCGTTTATTACCGGTCGAATCATTATTAGTTCGATTCGTACTAGCGTATAAAAAATTCGGATAAGCGCATTTGCCTTGGAGCAACGTAAGCCGATATTTCTCTCGCGTTCATTCTAGTCGGAAGTAAAAAAATTATTTTTAACAATTTATCGCATGAATCGCGTTTATTACCGGTCGAATCATTATTAGTTCGATTCGTGCTAGCGTATAAAAAATTCGTATAAGCGCATTTGCCTTGGAGCAACGTATACCGATATTTCTCTCGCGTTCGTTCTATTCAGAAGTAAAAAAATTATTTTAAACAATTTATCGCATAAATCGCGTTTATTACTGGTCGAATCATTATTAGTTCGATTCGTACTAGCGTATAAAAAATTCGGATAAGCGCATTTGCCTTGGAGCAACGTATGCCGATATTTCTCTCGCGTTCGTTCTATTCAGAAGTAAAAAAATTATTTTAAACAATTTATCGCATAAATCGCGTTTATTACTGGTCGAATCATTATTAGTTCGATACGTACTAGCGTATAAAAAATTCGGATAAGCGCAATTTGCCTTGGAGCAACGTATGCCGATATTTCTCTCGCGTTCGTTCTATTCGGAAGTAAAAAAATTATTTTAAACAATTTATCGCATAAATCGCGTTTATTACCGGTCGAATCATTATTAGTTCGATTCGTACTAGCGTATAAAAAATTCGGATAAGCGCTTTTGCCTTGGAGCAACGTATGCCGATATTTCTCTCGCGTTCGTTCTAGTCGGAAGTAAAAAAATTATTTTAAACAATTTATCGCATAAATCGCGTTTATTACTGGTCGAATCATTATTAGTTCGATTCGTACTAGCGTATAAAAAATTCGGATAAGCGCATTTGCCTTGGAGCAACGTATGCCGATATTTCTCTCGCGTTCTTTCTATTCAGAAGTAAAAAAATTATTTTAAACAATTTATCGCATAAATCGCGTTTATTACTGGTCGAATCATTATTAGTTCGATTCGTACTAGCGTATAAAAAATTCGGATAAGCGCATTTGACTTGGAGCAACGTATGCCGATATTTCTCTCACGTTCGTTCTATTCGGAAGTAAAAAAATTATTTTAAACAATTTATCGCATAAATCGCGTTTATTACCGGTCGAATCATTATTAGTTCGATTCGTACTAGCGTATAAAAAATTCGTATAAGCGCATTTGCCTTGGATCAACGTATGCCGATATTTCTCTCGCGTTCGTTCTATTCGGAAGTAAAAAAATTATTTTAAACAATTTATCGCATGAATCGCGTTTATTACCGGTCGAATCATTATTAGTTCGATTCGTACTAGCGTATAAAAAATTCGGATAAGCGCATTTGCCTTGGAGCAACGTATGCCGATATTTCTCTCGCGTTCGTTCTAGTCGGAAGTCAAAAAATTATTTTAACCTATCTATCGTATGAATAAGCGTTGTTCACTGATCGAACCATTATTAGTTCGATTCGTACTAGCGTATAAAAAATTCGGATAAGCGCATTTGCCTTGGAGCAACGTATGCCGATATTTCTCTCGCGTTCGTTCTATTCAGAAGTAAAAAAATTATTTTAAACAATTTATCGCATAAATCGCGTTTATTACCGGTCGAATCATTATTAGTTCGATTCGTACTAGCGTATAAAAAATTCGTATAAGCGCATTTGCCTTGGAGCAACGTATGCCGATATTTCTCTCGTGTTCATTCTAGTCGGAAGTAAAAAAAATATTTTAAACAATTTATCGCATAAATCGCGTTTATTACTGGTCGAATCATTAATAGTTCGATTCGTACTAGCGTATAAAAAATTCGGATAAGCGCAATTTACCTTGGAGCAACGTATGCCGATATTTCTCTCGCGTTCGTTCTATTCGGAAGTAAAAAAATTATTTTAAACAATTTATCGCATAAATCGCGTTTATTACCGGTCGAATCATTATTAGTTCGATTCGTACTAGCGTATAAAAAATTCGGATAAGCGCATTTGCCTTGGAGCAACGTATGCCGATATTTCTCTCGCGTTCATTCTAGTCGGAAGTAAAAAAAATATTTTAAACAATTTATCGCATAAATCGCGTTTATTACTGGTCGAATCATTAATAGTTCGATTCGTACTAGCGTATAAAAAATTCGTATAAGCGCATTTGCCTTGGAGCAACGTATGCCGATATTTCTCTCGCGTTCGTTCTATTCAGAAGTAAACAAATTATTTTAAACAATTTATCGCATAAATCGCGTTTATTACTGATCGAATCATTATTAGTTCGATTCGTACTAGCATATAAAAAATTCGTATAAGCGCATTTGCCTTGGAGCAACGTATGCCGATATTTCTCTCACGTTCGTTCTATTCGGAAGTAAAAAAATTATTTTAAACAATTTATCGCATAAATCGCGTTTATTACCGGTCGAATCATTATTAGTTCGATTCGTACTAGCGTATAAAAAATTCGTATAAGCGCATTTGCCTTGGAGCAACGTATGCCGATATTTCTCTCGCGTTCGTTCTATTCGGAAGTAAAAAAATTATATTAAACAATTTATCGCATAAATCGCGTTTATTACCGGTCGGATCATTATTAGTTCGATTCGTACTAGCGTATAAAAAATTCGTATAAGCGCATTTGCCTTGGAGCAACGTATGCCGATATTTCTCTCGCGTTCGTTCTAGTCGGAAGTAAAAAAATTATTTTAAACAATTTATCGCATAAATCGCGTTTATTACCGGTCGAATCATTATTAGTTCGATTCGTACTAGCGTATAAAAAATTCGTATAAGCGCATTTGCCTTGGAGCAACGTATGCCGATATTTCTCTCGCGTTCGTTCTATTCGGAAGTAAAAAAATTATTTTAAACAATTTATCGCATAAATCGCGTTTATTACCGGTCGAATCATTATTAGTTCGATTCGTACTAGCGTATAAAAAATTCGGATAAGCGCATTTGCCTTGGAGCAACGTATGCCGATATTTCTCTCGCGTTCATTCTAGTCGGAAGTAAAAAAAATATTTTAAACAATTTATCGCATGAATCGCGTTTATTACCGGTCGAATCATTATTAGTTCGATTCGTACTAGCGTATAAAAAATTCGGATAAGCGCATTTGCCTTGGAGCAACGTATGCCGATATTTCTCTCGCGTTCGTTCTAGTCGGAAGTCAAAAAATTATTTTAACCTATCTATCGCATGAATAAGCGTTGTTCACTGATCGAATCATTATTAGTTCGATTCGTACTAGCGTATAAAAAATTCGGATAAGCGCATTTGCCTTGGAGCAACGTATGCCGATATTTCTCTAGCGTTCGTTCTATTCAGAAGTAAAAAAATTATTTTAAACAATTTATCGCATAAATCGCGTTTATTACTGGTCGAATCATTATTAGTTCGATTCGTACTAGCGTATAAAAAATTCGGATAAGCGCAATTTGCCTTGGAGCAACGTATGCCGATATTTCTCTCGCGTTCGTTCTATTCGGAAGTAAAAAAATTATTTTAAACAATTTATCGCATAAATCGCGTTTATTACCGGTCGAATCATTATTAGTTCTATTCGTACTAGCGTATAAAAAATTCGGATAAGCGCATTTGCCTTGGAGCAACGTATGCCGATATTTCTCACGCGTTCGTTCTAGTCGGAAGTAAAAAAATTATTTTAAATAATTTATCGCATAAATCGCGTTTATTACTGGTCGAATCATTATTAGTTCGATTCGTACTAGCGTATAAAAAATTCGGATAAGCGCATTTGCCTTGGAGCAACGTATGCCGATATTTCTCTCACGTTCGTTCTATTCGGAAGTAAAAAAATTATTTTAAACAATTTATCGCATAAATCGCGTTTATTACCGGTCGAATCATTATTAGTTCGATTCGTACTAGCGTATAAAAAATTCGGATAAGCGCATTTGCCTTGGAGCAACGTATGCCGATATTTCTCTCGCGTTCATTCTAGTCGGAAGTAAAAAAAATATTTTAAACAATTTATCGCATAAATCGCGTTTATTACTGGTCGAATCATTAATAGTTCGATTCGTACTAGCGTATAAAAAATTCGTATAAGCGCATTTGCCTTGGAGCAACGTATGCCGATATTTCTCTCGCGTTCGTTCTATTCAGAAGTAAAAAAATTATTTTAAACAATTTATCGCATAAATCGCGTTTATTACTGGTCGAATCATTATTAGTTCGATTCGTACTAGCGTATAAAAAATTCGGATAAGCGCATTTGCCTTGGAGCAACGTATGCCGATATTTCTCTCGCGTTCATTCTAGTCGGAAGTAAAAAAAATATTTTAAACAATTTATCGCATAAATCGCGTTTATTACTGGTCGAATCATTAATAGTTCGATTCGTACTAGCGTATAAAAAATTCTAATAAGCGCATTTGCCTTGGAGCAACGTATGCCGATATTTCTCTCGCGTTCGTTCTATTCAGAAGTAAAAAAATTATTTTAAACAATTTATCGCATAAATCGCGTTTATTACTGGTCGAATCATTATTAGTTCGATTCGTACTAGCGTATAAAAAATTCGGATAAGCGCATTTGCCTTGGAGCAACGTATGCCGATATTTCTCTCACGTTCGTTCTATTCGGAAGTAAAAAAATTATTTTAAACAATTTATCGCATAAATCGCGTTTATTATCGGTCGAATCATTATTAGTTCGATTCGTACTAGCGTATAAAAAATTCGTATAAGCGCATTTGCCTTGGAGCAACGTATGCCGATATTTCTCTCGCGTTCGTTCTATTCGGAAGTAAAAAAATTATTTTAAACAATTTATCGCATGAATCGCGTTTATTACCGGTCGAATCATTATTAGTTCGATTCGTACTAGCGTATAAAAAATTCGGATAAGCGCATTTGCCTTGGAGCAACGTATGCCGATATTTCTCTCGCGTTCGTTCTAGTCGGAAGTCAAAAAATTATTTTAACCTATCTATCGCATGAATAAGCGTTGTTCACTGATCGAATCATTATTAGTTCGATTCGTACTAGCGTATAAAAAATTCGGATAAGCGCATTTGCCTTGGAGCAACGTATGCCGATATTTCTCTCGCGTTCGTTCTATTCGGAAGTAAAAAAATTATTTTAAACAATTTATCGCATGAATCGCGTTTATTACCGGTCGAATCATTATTAGTTCGATTCGTACTAGCGTATAAAAAATTCGGATAAGCGCATTTGCCTTGGAGCAACGTATGCCGATATTTCTCTCGCGTTCGTTCTAGTCGGAAGTAAAAAAATTATTTTAAACAATTTATCGCATAAATCGCGTTTATTACTGGTCGAATCATTATTAGTTCGATTCGTACTAGCGTAGAAAAAATTCGGATAAGCGCATTTGCCTTGGAGCAACGTATGCCGATATTTCTCTCGCGTTCGTTCTATTCAGAAGTAAAAAAATTATTTTAAACAATTTATCGCATAAATCGCGTTTATTACTGGTCGAATCATTATTAGTTCGATTCGTACTAGCGTATAAAAAATTCGGATAAGCGCAATTTGCCTTGGAGCAACGTATGCCGATATTTCTCTCGCGTTCGTTCTATTCGGAAGTAAAAAAATTATTTTAAACAATTTATCGCATAAATCGCGTTTATTACCGGTCGAATCATTATTAGTTCGATTCGTACTAGCGTATAAAAAATTCGGATAAGCGCATTTGCCTTGGAGCAACGTATGCCGATATTTCTCTCGCGTTCGTTCTAGTCGGAAGTAAAAAAATTATTTTAAACAATTTATCGCATAAATCGCGTTTATTACTGGTCGAATCATTATTAGTTCGATTCGTACTAGCGTATAAAAAATTCGGATAAGCGCATTTGCCTTGGAGCAACGTATGCCGATATTTCTCTCACGTTCGTTCTATTCGGAAGTAAAAAAATTATTTTAAACAATTTATCGCATAAATCGCGTTTATTACCGGTCGAATCATTATTAGTTCGATTCGTACTAGCGTATAAAAAATTCGTATAAGCGCATTTGCCTTGGAGCAACGTATGCCGATATTTCTCTCGCGTTCGTTCTATTCGGAAGTAAAAAAATTATTTTAAACAATTTATCGCATGAATCGCGTTTATTACCGGTCGAATCATTATTAGTTCGATTCGTACTAGCGTATAAAAAATTCGGATAAGCGCATTTGCCTTGGAGCAACGTATGCCGATATTTCTCTCGCGTTCGTTCTAGTCGGAAGTAAAAAAATTATTTTAAACAATTTATCGCATAAATCGCGTTTATTACTGGTCGAATCATTATTAGTTCGATTCGTACTAGCGTATAAAAAATTCGGATAAGCGCATTTGCCTTGGAGCAACGTATGCCGATATTTCTCTCACGTTCGTTCTATTCGGAAGTAAAAAAATTATTTTAAACAATTTATCGCATAAATCGCGTTTATTACCGGTCGAATCATTATTAGTTCGATTCGTACTAGCGTATAAAAAATTCGTATAAGCGCATTTGCCTTGGAGCAACGTATGCCGATATTTCTCTCGCGTTCGTTCTATTCGGAAGTAAAAAAATTATTTTAAACAATTTATCGCATGAATCGCGTTTATTACCGGTCGAATCATTATTAGTTCGATTCGTACTAGCGTATAAAAAATTCGGATAAGCGCATTTGCCTTGGAGCAACGTAAGCCGATATTTCTCTCGCGTTCATTCTAGTCGGAAGTAAAAAAATTATTTTTAACAATTTATCGCATGAATCGCGTTTATTACCGGTCGAATCATTATTAGTTCGATTCGTGCTAGCGTATAAAAAATTCGTATAAGCGCATTTGCCTTGGAGCAACGTATACCGATATTTCTCTCGCGTTCGTTCTATTCAGAAGTAAAAAAATTATTTTAAACAATTTATCGCATAAATCGCGTTTATTACTGGTCGAATCATTATTAGTTCGATTCGTACTAGCGTATAAAAAATTCGGATAAGCGCATTTGCCTTGGAGCAACGTATGCCGATATTTCTCTCGCGTTCGTTCTATTCAGAAGTAAAAAAATTATTTTAAACAATTTATCGCATAAATCGCGTTTATTACTGGTCGAATCATTATTAGTTCGATACGTACTAGCGTATAAAAAATTCGGATAAGCGCAATTTGCCTTGGAGCAACGTATGCCGATATTTCTCTCGCGTTCGTTCTATTCGGAAGTAAAAAAATTATTTTAAACAATTTATCGCATAAATCGCGTTTATTACCGGTCGAATCATTATTAGTTCGATTCGTCCTAGCGTATAAAAAATTCGGATAAGCGCTTTTGCCTTGGAGCAACGTATGCCGATATTTCTCTCGCGTTCGTTCTAGTCGGAAGTAAAAAAAATATTTTAAACAATTTATCGCATAAATCGCGTTTATTACCGGTCGAATCATTATTAGTTCGATTCGTACTAGCGTATAAAAAATTCGGATAAGCGCATTTGCCTTGGAGCAACGTATGCCGATATTTCTCTCGCGTTCTTTCTATTCAGAAGTAAAAAAATTATTTTAAACAATTTATCGCATAAATCGCGTTTATTACCGGTCGAATCATTATTAGTTCGATTCGTACTAGCGTATAAAAAATTCGGATAAGCGCATTTGCCTTGGAGCAACGTATGCCGATATTTCTCTCACGTTCGTTCTATTCGGAAGTAAAAAAATTATTTTAAACAATTTATCGCATAAATCGCGTTTATTACCGGTCGAATCATTATTAGTTCGATTCGTACTAGCGTATAAAAAATTCGTATAAGCGCATTTGCCTTGGATCAACGTATGCCGATATTTCTCTCGCGTTCGTTCTATTCGGAAGTAAAAAAATTATTTTAAACAATTTATCGCATGAATCGCGTTTATTACCGGTCGAATCATTATTAGTTCGATTCGTACTAGCGTATAAAAAATTCGGATAAGCGCATTTGCCTTGGAGCAACGTATGCCGATATTTCTCTCGCGTTCGTTCTAGTCGGAAGTCAAAAAATTATTTTAACCTATCTATCGTATGAATAAGCGTTGTTCACTGATCGAACCATTATTAGTTCGATTCGTACTAGCGTATAAAAAATTCGGATAAGCGCATTTGCCTTGGAGCAACGTATGCCGATATTTCTCTCGCGTTCGTTCTATTCAGAAGTAAAAAAATTATTTTAAACAATTTATCGCATAAATCGCGTTTATTACCGGTCGAATCATTATTAGTTCGATTCGTACTAGCGTATAAAAAATTCGTATAAGCGCATTTGCCTTGGAGCAACGTATGCCGATATTTCTCTCGTGTTCATTCTAGTCGGAAGTAAAAAAAATATTTTAAACAATTTATCGCATAAATCGCGTTTATTACTGGTCGAATCATTAATAGTTCGATTCGTACTAGCGTATAAAAAATTCGGATAAGCGCAATTTACCTTGGAGCAACGTATGCCGATATTTCTCTCGCGTTCGTTCTATTCGGAAGTAAAAAAATTATTTTAAACAATTTATCGCATAAATCGCGTTTATTACCGGTCGAATCATTATTAGTTCGATTCGTACTAGCGTATAAAAAATTCGGATAAGCGCTTTTGCCTTGGAGCAACGTATGCCGATATTTCTCTCGCGTTCGTTCTAGTCGGAAGTAAAAAAAATATTTTAAACAATTTATCGCATAAATCGCGTTTATTACTGGTCGAATCATTAATAGTTCGATTCGTACTAGCGTATAAAAAATTCGTATAAGCGCATTTGCCTTGGAGCAACGTATGCCGATATTTCTCTCGCGTTCGTTCTATTCAGAAGTAAACAAATTATTTTAAACAATTTATCGCATAAATCGCGTTTATTACTGATCGAATCATTATTAGTTCGATTCGTACTAGCATATAAAAAATTCGGATAAGCGCATTTGCCTTGGAGCAACGTATGCCGATATTTCTCTCGCGTTCGTTCTATTCGGAAGTAAAAAAATTATTTTAAACAATTTATCGCATAAATCGCGTTTATTACCGGTCGAATCATTATTAGTTCGATTCGTACTAGCGTATAAAAAATTCGTATAAGCGCATTTGCCTTGGAGCAACGTATGCCGATATTTCTCTCGCGTTCGTTCTATTCGGAAGTAAAAAAATTATATTAAACAATTTATCGCATAAATCGCGTTTATTACCGGTCGAATCATTATTAGTTCGATTCGTACTAGCGTATAAAAAATTCGTATAAGCGCATTTGCCTTGGAGCAACGTATGCCGATATTTCTCTCGCGTTCGTTCTATTCGGAAGTAAAAAAATTATTTTAAACAATTTATCGCATAAATCGCGTTTATTACCGGTCGAATCATTATTAGTTCGATTCGTACTAGCGTATAAAAAATTCGTATAAGCGCATTTGCCTTGGAGCAACGTATGCCGATATTTCTCTCGCGTTCGTTCTATTCGGAAGTAAAAAAATTATTTTAAACAATTTATCGCATAAATCGCGTTTATTACCGGTCGAATCATTATTAGTTCGATTCGTACTAGCGTATAAAAAATTCGGATAAGCGCATTTGCCTTGGAGCAACGTATGCCGATATTTCTCTCGCGTTCATTCTAGTCGGAAGTAAAAAAAATATTTTAAACAATTTATCGCATGAATCGCGTTTATTACCGGTCGAATCATTATTAGTTCGATTCGTACTAGCGTATAAAAAATTCGGATAAGCGCATTTGCCTTGGAGCAACGTATGCCGATATTTCTCTCGCGTTCGTTCTATTCGGAAGTCAAAAAATTATTTTAACCTATCTATCGCATGAATAAGCGTTGTTCACTGATCGAATCATTATTAGTTCGATTCGTACTAGCGTATAAAAAATTCGGATAAGCGCATTTGCCTTGGAGCAACGTATGCCGATATTTCTCTAGCGTTCGTTCTATTCAGAAGTAAAAAAATTATTTTAAACAATTTATCGCATAAATCGCGTTTATTACTGGTCGAATCATTATTAGTTCGATTCGTACTAGCGTATAAAAAATTCGGATAAGCGCAATTTGCCTTGGAGCAACGTATGCCGATATTTCTCTCGCGTTCGTTCTATTCGGAAGTAAAAAAATTATTTTAAACAATTTATCGCATAAATCGCGTTTATTACCGGTCGAATCATTATTAGTTCTATTCGTACTAGCGTATAAAAAATTCGGATAAGCGCATTTGCCTTGGAGCAACGTATGCCGATATTTCTCACGCGTTCGTTCTAGTCGGAAGTAAAAAAATTATTTTAAACAATTTATCGCATAAATCGCGTTTATTACTGGTCGAATCATTATTAGTTCGATTCGTACTAGCGTATAAAAAATTCGGATAAGCGCATTTGCCTTGGAGCAACGTATGCCGATATTTCTCTCACGTTCGTTCTATTCGGAAGTAAAAAAATTATTTTAAACAATTTATCGCATAAATCGCGTTTATTACCGGTCGAATCATTATTAGTTCGATTCGTACTAGCGTATAAAAAATTCGGATAAGCGCATTTGCCTTGGAGCAACGTATGCCGATATTTCTCTCGCGTTCATTCTAGTCGGAAGTAAAAAAAATATTTTAAACAATTTATCGCATAAATCGCGTTTATTACTGGTCGAATCATTAATAGTTCGATTCGTACTAGCGTATAAAAAATTCGTATAAGCGCATTTGCCTTGGAGCAACGTATGCCGATATTTCTCTCGCGTTCGTTCTATTCAGAAGTAAAAAAATTATTTTAAACAATTTATCGCATAAATCGCGTTTATTACTGGTCGAATCATTATTAGTTCGATTCGTACTAGCGTATAAAAAATTCGGATAAGCGCATTTGCCTTGGAGCAACGTATGCCGATATTTCTCTCACGTTCATTCTAGTCGGAAGTAAAAAAAATATTTTAAACAATTTATCGCATAAATCGCGTTTATTACTGGTCGAATCATTAATAGTTCGATTCGTACTAGCGTATAAAAAATTCTTATAAGCGCATTTGCCTTGGAGCAACGTATGCCGATATTTCTCTCGCGTTCGTTCTATTCAGAAGTAAAAAAATTATTTTAAACAATTTATCGCATAAATCGCGTTTATTACTGGTCGAATCATTATTAGTTCGATTCGTACTAGCGTATAAAAAATTCGGATAAGCGCATTTGCCTTGGAGCAACGTATGCCGATATTTCTCTCACGTTCATTCTAGTCGGAAGTAAAAAAATTATTTTAAACAATTTATCGCATAAATCGCGTTTATTATCGGTCGAATCATTATTAGTTCGATTCGTACTAGCGTATAAAAAATTCGTATAAGCGCATTTGCCTTGGAGCAACGTATGCCGATATTTCTCTCGCGTTCGTTCTATTCGGAAGTAAAAAAATTATTTTAAACAATTTATCGCATGAATCGCGTTTATTACCGGTCGAATCATTATTAGTTCGATTCGTACTAGCGTATAAAAAATTCGGATAAGCGCATTTGCCTTGGAGCAACGTATGCCGATATTTCTCTCGCGTTCGTTCTAGTCGGAAGTCAAAAAATTATTTTAACCTATCTATCGCATGAATAAGCGTTGTTCACTGATCGAATCATTATTAGTTCGATTCGTACTAGCGTATAAAAAATTCGGATAAGCGCATTTGCCTTGGAGCAACGTATGCCGATATTTCTCTCGCGTTCGTTCTATTCGGAAGTAAAAAAATTATTTTAAACAATTTATCGCATGAATCGCGTTTATTACCGGTCGAATCATTATTAGTTCGATTCGTACTAGCGTATAAAAAATTCGGATAAGCGCATTTGCCTTGGAGCAACGTATGCCGATATTTCTCTCGCGTTCGTTCTAGTCGGAAGTAAAAAAATTATTTTAAACAATTTATCGCATAAATCGCGTTTATTACTGGTCGAATCATTATTAGTTCGATTCGTACTAGCGTAGAAAAAATTCGGATAAGCGCATTTGCCTTGGAGCAACGTATGCCGATATTTCTCTCGCGTTCGTTCTATTCAGAAGTAAAAAAATTATTTTAAACAATTTATCGCATAAATCGCGTTTATTACTGGTCGAATCATTATTAGTTCGATTCGTACTAGCGTATAAAAAATTCGGTTAAGCGCAATTTGCCTTGGAGCAACGTATGCCGATATTTCTCTCGCGTTCGTTCTATTCGGAAGTAAAAAAATTATTTTAAACAATTTATCGCATAAATCGCGTTTATTACCGGTCGAATCATTATTAGTTCGATTCGTACTAGCTTATAAAAAATTCGGATAAGCGCATTTGCCTTGGAGCAACGTATGCCGATATTTCTCTCGCGTTCGTTCTAGTCGGAAGTAAAAAAATTATTTTAAACAATTTATCGCATAAATCGCGTTTATTACTGGTCGAATCATTATTAGTTCGATTCGTACTAGCGTATAAAAAATTCGGATAAGCGCATTTGCCTTGGAGCAACGTATGCCGATATTTCTCTCACGTTCGTTCTATTCGGAAGTAAAAAAATTATTTTAAACAATTTATCGCATAAATCGCGTTTATTACCGGTCGAATCATTATTAGTTCGATTCGTACTAGCGTATAAAAAATTCGTATAAGCGCATTTGCCTTGGAGCAACGTATGCCGATATTTCTCTCGCGTTCGTTCTATTCGGAAGTAAAAAAATTATTTTAAACAATTTATCGCATGAATCGCGTTTATTACCGGTCGAATCATTATTAGTTCGATTCGTACTAGCGTATAAAAAATTCGGATAAGCGCATTTGCCTTGGAGCAACGTATGCCGATATTTCTCTCGCGTTCGTTCTAGTCGGAAGTAAAAAAATTATTTTAAACAATTTATCGCATAAATCGCGTTTATTACTGGTCGAATCATTATTAGTTCGATTCGTACTAGCGTATAAAAAATTCGGATAAGCGCATTTGCCTTGGAGCAACGTATGCCGATATTTCTCTCACGTTCGTTCTATTCAGAAGTAAAAAAAATATTTTAAACAATTTATCGCATAAATCGCGTTTATTACCGGTCGAATCATTATTAGTTCGATTCGTACTAGCGTATAAAAAATTCGTATAAGCGCATTTGCCTTGGAGCAACGTATACCGATATTTCTCTCGCGTTCGTTCTATTCAGAAGTAAAAAAATTATTTTAAACAATTTATCGCATAAATCGCGTTTATTACTGGTCGAATCATTATTAGTTCGATTCGTACTAGCGTATAAAAAATTCGGATAAGCGCATTTGCCTTGGAGCAACGTATGCCGATATTTCTCTCGCGTTCGTTCTATTCGGAAGTAAAAAAATTATTTTAAACAATTTATCGCATAAATCGCGTTTATTACCGGTCGAATCATTATTAGTTCGATTCGTACTAGCGTATAAAAAATTCGTATAAGCGCATTTGCCTTGGAGCAACGTATGCCGATATTTCTCTCGCGTTCGTTCTATTCGGAAGTAAAAAAATTATTTTAAACAATTTATCGCATGAATCGCGTTTATTACCGGTCGAATCATTATTAGTTCGATTCGTACTAGCGTATAAAAAATTCGGATAAGCGCATTTGCCTTGGAGCAACGTAAGCCGATATTTCTCTCGCGTTCATTCTAGTCGGAAGTAAAAAAATTATTTTTAACAATTTATCGCATGAATCGCGTTTATTACCGGTCGAATCATTATTAGTTCGATTCGTGCTAGCGTATAAAAAATTCGGATAAGCGCATTTGCCTTGGAGCAACGTATGCCGATATTTCTCTCGCGTTCGTTCTAGTCGCAAGTAAAAAAATTATTTTAAACAATTTATCGCATAAATCGCGTTTATTACTGGTCGAATCATTATTAGTTCGATTCGTACTAGCGTATAAAAAATTGGGATAAGCGCATTTACCTTGGAGCAACGTATGCCGATATTTCTCTCACGTTCGTTCTATTCGGAAGTAAAAAAATTATTTTAAACAATTTATCGCATAAATCGCGTTTATTACCGGTCGAATCATTATTAGTTCGATTCGTACTAGCGTATAAAAAATTCGGATAAGCGCATTTGCCTTGGAGCAACGTATGCCGATATTTCTCTCGCGTTCGTTCTAGTCGGAAGTAAAAAAATTATTTTAAACAATTTATCGCATAAATGGCGTTTATTACTGGACGAATCGATATTAGTTCGATTCGTGCTAGCGTATAAAAAATTCGTATAAGCGCATTTGCCTTGCAGCAACGTATGCCGATATTTCTCTCGCGTTCGTTCTAGTCGGAAGTAAAAAAAATATTTTAAACAATTTATCGCATAAATCGCGTTTATTACTGGTCGAATCATTATTAGTTCGATTCGTACTAGCGTATAAAAAATTCGGATAAGCGCATTTGCCTTGGAGCAACGTATGCCGATATTTCTCTCGCGTTCGTTCTAATCGGAAGTAAAAAAATTATTTTAAACAATTTATCGCATAAATCGCGTTTATTACTGGTCGAATCATTATTAGTTCGATTCGTACTAGCGTATAAAAAATTCGGATAAGCGCATTTGCCTTGGAGCAACGTATGCCGATATTTCTCTCACGTTCGTTCTATTCGGAAGTAAAAAAATTATTTTAAACAATTTATCACATAAATCGCGTTTATTACCGGTCGAATCATTATTAGTTCGATTCGTACTAGCGTATAAAAAATTCGTATAAGCGCATTTGCCTTGGAGCAACGTATGCCGATATTTCTCTCGCGTTCGTTCTATTCGGAAGTAAAAAAATTATTTTAAACAATTTATCGCATAAATCGCGTTTATTACCGGTCGAATCATTATTAGTTCGATTCGTAATAGCGTATAAAAAATTCGTATAAGCGCATTTGCCTTGGAGCAACGTATGCCGATATTTCTCTCGCGTTCGTTCTAGTCGGAAGTAAAAAAATTATTTTAAACAATTTATCGCATAAATCGCGTTTATTACCGGTCGAATCATTATTAGTTCGATTCGTACTAGCGTATAAAAAATTCGGATAAGCGCATTTGCCTTGGAGCAACGTATGCCGATATTTCTCTCGCGTTCATTCTAGTCGGAAGTAAAAAAAATATTTTAAACAATTTATCGCATAAATCGCGTTTATTACTGGTCGAATCATTAATAGTTCGATTCGTACTAGCGTATAAAAAATTCGTATAAGCGCATTTGCCTTGGAGCAACGTATGCCGATATTTCTCTCGCGTTCGTTCTATTCAGAAGTAAACAAATTATTTTAAACAATTTATCGCATAAATCGCGTTTATTACTGGTCGAATCATTATTAGTTCGATTCGTACTAGCATATAAAAAATTCGGATAAGCGGATTTGCCTTGGAGCAACGTATGCCGATATTTCTCTCACGTTCGTTCTATTCGGAAGTAAAAAAATTATTTTAAACAATTTATCGCATAAATCGCGTTTATTACTGGTCGAATCATTATTAGTTCGATTCGTACTAGCGTATAAAAAATTCGGATAAGCGCAATTTGCCTTGGAGCAACGTATGCCGATATTTCTCTCGCGTTCGTTCTATTCGGAAGTAAAAAAATTATTTTAAACAATTTATCGCATAAATCGCGTTTATTACCGGTCGAATCATTATTAGTTCGATTCGTACTAGCGTATAAAAAATTCGGATAAGCGCATTTGCCTTGGAGCAACGTATGCCGATATTTCTCACGCGTTCGTTCTAGTCGGAAGTAAAAAAATTATTTTAAACAATTTATCGCATAAATCGCGTTTATTACTGGTCGAATCATTATTAGTTCGATTCGTACTAGCGTATAAAAAATTCGGATAAGCGCATTTGCCTTGGAGCAACGTATGCCGATATTTCTCTCACGTTCGTTCTATTCGGAAGTAAAAAAATTATTTTAAACAATTTATCGCATAAATCGCGTTTATTACCGGTCGAATCATTATTAGTTCGATTCGTACTAGCGTATAAAAAATTCGGATAAGCGCATTTGCCTTGGAGCAACGTATGCCGATATTTCTCTCGCGTTCATTCTAGTCGGAAGTAAAAAAAATATTTTAAACAATTTATCGCATAAATCGCGTTTATTACTGGTCGAATCATTAATAGTTCGATTCGTACTAGCGTATAAAAAATTCGTATAAGCGCATTTGCCTTGGAGCAACGTATGCCGATATTTCTCTCGCGTTCGTTCTATTCAGAAGTAAAAAAATTATTTTAAACAATTTATCGCATAAATCGCGTTTATTACTGGTCGAATCATTATTAGTTCGATTCGTACTAGCGTATAAAAAATTCGGATAAGCGCATTTGCCTTGGAGCAACGTATGCCGATATTTCTCTCACGTTCGTTCTATTCGGAAGTAAAAAAATTATTTTAAACAATTTATCGCATAAATCGCGTTTATTATCGGTCGAATCATTATTAGTTCGATTCGTACTAGCGTATAAAAAATTCGTATAAGCGCATTTGCCTTGGAGCAACGTATGCCGATATTTCTCTCGCGTTCGTTCTATTCGGAAGTAAAAAAATTATTTTAAACAATTTATCGCATGAATCGCGTTTATTACCGGTCGAATCATTATTAGTTCGATTCGTACTAGCGTATAAAAAATTCGGATAAGCGCATTTGCCTTGGAGCAACGTATGCCGATATTTCTCTCGCGTTCGTTCTAGTCGGAAGTCAAAAAATTATTTTAACCTATCTATCGCATGAATAAGCGTTGTTCACTGATCGAATCATTATTAGTTCGATTCGTACTAGCGTATAAAAAATTCGGATAAGCGCATTTGCCTTGGAGCAACGTATGCCGATATTTCTCTCGCGTTCGTTCTATTCAGAAGTAAAAAAAATATTTTAAACAATTTATCGCATAATTCGCGTTTATTACTGGTCGAATCATTATTAGTTCGATTCGTACTAGCGTATAAAAAATTCGGATAAGCGCAATTTGCCTTGGAGCAACGTATGCCGATATTTCTCTCGCGTTCGTTCTATTCGGAAGTAAAATAATTATTTTAAACAATTTATCGCATAAATCGCGTTTATTAACGGTCGAATCATTATTAGTTCGATTCGTACTAGCGTATAAAAAATTCGGATAAGCGCATTTGCCTTGGAGCAACGTATGCCGATATTTCTCTCGCGTTCGTTCTATTCAGAAGTAAAAAAAATATTTTAAACAATTTATCGCATAAATCGCGTTTATTACTGGTCGAATCATTATTAGTTCGATTCGTACTAGCGTATAAAAAATTCGGATAAGCGCAATTTGCCTTGGAGCAACGTATGCCGATATTTCTCTCGCGTTCGTTCTATTCGGAAGTAAAAAAATTATTTTAAACAATTTATCGCATAAATCGCGTTTATTACCGGTCGAATCATTATTAGTTCGATTCGTACTAGCGTATAAAAAATTCGGATAAGCGCATTTGCCTTGGAGCAACGTATGCCGATATTTCTCTCGCGTTCGTTCTAGTCGGAAGTAAAAAAATTATTTTAAACAATTTATCGCATAAATCGCGTTTATTACTGGTCGAATCATTATTAGTTCGATTCGTACTAGCGTATAAAAAATTCGGATAAGCGCAATTTGCCTTGGAGCAACGTATGCCGATATTTCTCTCGCGTTCGTTCTATTCGGAAGTAAAAAAATTATTTTAAACAATTTATCGCATAAATCGCGTTTATTACCGGTCGAATCATTATTAGTTCGATTCGTACTAGCGTATAAAAAATTCGGATAAGCGCAATTTGCCTTTGAGCAACGTATGCCGATATTTCTCTCGCGTTCGTTCTAGTCGGAAGTAAAAAATTATTTTAAACAATTTATCGCATAAATCGCGTTTATTACTGGTCGAATCATTATTAGTTCGATTCGTACTAGCGTATAAAAAATTCGGATAAGCGCATTTGCCTTGGAGCAACGTATGCCGATATTTCTCTCACGTTCGTTCTATTCGGAAGTAAAAAAATTATTTTAAACAATTTATCGCATAAATCGCGTTTATTACCGGTCGAATCATTATTAGTTCGATTCGTACTAGCGTATAAAAAATTCGTATAAGCGCATTTGCCTTGGAGCAACGTATGCCGATATTTCTCTCGCGTTCGTTCTATTCGGAAGTAAAAAAATTATTTTAAACAATTTATCGCATGAATCGCGTTTATTACCGGTCGAATCATTATTAGTTCGATTCGTACTAGCGTATAAAAAATTCGGATAAGCGCATTTGCCTTGGAGCAACGTATGCCGATATTTCTCTCGCGTTCGTTCTAGTCGGAAGTAAAAAAATTATTTTAAACAATTTATCGCATAAATCGCGTTTATTACTGGTCGGATCATTATTAGTTCGATTCGTACTAGCGTATAAAAAATTCGGATAAGCGCATTTGCCTTGGAGCAACGTATGCCGATATTTCTCTCGCGTTCGTTCTATTCAGAAGTAAAAAAATTATTTTAAACAATTTATCGCATAAATCGCGTTTATTACTGGTCGAATCATTATTAGTTCGATTCGTACTAGCGTATAAAAAATTCGGATAAGCGCAATTTGCCTTGGAGCAACGTATGCCGATATTTCTCTCGCGTTCGTTCTATTCGGAAGTAAAAAAATTATTTTAAACAATTTATCGCATAAATCGCGTTTATTACCGGTCGAATCATTATTAGTTCGATTCGTACTAGCGTATAAAAAATTCGGATAAGCGCATTTGCCTTGGAGCAACGTATGCCGATATTTCTCTCGCGTTCGTTCTAGTCGGAAGTAAAAAAATTATTTTAAACAATTTATCGCATAAATCGCGTTTATTACTGGTCGAATCATTATTAGTTCGATTCGTACTAGCGTATAAAAAATTCGGATAAGCGCATTTGCCTTGGAGCAACGTATGCCGATATTTCTCTCACGTTCGTTCTATTCGGAAGTAAAAAAATTATTTTAAACAATTTATCGCATAAATCGCGTTTATTACCTGTCGAATCATTATTAGTTCGATTCGTACTAGCGTATAAAAAATTCGGATAAGCGCATTTGCCTTCGAGCAACGTATGCCGATATTTCTCTCGCGTTCATTCTAGTCGGAAGTAAAAAAAATATTTTAAACAATTTATCGCATAAATCGCGTTTATTACTGGTCGAATCATTAATAGTTCGATTCGTACTAGCGTATAAAAAATTCGTATAAGCGCATTTGCCTTGGAGCAACGTATGCCGATATTTCTCTCGCGTTCGTTCTATTCAGAAGTAAAAAAATTATTTTAAACAATTTATCGCATAAATCGCGTTTATTACTGGTCGAATCATTATTAGTTCGATTCGTACTAGCGTATAAAAAATTCGGATAAGCGCATTTGCCTTGGAGCAACGTATGCCGATATTTCTCTCGCGTTCGTTCTAGTCGGAAGTAAAAAAAATATTTTAAACAATTTATCGCATAAATGGCGTTTATTACTGGACGAATCGATATTAGTTCGATTCGTGCTAGCGTATAAAAAATTCGTATAAGCGCATTTGCCTTGCAGCAACGTATGCCGATATTTCTCTCGCGTTCGTTCTAGTCGGAAGTAAAAAAAATATTTTAAACAATTTATCGCATAAATCGTGTTTATTACTGGTCGAATCATTATTAGTTCGATTCGTACTAGCGTATAAAAAATTCGGATAAGCGCATTTGCCTTGGAGCAACGTATGCCGATATTTCTCTCGCGTTCGTTCTAGTCGGAAGTAAAAAAAATATTTTAAACAATTTATCGCATAAATGGCGTTTATTACTGGACGAATCGATATTAGTTCGATTCGTGCTAGCGTATAAACAATTCGGATAAGCGCATTTGCCTTGGAGCAACGTATGCCGATATTTCTCTCGCGTTCGTTCTAGTCGGAAGTAAAAAAATTATTTTAAACAATTTATCGCATAAATCGCGTTTATTACTGGTCGAATCATTATTAGTTCGATTCGTACTAGCGTATAAAAAATTCGGATAAGCGCATTTGCCTTGGAGCAACGTATGCCGATATTTCTCTCGCGTTCGTTCTAGTCGGAAGTAAAAAAATTATTTTAAACAATTTATCGCATAAATCGCGTTTATTACTGGTCGAATCATTATTAGTTCGATTCGTACTAGCGTATAAAAAATTCGGATAAGCGCATTTGCCTTGGAGCAACGTATGCCGATATTTCTCTCACGTTCGTTCTATTCGGAAGTAAAAAAATTATTTTAAACAATTTATCACATAAATCGCGTTTATTACCGGTCGAATCATTATTAGTTCGATTCGTACTAGCGTATAAAAAATTCGTATAAGCGCATTTGCCTTGGAGCAATGTATGCCGATATTTCTCTCGCGTTCGTTCTATTCGGAAGTAAAAAAATTATTTTAAACAATTTATCGCATAAATCGCGTTTATTACCGGTCGAATCATTATTAGTTCGATTCGTACTAGCGTATAAAAAATTCGTATAAGCGCATTTGCCTTGGAGCAACGTATGCCGATATTTCTCTCGCGTTCGTTCTATTCGGAAGTAAAAAAATTATTTTAAACAATTTATCGCATGAATCGCGGTTATTACCGGTCGAATCATTATTAGTTCGATTCGTACTAGCGTATAAAAAATTCGGATAAGCGCATTTGCCTTGGAGCAACGTATGCCGATATTTCTCTCGCGTTCGTTCTAGTCGGAAGTAAAAAAATTATTTTAAACAATTTATCGCATAAATCGCGTTTATTACTGGTCGAATCATTATTAGTTCGATTCGTACTAGCGTATAAAAAATTCGGATAAGCGCATTTGCCTTGGAGCAACGTATGCCGATATTTCTCTCACGTTCGTTCTATTCGGAAGTAAAAAAATTATTTTAAACAATTTATCGCATAAATCGCGTTTATTACTGGTCGAATCATTATTAGTTCGATTCGTACTAGCGTATAAAAAATTCGGATAAGCGCATTTGCCTTGGAGCAACGTATGCCGATATTTCTCTCGCGTTCGTTCTAGTCGGAAGTAAAAAAATTATTTTAAACAATTTATCGCATAAATGGCGTTTATTACTGGACGAATCGATATTAGTTCGATTCGTGCTAGCGTATAAAAAATTCGTATAAGCGCATTTGCCTTGCAGCAACGTATGCCGATATTTCTCTCGCGTTCGTTCTAGTCGGAAGTAAAAAAAATATTTTAAACAATTTATCGCATAAATCGCGTTTATTACTGGTCGAATCATTATTAGTTCGATTCGTACTAGCGTATAAAAAATTCGGATAAGCGCATTTGCCTTGGAGCAACGTATGCCGATATTTCTCTCGCGTTCGTTCTAGTCGGAAGTAAAAAAATTATTTTAAACAATTTATCGCATAAATCGCGTTTATTACCGGTCGAATCATTATTAGTTCGATTCGTACTAGCGTATAAAAAATTCGTATAAGCGCATTTGCCTTGGAGCAACGTATGCCGATATTTCTCTCGCGTTCGTTCTATTCGGAAGTAAAAAAATTATTTTAAACAATTTATCGCATGAATCGCGTTTATTACCGGTCGAATCATTATTAGTTCGATTCGTACTAGCGTATAAAAAATTCGGATAAGCGCATTTGCCTTGGAGCAACGTATGCCGATATTTCTCTCGCGTTCGTTCTAGTCGGAAGTAAAAAAATTATTTTAAACAATTTATCGCATAAATCGCGTTTATTACTGGTCGAATCATTATTAGTTCGATTCGTACTAGCGTATAAAAAATTGGGATAAGCGCATTTGCCTTGGAGCAACGTATGCCGATATTTCTCTCACGTTCGTTCTATTCGGAAGTAAAAAAATTATTTTAAACAATTTATCGCATAAATCGCGTTTATTACCGGTCGAATCATTATTAGTTCGATTCGTACTAGCGTATAAAAAATTCGGATAAGCGCATTTGCCTTGGAGCAACGTATGCCGATATTTCTCTCGCGTTCGTTCTAGTCGGAAGTAAAAAAATTATTTTAAACAATTTATCGCATAAATGACGTTTATTACTGGACGAATCGATATTAGTTCGATTCGTGCTAGCGTATAAAAAATTCGTATAAGCGCATTTGCCTTGCAGCAACGTATGCCGATATTTCTCTCGCGTTCGTACTAGTCGGAAGTAAAAAAAATATTTTAAACAATTTATCGCATAAATCGCGTTTATTACTGGTCGAATCATTATTAGTTCGATTCGTACTAGCGTATAAAAAATTCGGATAAGCGCATTTGCCTTGGAGCAACGTATGCCGATATTTCTCTCACGTTCGTTCTATTCGGAAGTAAAAAAATTATTTTAAACAATTTATCACATAAATCGCGTTTATTACCGGTCGAATCATTATTAGTTCGATTCGTACTAGCGTATAAAAAATTCGTATAAGCGCATTTGCCTTGGAGCAACGTATGCCGATATTTCTCTCGCGTTCATTCTAGTCGGAAGTAAAAAAAATATTTTAAACAATTTATCGCATAAATCGCGTTTATTACTGGTCGAATCATTAATAGTTCGATTCGTACTAGCGTATAAAAAATTCGTATAAGCGCATTTGCCTTGGAGCAACGTATGCCGATATTTCTCTCGCGTTCGTTCTATTCAGAAGTAAAAAATTATTTTAAACAATTTATCGCATAAATCGCGTTTATTACTGGTCGAATCATTATTAGTTCGATTCGTACTAGCGTATAAAAAATTCGGATAAGCGCATTTGGCTTGGAGCAACGTATGCCGATATTTCTCTCACGTTCGTTCTATTCGGAAGTAAAAAAATTATTTTAAACAATTTATCGCATAAATCGCGTTTATTACCGGTCGAATCATTATTAGTTCGATTCGTACTAGCGTATAAAAAATTCGTATAAGCGCATTTGCCTTGGAGCAACGTATGCCGATATTTCTCTCGCGTTCGTTCTATTCGGAAGTAAAAAAATTATTTTAAACAATTTATCGCATGAATCGCGTTTATTACCGGTCGAATCATTATTAGTTCGATTCGTACTAGCGTATAAAAAATTCGGATAAGCGCATTTGCCTTGGAGCAACGTATGCCGATATTTCTCTCGCGTTCGTTCTAGTCGGAAGTCAAAAAATTATTTTAACCTATCTATCGCATGAATAAGCGTTGTTCACTGATCGAATCATTATTAGTTCGATTCGTACTAGCGTATAAAAAATTCGGATAAGCGCATTTGCCTTGGAGCAACGTATGCCGATATTTCTCTCGCGTTCGTTCTATTCAGAAGTAAAAAAAATATTTTAAACAATTTATCGCATAAATCGCGTTTATTACTGGTCGAATCATTATTAGTTCGATACGTACTAGCGTATAAAAAATTCGGATAAGCGCAATTTGCCTTGGAGCAACGTATGCCGATATTTCTCTCGCGTTCGTTCTATTCGGAAGTAAAAAAATTATTTTAAACAATTTATCGCATAAATCGCGTTTATTACCGGTCGAATCATTATTAGTTCGATTCGTACTAGCGTATAAAAAATTCGGATAAGCGCATTTGCCTTGGAGCAACGTATGCCGATATTTCTCTCGCGTTCGTTCTAGTCGGAAGTAAAAAAATTATTTTAAACAATTTATCGCATAAATCGCGTTTATTACTGGTCGAATCATTATTAGTTCGATTCGTACTAGCGTATAAAAAATTCGGATAAGTGCATTTGCCTTGGAGCAACGTATGCCGATATTTCTCTCACGTTCGTTCTATTCGGAAGTAAAAAAATTATTTTAAACAATTTATCGCATAAATCGCGTTTATTACCGGTCGAATCATTATTAGTTCGATTCGTACTAGCGTATAAAAAATTCGTATAAGCGCATTTGCCTTGGAGCAACGTATGCCGATATTTCTCTCGCGTTCGTTCTATTCGGAAGTAAAAAAAGTATTTTAAACAATTTATCGCATGAATCGCGTTTATTACCGGTCGAATCATTATTAGTTCGATTCGTACTAGCGTATAAAAAATTCGGATAAGCGCATTTGCCTTGGAGCAACGTATGCCGATATTTCTCTCGCGTTCGTTCTATTCGGAAGTAAAAAAATTATTTTAAACAATTTATCGCATAAATCGCGTTTATTACTGGTCGAATCATTATTAGTTCGATTCGTACTAGCGTATAAAAAATTCGGATAAGCGCATTTGCCTTGGAGCAACGTATGCCGATATTTCTCTCGCGTTCGTTCTATTCAGAAGTAAAAAAATTATTTTAAACAATTTATCGCATAAATCGCGTTTATTACTGGTCGAATCATTATTAGTTCGATTCGTACTAGCGTATAAAAAATTCGGATAAGCGCAATTTGCCTTGGAGCAACGTATGCCGATATTTCTCTCGCGTTCGTT
The DNA here is from genome assembly GCA_917499995.1 of Ichneumon xanthorius. Lineage (NCBI taxonomy): Eukaryota > Metazoa > Arthropoda > Insecta > Hymenoptera > Ichneumonidae > Ichneumon > Ichneumon xanthorius. The sequence continues at coordinate 326,183 of CAKJTD010000077.1, read as the reverse complement.
CTATTCGGAAGTAAAAAAATTATTTTAAACAATTTATCGCATAAATCGCGTTTATTACCGGTCGAATCATTATTAGTTCGATTCGTACTAGCGTATAAAAAATTCGGATAAGCGCATTTGCTTTGGAGCAACGTATGCCGATATTTCTCTCGCGTTCGTTCTAGTCGGAAGTAAAAAAATTATTTTAAACAATTTATCGCATAAATCGCGTTTATTACTGGTCGAATCATTATTAGTTCGATTCGTACTAGCGTATAAAAAATTCGGATAAGCGCATTTGCCTTGGAGCAACGTATGCCGATATTTCTCTCACGTTCGTTCTATTCGGAAGTAAAAAAATTATTTTAAACAATTTATCGCATAAATCGCGTTTATTACCGGTCGAATCATTATTAGTTCGATTCGTACTAGCGTATAAAAAATTCGTATAAGCGCATTTGCCTTGGAGCAACGTATGCCGATATTTCTCTCGCGTTCGTTCTATTCGGAAGTAAAAAAATTATTTTAAACAATTTATCGCATAAATCGCGTTTATTACCGGTCGAATCATTATTAGTTCGATTCGTACTAGCGTATAAAAAATTCGTATAAGCGCATTTGCCTTGGAGCAACGTATGCCGATATTTCTCTCACGTTCGTTCTATTCGGAAGTAAAAAAATTATTTTAAACAATTTATCGCATGAATCGCGTTTATTACCGGTCGAATCATTATTAGTTCGATTCGTACTAGCGTATAAAAAATTCGGATAAGCGCATTTGCCTTGGAGCAACGTATGCCGATATTTCTCTCGCGTTCGTTCTAGTCGGAAGTAAAAAAATTATTTTAAACAATTTATCGCATAAATCGCGTTTATTACTGGTCGAATCATTATTAGTTCGATTCGTACTAGCGTATAAAAAATTCGGATAAGCGCATTTGCCTTGGAGCAACGTATGCCGATATTTCTCTCGCGTTCGTTCTATTCAGAAGTAAAAAAATTATTTTAAACAATTTATCGCATAAATCGCGTTTATTACTGGTCGAATCATTATTAGTTCGATTCGTACTAGCGTATAAAAAATTCGGATAAGCGCAATTTGCCTTGGAGCAACGTATGCCGATATTTCTCTCGCGTTCGTTCTATTCGGAAGTAAAAAAATTATTTTAAACAATTTATCGCATAAATCGCGTTTATTACCGGTCGAATCATTATTAGTTCGATTCGTACTAGCGTATAAAAAATTCGGATAAGCGCATTTGCCTTGGAGCAACGTATGCCGATATTTCTCTCGCGTTCGTTCTAGTCGGAAGTAAAAAAATTATTTTAAACAATTTATCGCATAAATCGCGTTTATTACTGGTCGAATCATTATTAGTTCGATTCGTACTAGCGTATAAAAAATTCGGATAAGCGCATTTGCCTTGGAGCAACGTATGCCGATATTTCTCTCACGTTCGTTCTATTCGGAAGTAAAAAAATTATTTTAAACAATTTATCGCATAAATCGCGTTTATTACCGGTCGAATCATTATTAGTTCGATTCGTACTAGCGTATAAAAAATTCGTATAAGCGCATTTGCCTTGGAGCAACGTATGCCGATATTTCTCTCGCGTTCGTTCTATTCGGAAGTAAAAAAATTATTTTAAACAATTTATCGCATGAATCGCGTTTATTACCGGTCGAATCATTATTAGTTCGATTCGAACTAGCGTATAAAAAATTCGGATAAGCGCATTTGCCTTGGAGCAACGTATGCCGATATTTCTCTCGCGTTCGTTCTAGTCGGAAGTAAAAAAATTATTTTAAACAATTTATCGCATAAATCGCGTTTATTACTGGTCGAATCATTATTAGTTCGATTCGTACTAGCGTATAAAAAATTCGGATAAGCGCATTTGCCTTGGAGCAACGTATGCCGATATTTCTCTCACGTTCGTTCTATTCGGAAGTAAAAAAATTATTTTAAACAATTTATCGCATAAATCGCGTTTATTACCGGTCGAATCATTATTAGTTCGATTCGTACTAGCGTATAAAAAATTTGTATAAGCGCATTTGCCTTGGAGCAACGTATGCCGATATTTCTCTCGCGTTCGTTCTATTCAGAAGTAAACAAATTATTTTAAACAATTTATCGCATAAATCGCGTTTATTACTGGTCGAATCATTATTAGTTCGATTCGTACTAGCGTATAAAAAATTCGGATAAGCGCATTTGCCTTGGAGCAACGTATGCCGATATTTCTCTCACGTTCGTTCTATTCGGAAGTAAAAAAATTATTTTAAACAATTTATCGCATAAATCGCGTTTATTACCGGTCGAATCATTATTAGTTCGATTCGTACTAGCGTATAAAAAATTCGTATAAGCGCATTTGCCTTGGAGCAACGTATGCCGATATTTCTCTCGCGTTCGTTCTATTCGGAAGTAAAAAAATTATTTTAAACAATTTATCGCATGAATCGCGTTTATTACCGGTCGAATCATTATTAGTTTGATTCGTACTAGCGTATAAAAAATTCGGATAAGCGCATTTGCCTTGGAGCAACGTAAGCCGATATTTCTCTCGCGTTCATTCTAGTCGGAAGTAAAAAAATTATTTTAAACAATTTATCGCATAAATGGCGTTTATTACTGGACGAATCGATATTAGTTCGATTCGTGCTAGCGTATAAAAAATTCGGATAAGCGCATTTGCCTTGGAGCAACGTATGCCGATATTTCTCTAGCGTTCGTTCTAGTCGGAAGTAAAAAAAATATTTTAAACAATTTATCGCATAAATCGCGTTTATTACTGGTCGAATCATTATTAGTTCGATTCGTACTAGCGTATAAAAAATTCGGATAAGCGCAATTTACCTTGGAGCAACGTATGCCGATATTTCTCTCGCGTTCGTTCTATTCGGAAGTAAAAAAATTATTTTAAACAATTTATCGCATAAATCGCGTTTATTACCGGTCGAATCATTATTAGTTCGATTCGTACTAGCGTATAAAAAATTCGGATAAGCGCATTTGCCTTGGAGCAACGTATGCCGATATTTCTCTCGCGTTCATTCTAGTCGGAAGTAAAAAAAATATTTTAAACAATTTATCGCATAAATCGCGTTTATTACTGGTCGAATCATTAATAGTTCGATTCGTACGAGCGTATAAAAAATTCGTATAAGCGCATTTGCCTTGGAGCAACGTATGCCGATATTTCTCTCGCGTTCGTTCTATTCAGAAGTAAACAAATTATTTTAAACAATTTATCGCATAAATCGCGTTTATTACTGGTCGAATCATTATTAGTTCGATTCGTACTAGCATATAAAAAATTCGGATAAGCGCATTTGCCTTGGAGCAACGTATGCCGATATTTCTCTCACGTTCGTTCTATTCGGAAGTAAAAAAATTATTTTAAACAATTTATCGCATAAATCGCGTTTATTACCGGTCGAATCATTATTAGTTCGATTCGTACTAGCGTATAAAAAATTCGTATAAGCGCATTTGCCTTGGAGCAACGTATGCCGATATTTCTCTCGCGTTCGTTCTATTCGGAAGTAAAAAAATTATTTTAAACAATTTATCGCATAAATCGCGTTTATTACCGGTCGAATCATTATTAGTTCGATTCGTACTAGCGTATAAAAAATTCGTATAAGCGCATTTGCCTTGGAGCAACGTATGCCGATATTTCTCTCGCGTTCGTTCTATTCGGAAGTAAAAAAATTATTTTAAACAATTTATCGCATAAATCGCGTTTATTACCGGTCGAATCATTATTAGTTCGATTCGTACTAGCGTATAAAAAATTCGGATAAGCGCATTTGCCTTGGAGCAACGTATGCCGATATTTCTCTCGCGTTCATTCTATTCAGAAGTAAAAAAATTATTTTAAACAATTTATCGCATAAATCGCGTTTATTACCGGTCGAATCATTATTAGTTCGATTCGTACTAGCGTATAAAAAATTCGGATAAGCGCATTTGCCTTGGAGCAACGTATGCCGATATTTCTCTCGCGTTCATTCTATTCAGAAGTAAAAAAATTATTTTAAACAATTTATCGCATAAATCGCGTTTATTACTGGTCGAATCATTATTAGTTCGATTCGTACTAGCGTATAAAAAATTCGGATAAGCGCAATTTGCCTTGGAGCAACGTATGCCGATATTTCTCTCGCGTTCGTTCTATTCGGAAGTAAAAAAATTATTTTAAACAATTTATCGCATAAATCGCGTTTATTACCGGTCGAATCATTATTAGTTCGATTCGTACTAGCGTATAAAAAATTCGGATAAGCGCATTTGCCTTGGAGCAACGTATGCCGATATTTCTCTCGCGTTCATTCTAGTCGGAAGTAAAAAAAATATTTTAAACAATTTATCGCATAAATCGCGTTTATTACTGGTCGAATCATTAATAGTTCGATTCGTACTAGCGTATAAAAAATTCGTATAAGCGCATTTGCCTTGGAGCAACGTATGCCGATATTTCTCTCGCGTTCGTTCTATTCAGAAGTAAACAAATTATTTTAAACAATTTATCGCATAAATCGCGTTTATTACTGGTCGAATCATTATTAGTTCGATTCGTACTAGCATATAAAAAATTCGGATAAGCGCATTTGCCTTGGAGCAACGTATGCCGATATTTCTCTCACGTTCGTTCTATTCGGAAGTAAAAAAATTATTTTAAACAATTTATCGCATAAATCGCGTTTATTACCGGTCGAATCATTATTAGTTCGATTCGTACTAGCGTATAAAAAATTCGTATAAGCGCATTTGCCTTGGAGCAACGTATGCCGATATTTCTCTCGCGTTCGTTCTATTCGGAAGTAAAAAAATTATTTTAAACAATTTATCGCATAAATCGCGTTTATTACCGGTCGAATCATTATTAGTTCGATTCGTACTAGCGTATAAAAAATTCGTATAAGCGCATTTGCCTTGGAGCAACGTATGCCGATATTTCTCTCGCGTTCGTTCTATTCGGAAGTAAAAAAATTATTTTAAACAATTTATCGCATAAATCGCGTTTATTACCGGTCGAATCATTATTAGTTCGATTCGTACTAGCGTATAAAAAATTGGGATAAGCGCATTTGCCTTGGAGCAACGTATGCCGATATTTCTCTCACGTTCGTTCTATTCGGAAGTAAAAAAATTATTTTAAACAATTTATCACATAAATCGCGTTTATTACCGGTCGAATCATTATTAGTTCGATTCGTACTAGCGTATAAAAAATTCGTATAAGCGCATTTGCCTTGGAGCAACGTATGCCGATATTTCTCTCACGTTCGTTCTATTCGGAAGTAAAAAAATTATTTTAAACAATTTATCGCATAAATCGCGTTTATTACCGGTCGAATCATTATTAGTTCGATTCGTACTAGCGTATAAAAAATTCGGATAAGCGCATTTGCCTTGGAGCAACGTATGCCGATATTTCTCTCGCGTTCGTTCTAGTCGGAAGTAAAAAAATTATTTTAAACAATTTATCGCATAAATGGCGTTTATTACTGGACGAATCGATATTAGTTCGATTCGTGCTAGCGTATAAAAAATTCGTATAAGCGCATTTGCCTTGCAGCAACGTATGCCGATATTTCTCTCGCGTTCGTTCTAGTCGGAAGTAAAAAAAATATTTTAAACAATTTATCGCATAAATCGCGTTTATTACTGGTCGAATCATTATTAGTTCGATTCGTACTAGCGTATAAAAAATTCGGATAAGCGCATTTGCCTTGGAGCAACGTATGCCGATATTTCTCTCGCGTTCGTTCTAGTCGGAAGTAAAAAAATTATTTTAAACAATTTATCGCATAAATCGCGTTTATTACGGGTCGAATCATTATTAGTTCGATTCGTACTAGCGTATAAAAAATTCGGATAAGCGCATTTGCCTTGGAGCAACGTATGCCGATATTTCTCTCGCGTTCGTTCTAGTCGGAAGTAAAAAAATTATTTTAAACAATTTATCGCATAAATCGCGTTTATTACTGGTCGAATCATTATTAGTTCGATTCGTACTAGCGTATAAAAAATTCGGATAAGCGCATTTGCCTTGGAGCAACGTATGCCGATATTTCTCTCACGTTCGTTATATTCGGAAGTAAAAAAATTATTTTAAACAATTTATCACATAAATCGCGTTTATTACCGGTCGAATCATTATTAGTTCGATTCGTACTAGCGTATAAAAAATTCGTATAAGCGCATTTGCCTTCGAGCAACGTATGCCGATATTTCTCTCGCGTTCGTTCTATTCGGAAGTAAAAAAATTATTTTAAACAATTTATCGCATAAATCGCGTTTATTACCGGTCGAATCATTATTAGTTCGATTCGTACTAGCGTATAAAAAATTCTTATAAGCGCATTTGCCTTGGAGCAACGTATGCCGATATTTCTCACGCGTTCGTTCTATTCGGAAGTAAAAAAATTATTTTAAACAATTTATCGCATGAATCGCGGTTATTACCGGTCGAATCATTATTAGTTCGATTCGTACTAGCGTATAAAAAATTCGGATAAGCGCATTTGCCTTGGAGCAACGTATGCCGATATTTCTCTCGCGTTCGTTCTAGTCGGAAGTAAAAAAATTATTTTAAACAATTTATCGCATAAATCGCGTTTATTACTGGTCGAATCATTATTAGTTCGATTCGTACTAGCGTATAAAAAATTCGGATAAGCGCATTTGCCTTGGAGCAACGTATGCCGATATTTCTCTCGCGTTCGTTCTATTCAGAAGTAAAAAAATTATTTTAAACAATTTATCGCATAAATCGCGTTTATTACTGGTCGAATCATTATTAGTTCGATTCGTACTAGCGTATAAAAAATTCGGATAAGCGCAATTTGCCTTGGAGCAACGTATGCCGATATTTCTCTCGCGTTCGTTCTATTCGGAAGTAAAAAAATTATTTTAAACAATTTATCGCATAAATCGCGTTTATTACCGGTCGAATCATTATTAGTTCGATTCGTACTAGCGTATAAAAAATTCGGATAAGCGCATTTGCCTTGGAGCAACGTATGCCGATATTTCTCTCGCGTTCGTTCTAGTCGGAAGTAAAAAATTATTTTAAACAATTTATCGCATAAATCGCGTTTATTACTGGTCGAATCATTATTAGTTTGATTCGTACTAGCGTATAAAAAATTCGGATAAGCGCATTTGCCTTGGAGCAACGTATGCCGATATTTCTCTCACGTTCGTTCTATTCGGAAGTAAAAAAATTATTTTAAACAATTTATCACATAAATCGCGTTTATTACCGGTCGAATCATTATTAGTTCGATTCGTACTAGCGTATAAAAAATTCGTATAAGCGCATTTGCCTTCGAGCAACGTATGCCGATATTTCTCTCGCGTTCGTTCTATTCGGAAGTAAAAAAAATATTTTAAACAATTTATCGCATAAATCGCGTTTATTACCGGTCGAATCATTATTAGTTCGATTCGTACTAGCGTATAAAAAATTCTTATAAGCGCATTTGCCTTGGAGCAACGTATGCCGATATTTCTCACGCGTTCGTTCTATTCGGAAGTAAAAAAATTATTTTAAACAATTTATCGCATGAATCGCGGTTATTACCGGTCGAATCATTATTAGTTCGATTCGTACTAGCGTATAAAAAATTCGGATAAGCGCATTTGCCTTGGAGCAACGTATGCCGATATTTCTCTCGCGTTCGTTCTAGTCGGAAGTAAAAAAATTATTTTAAACAATTTATCGCATAAATCGCGTTTATTACTGGTCGAATCATTATTAGTTCGATTCGTACTAGCGTATAAAAAATTCGGATAAGCGCATTTGCCTTGGAGCAACGTATGCCGATATTTCTCTCGCGTTCGTTCTATTCAGAAGTAAAAAAATTATTTTAAACAATTTATCGCATAAATCGCGTTTATTACTGGTCGAATCATTATTAGTTCGATTCGTACTAGCGTATAAAAAATTCGGATAAGCGCAATTTGCCTTGGAGCAACGTATGCCGATATTTCTCTCGCGTTCGTTCTATTCGGAAGTAAAAAAATTATTTTAAACAATTTATCGCATAAATCGCGTTTATTACCGGTCGAATCATTATTAGTTCGATTCGTACTAGCGTATAAAAAATTCGGATAAGCGCATTTGCCTTGGAGCAACGTATGCCGATATTTCTCTCGCGTTCGTTCTAGTCGGAAGTAAAAAATTATTTTAAACAATTTATCGCATAAATCGCGTTTATTACTGGTCGAATCATTATTAGTTTGATTCGTACTAGCGTATAAAAAATTCGGATAAGCGCATTTGCCTTGGAGCAACGTATGCCGATATTTCTCTCACGTTCGTTCTATTCGGAAGTAAAAAAATTATTTTAAACAATTTATCGCATAAATCGCGTTTATTACCGGTCGAATCATTATTAGTTCGATTCGTACTAGCGTATAAAAAATTCGTATAAGCGCATTTGCCTTGGAGCAACGTATGCCGATATTTCTCTCGCGTTCGTTCTATTCGGAAGTAAAAAAATTATTTTAAACAATTTATCGCATGAATCGCGTTTATTACCGGTCGAATCATTATTAGTTCGATTCGTACTAGCGTATAAAAAATTCGGATAAGCGCATTTGCCTTGGAGCAACGTATGCCGATATTTCTCTCGCGTTCGTTCTAGTCGGAAGTAAAAAAATTATTTTAAACAATTTATCGCATAAATCGCGTTTATTACTGGTCGAATCATTATTAGTTCGATTCGTACTAGCGTATAAAAAATTCGGAGAAGCGCATTTGCCTTGGAGCAACGTATGCCGATATTTCTCTCACGTTCGTTCTATTCGGAAGTAAAAAAATTATTTTAAACAATTTATCGCATAAATCGCGTTTATTACCGGTCGAATCATTATTAGTTCGATTCGTACTAGCGTATAAAAAATTCGTATGAGCGCATTTGCCTTGGAGCAACGTATGCCGATATTTCTCTCGCGTTCGTTCTATTCAGAAGTAAACAAATTATTTTAAACAATTTATCGCATAAATCGCGTTTATTACTGGTCGAATCATTATTAGTTCGATTCGTACTAGCGTATAAAAAATTCGGATAAGCGCATTTGCCTTGGAGCAACGTATGCCGATATTTCTCTCACGTTCGTTCTATTCGGAAGTAAAAAAATTATTTTAAACAATTTATCGCATAAATCGCGTTTATTACCGGTCGAATCATTATTAGTTCGATTCGTACTAGCGTATAAAAAATTCGTATAAGCGCATTTGCCTTGGAGCAACGTATGCCGATATTTCTCTCGCGTTCGTTCTATTCGGAAGTAAAAAAATTATTTTAAACAATTTATCGCATGAATCGCGTTTATTACCGGTCGAATCATTATTAGTTCGATTCGTACTAGCGTATAAAAAATTCGGATAAGCGCATTTGCCTTGGAGCAACGTAAGCCGATATTTCTCTCGCGTTCATTCTAGTCGGAAGTAAAAAAATTATTTTAAACAATTTATCGCATAAATGGCGTTTATTACTGGACGAATCGATATTAGTTCGATTCGTGCTAGCGTATAAAAAATTCGGATAAGCGCATTTGCCTTGGAGCAACGTATGCCGATATTTCTCTCGCGTTCGTTCTAGTCGGAAGTAAAAAAAATATTTTAAACAATTTATCGCATAAATCGCGTTTATTACTGGTCGAATCATTATTAGTTCGATTCGTACTAGCGTATAAAAAATTCGGATAAGCGCAATTTACCTTGGAGCAACGTATGCCGATATTTCTCTCGCGTTCGTTCTATTCGGAAGTAAAAAAATTATTTTAAACAATTTATCGCATAAATCGCGTTTATTACCGGTCGAATCATTATTAGTTCGATTCGTACTAGCGTATAAAAAATTCGGATAAGCGCATTTGCCTTGGAGCAACGTATGCCGATATTTCTCTCGCGTTCATTCTAGTCGGAAGTAAAAAAAATATTTTAAACAATTTATCGCATAAATCGCGTTTATTACTGGTCGAATCATTAATAGTTCGATTCGTACGAGCGTATAAAAAATTCGTATAAGCGCATTTGCCTTGGAGCAACGTATGCCGATATTTCTCTCGCGTTCGTTCTATTCAGAAGTAAACAAATTATTTTAAACAATTTATCGCATAAATCGCGTTTATTACTGGTCGAATCATTATTAGTTCGATTCGTACTAGCATATAAAAAATTCGGATAAGCGCATTTGCCTTGGAGCAACGTATGCCGATATTTCTCTCACGTTCGTTCTATTCGGAAGTAAAAAAAATATTTTAAACAATTTATCGCATAAATCGCCTTTATTACCGGTCGAATCATTATTAGTTCGATTCGTACTAGCGTATAAAAAATTCGTATAAGCGCATTTGCCTTGGAGCAACGTATGCCGATATTTCTCTCGCGTTCGTTCTATTCGGAAGTAAAAAAATTATTTTAAACAATTTATCGCATAAATCGCGTTTATTACCGGTCGAATCATTATTAGTTCGATTCGTACTAGCGTATAAAAAATTCGTATAAGCGCATTTGCCTTGGAGCAACGTATGCCGATATTTCTCTCGCGTTCGTTCTATTCAGAAGTAAAAAAATTATTTTAAACAATTTATCGCATAAATCGCGTTTATTACCGGTCGAATCATTATTAGTTCGATTCGTACTAGCGTATAAAAAATTCGGATAAGCGCATTTGCCTTGGAGCAACGTATGCCGATATTTCTCTCGCGTTCGTTCTAGTCGGAAGTAAAAAAATTATTTTAAACAATTTATCGCATAAATCGCGTTTATTACTGGTCGAATCATTATTAGTTCGATTCGTACTAGCGTATAAAAAATTCGGATAAGCGCATTTGCCTTGGAGCAACGTATGCCGATCTTTCTCTCACGTTCGTTCTATTCGGAAGTAAAAAAATTATTTTAAACAATTTATCGCATAAATCGCGTTTATTACCGGTCGAATCATTATTAGTTCGATTCGTACTAGCGTATAAAAAATTCGTATAAGCGCATTTGCCTTGGAGCAACGTATGCCGATATTTCTCTCGCGTTCGTTCTATTCGGAAGTAAAAAAAATATTTTAAACAATTTATCGCATGAATCGCGTTTATTACCGGTCGAATCATAATTAGTTCGATTCGTACTAGCGTATAAAAAATTCGGATAAGCGCATTTGCCTGGGAGCAACGTATGCCGATATTTCTCTCGCGTTCGTTCTAGTCGGAAGTAAAAAAATTATTTTAAACAATTTATCGCATAAATCGCGTTTATTACCGGTCGAATCATTATTAGTTCGATTCGTACTAGCGTATAAAAAATTCGTATAAGCGCATTTGCCTTGGAGCAACGTATGCCGATATTTCTCTCGCGTTCGTTCTATTCAGAAGTAAAAAAATTATTTTAAACAATTTATCGCATAAATCGCGTTTATTACTGGTCGAATCATTATTAGTTCGATTCGTACTAGCGTATAAAAAATTCGGATAAGCGCATTTGCCTTGGAGCAACGTATGCCGATATTTCTCTCACGTTCGTTCTATTCGGAAGTAAAAAAATTATTTTAAACAATTTATCGCATAAATCGCGTTTATTACTGGTCGAATCATTATTAGTTCGATTCGTACTAGCGTATAAAAAATTCGGATAAGCGCATTTGCCTTGGAGCAACGTATGCCGATATTTCTCTCACGTTCGTTCTATTCGGAAGTAAAAAAATTATTTTAAACAATTTATCGCATAAATCGCGTTTATTACCGGTCGAATCATTATTAGTTCGATTCGTACTAGCGTATAAAAAATTCGTATAAGCGCATTTGCCTTGGAGCAACGTATGCCGATATTTCTCTCGCGTTCGTTCTATTCGGAAGTAAAAAAATTATTTTAAACAATTTATCGCATGAATCGCGTTTATTACCGGTCGAATCATTATTAGTTCGATTCGTACTAGCGTATAAAAAATTCGGATAAGCGCATTTGCCTTGGAGCAACGTATGCCGATATTTCTCTCGCGTTCGTTCTAGTCGGAAGTAAAAAAATTATTTTAAACAATTTATCGCATAAATCGCGTTTATTACTGGTCGAATCATTATTAGTTCGATTCGTACTAGCGTATAAAAAATTCGGATAAGCGCATTTGCCTTGGAGCAACGTATGCCGATATTTCTCTCGCGTTCGTTCTATTCGGAAGTAAAAAAATTATTTTAAACAATTTATCGCATAAATCGCGTTTATTACCGGTCGAATCATTATTAGTTCGATTCGTACTAGCGTATAAAAAATTCGTATAAGCGCATTTGCCTTGGAGCAACGTATGCCGATATTTCTCTCGCGTTCGTTCTATTCGGAAGTAAAAAAATTATTTTAAACAATTTATCGCATGAATCGCGTTTATTACCGGTCGAATCATTATTAGTTCGATTCGTACTAGCGTATAAAAAATTCGGATAAGCGCATTTGCCTTGGAGCAACGTATGCCGATATTTCTCTCGCGTTCGTTCTAGTCGGAAGTCAAAAAATTATTTTAACCTATCTATCGCATGAATAAGCGTTGTTCACTGATCGAATCATTATTAGTTCGATTCGTACTAGCGTATAAAAAATTCGGATAAGCGCATTTGCCTTGGAGCAACGTATGCCGATATTTCTCTCGCGTTCGTTCTATTCAGAAGTAAAAAAAATATTTTAAACAATTTATCGCATAAATCGCGTTTATTACTGGTCGAATCATTATTAGTTCGATACGTACTAGCGTATAAAAAATTCGGATAAGCGCAATTTGCCTTGGAGCAACGTATGCCGATATTTCTCTCGCGTTCGTTCTATTCGGAAGTAAAAAAATTATTTTAAACAATTTATCGCATAAATCGCGTTTATTACCGGTCGAATCATTATTAGTTCGATTCGTACTAGCGTATAAAAAATTCGGATAAGCGCATTTGCCTTGGAGCAACGTATGCCGATATTTCTCTCGCGTTCGTTCTAGTCGGAAGTAAAAAAATTATTTTAAACAATTTATCGCATAAATCGCGTTTATTACTGGTCGAATCATTATTAGTTCGATTCGTACTAGCGTATAAAAAATTCGGATAAGTGCATTTGCCTTGGAGCAACGTATGCCGATATTTCTCTCACGTTCGTTCTATTCGGAAGTAAAAAAATTATTTTAAACAATTTATCGCATAAATCGCGTTTATTACCGGTCGAATCATTATTAGTTCGATTCGTACTAGCGTATAAAAAATTCGTATAAGCGCATTTGCCTTGGAGCAACGTATGCCGATATTTCTCTCGCGTTCGTTCTATTCGGAAGTAAAAAAAGTATTTTAAACAATTTATCGCATGAATCGCGTTTATTACCGGTCGAATCATTATTAGTTCGATTCGTACTAGCGTATAAAAAATTCGGATAAGCGCATTTGCCTTGGAGCAACGTATGCCGATATTTCTCTCGCGTTCGTTCTAGTCGGAAGTAAAAAAATTATTTTAAACAATTTATCGCATAAATCGCGTTTATTACTGGTCGAATCATTATTAGTTCGATTCGTACTAGCGTATAAAAAATTCGGATAAGCGCATTTGCCTTGGAGCAACGTATGCCGATATTTCTCTCGCGTTCGTTCTATTCAGAAGTAAAAAAATTATTTTAAACAATTTATCGCATAAATCGCGTTTATTACTGGTCGAATCATTATTAGTTCGATTCGTACTAGCGTATAAAAAATTCGGATAAGCGCAATTTGCCTTGGAGCAACGTATGCCGATATTTCTCTCGCGTTCGTTCTATTCGGAAGTAAAAAAATTATTTTAAACAATTTATCGCATAAATCGCGTTTATTACCGGTCGAATCATTATTAGTTCGATTCGTACTAGCGTATAAAAAATTCGGATAAGCGCATTTGCTTTGGAGCAACGTATGCCGATATTTCTCTCGCGTTCGTTCTAGTCGGAAGTAAAAAAATTATTTTAAACAATTTATCGCATAAATCGCGTTTATTACTGGTCGAATCATTATTAGTTCGATTCGTACTAGCGTATAAAAAATTCGGATAAGCGCATTTGCCTTGGAGCAACGTATGCCGATATTTCTCTCACGTTCGTTCTATTCGGAAGTAAAAAAATTATTTTAAACAATTTATCGCATAAATCGCGTTTATTACCGGTCGAATCATTATTAGTTCGATTCGTACTAGCGTATAAAAAATTCGTATAAGCGCATTTGCCTTGGAGCAACGTATGCCGATATTTCTCTCGCGTTCGTTCTATTCGGAAGTAAAAAAATTATTTTAAACAATTTATCGCATAAATCGCGTTTATTACTGGTCGAATCATTATTAGTTCGATTCGTACTAGCGTATAAAAAATTCGGATAAGCGCATTTGCCTTGGAGCAACGTATGCCGATATTTCTCTCACGTTCGTTCTATTCGGAAGTAAAAAAATTATTTTAAACAATTTATCGCATAAATCGCGTTTATTACCGGTCGAATCATTATTAGTTCGATTCGTACTAGCGTATAAAAAATTCGTATAAGCGCATTTGCCTTGGAGCAACGTATGCCGATATTTCTCTCGCGTTCGTTCTATTCAGAAGTAAAAAAATTATTTTAAACAATTTATCGCATAAATCGCGTTTATTACCGGTCGAATCATTATTAGTTCGATTCGTACTAGCGTATAAAAAATTCGGATAAGCGCATTTGCCTTGGAGCAACGTATGCCGATATTTCTCTCGCGTTCGTTCTAGTCGGAAGTAAAAAAATTATTTTAAACAATTTATCGCATAAATCGCGTTTATTACTGGTCGAATCATTATTAGTTCGATTCGTACTAGCGTATAAAAAATTCGGATAAGCGCATTTGCCTTGGAGCAACGTATGCCGATCTTTCTCTCACGTTCGTTCTATTCGGAAGTAAAAAAATTATTTTAAACAATTTATCGCATAAATCGCGTTTATTACCGGTCGAATCATTATTAGTTCGATTCGTACTAGCGTATAAAAAATTCGTATAAGCGCATTTGCCTTGGAGCAACGTATGCCGATATTTCTCTCGCGTTCGTTCTATTCGGAAGTAAAAAAATTATTTTAAACAATTTATCGCATGAATCGCGTTTATTACCGGTCGAATCATAATTAGTTCGATTCGTACTAGCGTATAAAAAATTCGGATAAGCGCATTTGCCTTGGAGCAACGTATGCCGATATTTCTCTCGCGTTCGTTCTAGTCGGAAGTAAAAAAATTATTTTAAACAATTTATCGCATAAATCGCGTTTATTACCGGTCGAATCATTATTAGTTCGATTCGTACTAGCGTATAAAAAATTCGTATAAGCGCATTTGCCTTGGAGCAACGTATGCCGATATTTCTCTCGCGTTCGTTCTATTCAGAAGTAAAAAAATTATTTTAAACAATTTATCGCATAAATCGCGTTTATTACTGGTCGAATCATTATTAGTTCGATTCGTACTAGCGTATAAAAAAAACGGATAAGCGCATTTGCCTTGGAGCAACGTATGCCGATATTTCTCTCACGTTCGTTCTATTCGGAAGTAAAAAAATTATTTTAAACAATTTATCGCATAAATCGCGTTTATTACTGGTCGAATCATTATTAGTTCGATTCGTACTAGCGTATAAAAAATTCGGATAAGCGCATTTGCCTTGGAGCAACGTATGCCGATATTTCTCTCACGTTCGTTCTATTCGGAAGTAAAAAAATTATTTTAAACAATTTATCGCATAAATCGCGTTTATTACCGGTCGAATCATTATTAGTTCGATTCGTACTAGCGTATAAAAAATTCGTATAAGCGCATTTGCCTTGGAGCAACGTATGCCGATATTTCTCTCGCGTTCGTTCTATTCGGAAGTAAAAAAATTATTTTAAACAATTTATCGCATGAATCGCGTTTATTACCGGTCGAATCATTATTAGTTCGATTCGTACTAGCGTATAAAAAATTCGGATAAGCGCATTTGCCTTGGAGCAACGTATGCCGATATTTCTCTCGCGTTCGTTCTAGTCGGAAGTAAAAAAATTATTTTAAACAATTTATCGCATAAATCGCGTTTATTACTGGTCGAATCATTATTAGTTCGATTCGTACTAGCGTATAAAAAATTCGGATAAGCGCATTTGCCTTGGAGCAACGTATGCCGATATTTCTCTCGCGTTCGTTCTATTCAGAAGTAAAAAAATTATTTTAAACAATTTATCGCATAAATCGCGTTTATTACTGGTCGAATCATTATTAGTTCGATTCGTACTAGCGTATAAAAAATTCGGATAAGCGCAATTTGCCTTGGAGCAACGTATGCCGATATTTCTCTCGCGTTCGTTCTATTCGGAAGTAAAAAAATTATTTTAAACAATTTATCGCATAAATCGCGTTTATTACCGGTCGAATCATTATTAGTTCGATTCGTACTAGCGTATAAAAAATTCGGATAAGCGCATTTGCCTTGGAGCAACGTATGCCGATATTTCTCTCGCGTTCGTTCTAGTCGGAAGTAAAAAAATTATTTTAAACAATTTATCGCATAAATCGCGTTTATTACTGGTCGAATCATTATTAGTTCGATTCGTACTAGCGTATAAAAAATTCGGATAAGCGCATTTGCCTTGGAGCAACGTATGCCGATATTTCTCTCACGTTCGTTCTATTCGGAAGTAAAAAAATTATTTTAAACAATTTATCGCATAAATCGCGTTTATTACCGGTCGAATCATTATTAGTTCGATTCGTACTAGCGTATAAAAAATTCGTATAAGCGCATTTGCCTTGGAGCAACGTATGCCGATATTTCTCTCGCGTTCGTTCTATTCGGAAGTAAAAAAATTATTTTAAACAATTTATCGCATGAATCGCGTTTATTACCGGTCGAATCATTATTAGTTCGATTCGTACTAGCGTATAAAAAATTCGGATAAGCGCATTTGCCTTGGAGCAACGTATGCCGATATTTCTCTCGCGTTCGTTCTAGTCGGAAGTAAAAAAATTATTTTAAACAATTTATCGCATAAATCGCGTTTATTACTGGTCGAATCATTATTAGTTCGATTCGTACTAGCGTATAAAAAATTCGGATAAGCGCATTTGCCTTGGAGCAACGTATGCCGATATTTCTCTCACGTTCGTTCTATTCGGAAGTAAAAAAATTATTTTAAACAATTTATCGCATAAATCGCGTTTATTACCGGTCGAATCATTATTAGTTCGATTCGTACTAGCGTATAAAAAATTTGTATAAGCGCATTTGCCTTGGAGCAACGTATGCCGATATTTCTCTCGCGTTCGTTCTATTCAGAAGTAAACAAATTATTTTAAACAATTTATCGCATAAATCGCGTTTATTACTGGTCGAATCATTATTAGTTCGATTCGTACTAGCGTATAAAAAATTCGGATAAGCGCATTTGCCTTGGAGCAACGTATGCCGATATTTCTCTCACGTTCGTTCTATTCGGAAGTAAAAAAATTATTTTAAACAATTTATCGCATAAATCGCGTTTATTACCGGTCGAATCATTATTAGTTCGATTCGTACTAGCGTATAAAAAATTCGTATAAGCGCATTTGCCTTGGAGCAACGTATGCCGATATTTCTCTCGCGTTCGTTCTATTCGGAAGTAAAAAAATTATTTTAAACAATTTATCGCATGAATCGCGTTTATTACCGGTCGAATCATTATTAGTTTGATTCGTACTAGCGTATAAAAAATTCGGATAAGCGCATTTGCCTTGGAGCAACGTAAGCCGATATTTCTCTCGCGTTCATTCTAGTCGGAAGTAAAAAAATTATTTTAAACAATTTATCGCATAAATGGCGTTTATTACTGGACGAATCGATATTAGTTCGATTCGTGCTAGCGTATAAAAAATTCGGATAAGCGCATTTGCCTTGGAGCAACGTATGCCGATATTTCTCTCGCGTTCGTTCTAGTCGGAAGTAAAAAAAATATTTTAAACAATTTATCGCATAAATCGCGTTTATTACCGGTCGAATCATTATTAGTTCGATTCGTACTAGCGTATAAAAAATTCGTATAAGCGCATTTGCCTTGGAGCAACGTATGCCGATATTTCTCTCGCGTTCGTTCTATTCGGAAGTAAAAAAATTATTTTAAACAATTTATCGCATAAATCGCGTTTATTACCGGTCGAATCATTATTAGTTCGATTCGTACTAGCGTATAAAAAATTCGTATAAGCGCATTTGCCTTGGAGCAACGTATGCCGATATTTCTCTCGCGTTCGTTCTATTCGGAAGTAAAAAAATTATTTTAAACAATTTATCGCATAAATCGCGTTTATTACCGGTCGAATCATTATTAGTTCGATTCGTACTAGCGTATAAAAAATTCGGATAAGCGCATTTGCCTTGGAGCAACGTATGCCGATATTTCTCTCGCGTTCATTCTATTCAGAAGTAAAAAAATTATTTTAAACAATTTATCGCATAAATCGCGTTTATTACCGGTCGAATCATTATTAGTTCGATTCGTACTAGCGTATAAAAAATTCGGATAAGCGCATTTGCCTTGGAGCAACGTATGCCGATATTTCTCTCGCGTTCATTCTATTCAGAAGTAAAAAAATTATTTTAAACAATTTATCGCATAAATCGCGTTTATTACTGGTCGAATCATTATTAGTTCGATTCGTACTAGCGTATAAAAAATTCGGATAAGCGCAATTTGCCTTGGAGCAACGTATGCCGATATTTCTCTCGCGTTCGTTCTATTCGGAAGTAAAAAAATTATTTTAAACAATTTATCGCATAAATCGCGTTTATTACCGGTCGAATCATTATTAGTTCGATTCGTACTAGCGTATAAAAAATTCGGATAAGCGCATTTGCCTTGGAGCAACGTATGCCGATATTTCTCTCGCGTTCATTCTAGTCGGAAGTAAAAAAAATATTTTAAACAATTTATCGCATAAATCGCGTTTATTACTGGTCGAATCATTAATAGTTCGATTCGTACTAGCGTATAAAAAATTCGTATAAGCGCATTTGCCTTGGAGCAACGTATGCCGATATTTCTCTCGCGTTCGTTCTATTCAGAAGTAAACAAATTATTTTAAACAATTTATCGCATAAATCGCGTTTATTACTGGTCGAATCATTATTAGTTCGATTCGTACTAGCATATAAAAAATTCGGATAAGCGCATTTGCCTTGGAGCAACGTATGCCGATATTTCTCTCACGTTCGTTCTATTCGGAAGTAAAAAAATTATTTTAAACAATTTATCGCATAAATCGCGTTTATTACCGGTCGAATCATTATTAGTTCGATTCGTACTAGCGTATAAAAAATTCGTATAAGCGCATTTGCCTTGGAGCAACGTATGCCGATATTTCTCTCGCGTTCGTTCTATTCGGAAGTAAAAAAAATATTTTAAACAATTTATCGCATAAATCGCGTTTATTACCGGTCGAATCATTATTAGTTCGATTCGTACTAGCGTATAAAAAATTCGTAAAAGCGCATTTGCCTTGGAGCAACGTATGCCGATATTTCTCTCGCGTTCGTTCTATTCGGAAGTAAAAAAATTATTTTAAACAATTTATCGCATAAATCGCGTTTATTACCGGTCGAATCATTATTAGTTCGATTCGTACTAGCGTATAAAAAATTGGGATAAGCGCATTTGCCTTGGAGCAACGTATGCCGATATTTCTCTCACGTTCGTTCTATTCGGAAGTAAAAAAATTATTTTAAACAATTTATCACATAAATCGCGTTTATTACCGGTCGAATCATTATTAGTTCGATTCGTACTAGCGTATAAAAAATTCGTATAAGCGCATTTGCCTTGGAGCAACGTATGCCGATATTTCTCTCGCGTTCGTTCTAGTCGGAAGTAAAAAAAATATTTTAAACAATTTATCGCATAAATCGCGTTTATTACTGGTCGAATCATTATTAGTTCGATTCGTACTAGCGTATAAAAAATTCGGATAAGCGCATTTGCCTTGGAGCAACGTATGCCGATATTTCTCTCGCGTTCGTTCTAGTCGGAAGTAAAAAAATTATTTTAAACAATTTATCGCATAAATCGCGTTTATTACGGGTCGAATCATTATTAGTTCGATTCGTACTAGCGTATAAAAAATTCGGATAAGCGCATTTGCCTTGGAGCAACGTATGCCGATATTTCTCTCGCGTTCGTTCTAGTCGGAAGTAAAAAAATTATTTTAAAGAATTTATCGCATAAATCGCGTTTATTACTGGTCGAATCATTATTAGTTCGATTCGTACTAGCGTATAAAAAATTCGGATAAGCGCATTTGCCTTGGAGCAACGTATGCCGATATTTCTCTCACGTTCGTTATATTCGGAAGTAAAAAAATTATTTTAAACAATTTATCACATAAATCGCGTTTATTACCGGTCGAATCATTATTAGTTCGATTCGTACTAGCGTATAAAAAATTCGTATAAGCGCATTTGCCTTCGAGCAACGTATGCCGATATTTCTCTCGCGTTCGTTCTATTCGGAAGTAAAAAAATTATTTTAAACAATTTATCGCATAAATCGCGTTTATTACCGGTCGAATCATTATTAGTTCGATTCGTACTAGCGTATAAAAAATTCTTATAAGCGCATTTGCCTTGGAGCAACGTATGCCGATATTTCTCACGCGTTCGTTCTATTCGGAAGTAAAAAAATTATTTTAAACAATTTATCGCATGAATCGCGGTTATTACCGGTCGAATCATTATTAGTTCGATTCGTACTAGCGTATAAAAAATTCGGATAAGCGCATTTGCCTTGGAGCAACGTATGCCGATATTTCTCTCGCGTTCGTTCTAGTCGGAAGTAAAAAAATTATTTTAAACAATTTATCGCATAAATCGCGTTTATTACTGGTCGAATCATTATTAGTTCGATTCGTACTAGCGTATAAAAAATTCGGATAAGCGCATTTGCCTTGGAGCAACGTATGCCGATATTTCTCTCGCGTTCGTTCTATTCAGAAGTAAAAAAATTATTTTAAACAATTTATCGCATAAATCGCGTTTATTACTGGTCGAATCATTCTTAGTTCGATTCGTACTAGCGTATAAAAAATTCGGATAAGCGCAATTTGCCTTGGAGCAACGTATGCCGATATTTCTCTCGCGTTCGTTCTATTCGGAAGTAAAAAAATTATTTTAAACAATTTATCGCATAAATCGCGTTTATTACCGGTCGAATCATTATTAGTTCGATTCGTACTAGCGTATAAAAAATTCGGATAAGCGCATTTGCCTTGGAGCAACGTATGCCGATATTTCTCTCGCGTTCGTTCTAGTCGGAAGTAAAAAATTATTTTAAACAATTTATCGCATAAATCGCGTTTATTACTGGTCGAATCATTATTAGTTTGATTCGTACTAGCGTATAAAAAATTCGGATAAGCGCATTTGCC
This sequence comes from Ichneumon xanthorius, assembly GCA_917499995.1. Lineage (NCBI taxonomy): Eukaryota > Metazoa > Arthropoda > Insecta > Hymenoptera > Ichneumonidae > Ichneumon > Ichneumon xanthorius. The sequence goes on along the minus strand of CAKJTD010000077.1, from coordinate 304,772 downwards.
TTGGAGCAACGTATGCCGATATTTCTCTCACGTTCGTTCTATTCGGAAGTAAAAAAATTATTTTAAACAATTTATCGCATAAATCGCGTTTATTACCGGTCGAATCATTATTAGTTCGATTCGTACTAGCGTATAAAAAATTCGGATAAGCGCATTTGCCTTGGAGCAACGTATGCCGATATTTCTCTCACGTTCGTTCTATTCGGAAGTAAAAAAATTATTTTAAACAATTTATCGCATAAATCGCGTTTATTACCGGTCGAATCATTATTAGTTCGATTCGTACTAGCGTATAAAAAATTCGTATAAGCGCATTTGCCTTGGAGCAACGTATGCCGATATTTCTCTCGCGTTCGTTCTATTCGGAAGTAAAAAAATTATTTTAAACAATTTATCGCATGAATCGCGTTTATTACCGGTCGAATCATTATTAGTTCGATTCGTACTAGCGTATAAAAAATTCGGATAAGCGCATTTGCCTTGGAGCAACGTAAGCCGATATTTCTCTCGCGTTCATTCTAGTCGGAAGTAAAAAAATTATTTTAAACAATTTATCGCATAAATGGCGTTTATTACTGGACGAATCGATATTAGTTCGATTCGTGCTAGCGTATAAAAAATTCGGATAAGCGCATTTGCCTTGGAGCAACGTATGCCGATATTTCTCTCGCGTTCGTTCTAGTCGGAAGTAAAAAAAATATTTTAAACAATTTATCGCATAAATCGCGTTTATTACTGGTCGAATCATTATTAGTTCGATTCGTACTAGCGTATAAAAAATTCGGATAAGCGCAATTTACCTTGGAGCAACGTATGCCGATATTTCTCTCGCGTTCGTTCTATTCGGAAGTAAAAAAATTATTTTAAACAATTTATCGCATAAATCGCGTTTATTACCGGTCGAATCATTATTAGTTCGATTCGTACTAGCGTATAAAAAATTCGGATAAGCGCATTTGCCTTGGAGCAACGTATGCCGATATTTCTCTCGCGTTCATTCTAGTCGGAAGTAAAAAAAATATTTTAAACAATTTATCGCATAAATCGCGTTTATTACTGGTCGAATCATTAATAGTTCGATTCGTACGAGCGTATAAAAAATTCGTATAAGCGCATTTGCCTTGGAGCAACGTATGCCGATATTTCTCTCGCGTTCGTTCTATTCAGAAGTAAACAAATTATTTTAAACAATTTATCGCATAAATCGCGTTTATTACTGGTCGAATCATTATTAGTTCGATTCGTACTAGCATATAAAAAATTCGGATAAGCGCATTTGCCTTGGAGCAACGTATGCCGATATTTCTCTCACGTTCGTTCTATTCGGAAGTAAAAAAATTATTTTAAACAATTTATCGCATAAATCGCCTTTATTACCGGTCGAATCATTATTAGTTCGATTCGTACTAGCGTATAAAAAATTCGTATAAGCGCATTTGCCTTGGAGCAACGTATGCCGATATTTCTCTCGCGTTCGTTCTATTCGGAAGTAAAAAAATTATTTTAAACAATTTATCGCATAAATCGCGTTTATTACCGGTCGAATCATTATTAGTTCGATTCGTACTAGCGTATAAAAAATTCGTATAAGCGCATTTGCCTTGGAGCAACGTATGCCGATATTTCTCTCGCGTTCGTTCTATTCGGAAGTAAAAAAATTATTTTAAACAATTTATCGCATAAATCGCGTTTATTACCGGTCGAATCATTATTAGTTCGATTCGTACTAGCGTATAAAAAATTGGGATAAGCGCATTTGCCTTGGAGCAACGTATGCCGATATTTCTCTCACGTTCGTTCTATTCGGAAGTAAAAAAATTATTTTAAACAATTTATCACATAAATCGCGTTTATTACCGGTCGAATCATTATTAGTTCGATTCGTACTAGCGTATAAAAAATTCGTATAAGCGCATTTGCCTTGGAGCAACGTATGCCGATATTTCTCTCACGTTCGTTCTATTCGGAAGTAAAAAAATTATTTTAAACAATTTATCGCATAAATCGCGTTTATTACCGGTCGAATCATTATTAGTTCGATTCGTACTAGCGTATAAAAAATTCGGATAAGCGCATTTGCCTTGGAGCAACGTATGCCGATATTTCTCTCGCGTTCGTTCTAGTCGGAAGTAAAAAAATTATTTTAAACAATTTATCGCATAAATGGCGTTTATTACTGGACGAATCGATATTAGTTCGATTCGTGCTAGCGTATAAAAAATTCGTATAAGCGCATTTGCCTTGCAGCAACGTATGCCGATATTTCTCTCGCGTTCGTTCTAGTCGGAAGTAAAAAAAATATTTTAAACAATTTATCGCATAAATCGCGTTTATTACTGGTCGAATCATTATTACTTCGATTCGTACTAGCGTATAAAAAATTCGGATAAGCGCATTTGCCTTGGAGCAACGTATGCCGATATTTCTCTCGCGTTCGTTCTAGTCGGAAGTAAAAAAATTATTTTAAACAATTTATCGCATAAATCGCGTTTATTACCGGTCGAATCATTATTAGTTCGATTCGTACTAGCGTATAAAAATTCGTATAAGCGCATTTGCCTTGGAGCAACGTATGCCGATATTTCTCTCGCGTTCGTTCTATTCGGAAGTAAAAAAATTATTTTAAACAATTTATCGCATGAATCGCGTTTATTACCGGTCGAATCATTATTAGTTCGATTCGTACTAGCGTATAAAAAATTCGGATAAGCGCATTTGCCTTGGAGCAACGTAAGCCGATATTTCTCTCGCGTTCATTCTAGTCGGAAGTAAAAAAATTATTTTAAACAATTTATCGCATAAATGGCGTTTATTACTGGACGAATCGATCTTAGTTCGATTCGTGCTAGCGTATAAAAAATTCGGATAAGCGCATTTGCCTTGGAGCAACGTATGCCGATATTTCTCTCGCGTTCGTTCTAGTCGGAAGTAAAAAAAATATTTTAAACAATTTATCGCATAAATCGCGTTTATTACTGGTCGAATCATTATTAGTTCGATTCGTACTAGCGTATAAAAAATTCGGATAAGCGCAATTTACCTTGGAGCAACGTATGCCGATATTTCTCTCGCGTTCGTTCTATTCGGAAGTAAAAAAATTATTTTAAACAATTTATCGCATAAATCGCGTTTATTACCGGTCGAATCATTATTAGTTCGATTCGTACTAGCGTATAAAAAATTCGGATAAGCGCATTTGCCTTGGAGCAACGTATGCCGATATTTCTCTCGCGTTCATTCTAGTCGGAAGTAAAAAAAATATTTTAAACAATTTATCGCATAAATCGCGTTTATTACTGGTCGAATCATTAATAGTTCGATTCGTACGAGCGTATAAAAAATTCGTATAAGCGCATTTGCCTTGGAGCAACGTATGCCGATATTTCTCTCGCGTTCGTTCTATTCGGAAGTAAACAAATTATTTTAAACAATTTATCGCATAAATCGCGTTTATTACTGGTCGAATCATTATTAGTTCGATTCGTACTAGCATATAAAAAATTCGGATAAGCGCATTTGCCTTGGAGCAACGTATGCCGATATTTCTCTCACGTTCGTTCTATTCGGAAGTAAAAAAATTATTTTAAACAATTTATCGCATAAATCGCGTTTATTACCGGTCGAATCATTATTAGTTCGATTCGTACTAGCGTATAAAAAATTCGTATAAGCGCATTTGCCTTGGAGCAACGTATGCCGATATTTCTCTCGCGTTCGTTCTATTCGGAAGTAAAAAAATTATTTTAAACAATTTATCGCATAAATCGCGTTTATTACCGGTCGAATCATTATTAGTTCGATTCGTACTAGCGTATAAAAAATTCGTATAAGCGCATTTGCCTTGGAGCAACGTATGCCGATATTTCTCTCGCGTTCGTTCTATTCGGAAGTAAAAAAATTATTTTAAACAATTTATCGCATAAATCGCGTTTATTACCGGTCGAATCATTATTAGTTCGATTCGTACTAGCGTATAAAAAATTGGGATAAGCGCATTTGCCTTGGAGCAACGTATGCCGATATTTCTCTCACGTTCGTTCTATTCGGAAGTAAAAAAATTATTTTAAACAATTTATCACATAAATCGCGTTTATTACCGGTCGAATCATTATTAGTTCGATTCGTACTAGCGTATAAAAAATTCGTATAAGCGCATTTGCCTTGGAGCAACGTATGCCGATATTTCTCTCACGTTCGTTCTATTCGGAAGTAAAAAAATTATTTTAAACAATTTATCGCATAAATCGCGTTTATTACCGGTCGAATCATTATTAGTTCGATTCGTACTAGCGTATAAAAAATTCGTATAAGCGCATTTGCCTTGGAGCAACGTATGCCGATATTTCTCTCGCGTTCGTTCTAGTCGGAAGTAAAAAAATTATTTTAAACAATTTATCGCATAAATGGCGTTTATTACTGGACGAATCGATATTAGTTCGATTCGTGCTAGCGTATAAAAAATTCGTATAAGCGCATTTGCCTTGCAGCAACGTATGCCGATATTTCTCTCGCGTTCGTTCTAGTCGGAAGTAAAAAAAATATTTTAAACAATTTATCGCATAAATCGCGTTTATTACTGGTCGAATCATTATTAGTTCGATTCGTACTAGCGTATAAAAAATTCGGATAAGCGCATTTGCCTTGGAGCAACGTATGCCGATATTTCTCTCGCGTTCGTTCTAGTCGGAAGTAAAAAAATTATTTTAAACAATTTATCGCATAAATCGCGTTTATTACTGGTCGAATCATTATTAGTTCGATTCGTACTAGCGTATAAAAAATTCGGATAAGCGCATTTGCCTTGGAGCAACGTATGCCGATATTTCTCTCGCGTTCGTTCTAGTCGGAAGTAAAAAAAATATTTTAAACAATTTATCGCATAAATCGCGTTTATTACTGGTCGAATCATTATTAGTTCGATTCGTACTAGCGTATAAAAAATTCGGATAAGCGCATTTGCCTTGGAGCAACGTATGCCGATATTTCTCTCACGTTCGTTATATTCGGAAGTAAAAAAATTATTTTAAACAATTTATCACATAAATCGCGTTTATTACCGGTCGAATCATTATTAGTTCGATTCGTACTAGCGTATAAAAAATTCGTATAAGCGCATTTGCCTTGGAGCAACGTATGCCGATATTTCTCTCGCGTTCGTTCTATTCGGAAGTAAAAAAATTATTTTAAACAATTTATCGCATAAATCGCGTTTATTACCGGTCGAATCATTATTAGTTCGATTCGTACTAGCGTATAAAAAATTCTTATAAGCGCATTTGCCTTGGAGCAACGTATGCCGATATTTCTCACGCGTTCGTTCTATTCGGAAGTAAAAAAATTATTTTAAACAATTTATCGCATGAATCGCGGTTATTACCGGTCGAATCATTATTAGTTCGATTCGTACTAGCGTATAAAAAATTCGGATAAGCGCATTTGCCTTGGAGCAACGTATGCCGATATTTCTCTCGCGTTCGTTCTAGTCGGAAGTAAAAAAATTATTTTAAACAATTTATCGCATAAATCGCGTTTATTACTGGTCGAATCATTATTAGTTCGATTCGTACTAGCGTATAAAAAATTCGGATAAGCGCATTTGCCTTGGAGCAACGTATGCCGATATTTCTCTCACGTTCGTTCTATTCGGAAGTAAAAAAATTATTTTAAACAATTTATCGCATAAATCGCGTTTATTACTGGTCGAATCATTATTAGTTCGATTCGTACTAGCGTATAAAAAATTCGGATAAGCGCATTTGCCTTGGAGCAACGTATGCCGATATTTCTCTCGCGTTCGTTCTAGTCGGAAGTAAAAAAATTATTTTAAACAATTTATCGCATAAATGGCGTTTATTACTGGACGAATCGATATTAGTTCGATTCGTGCTAGCGTATAAAAAATTCGTATAAGCGCATTTGCCTTGCAGCAACGTATGCCGATATTTCTCTCGCGTTCGTTCTAGTCGGAAGTAAAAAAAATATTTTAAACAATTTATCGCATAAATCGCGTTTATTACTGGTCGAATCATTATTAGTTCGATTCGTACTAGCGTATAAAAAATTCGGATAAGCGCATTTGCCTTGGAGCAACGTATGCCGATATTTCTCTCGCGTTCGTTCTATTCGGAAGTAAAAAAATTATTTTAAACAATTTATCGCATGAATCGCGTTTATTACCGGTCGAATCATTATTAGTTCGATTCGTACTAGCGTATTAAAAATTCGGATAAGCGCATTTGCCTTGGAGCAACGTATGCCGATATTTCTCTCGCGTTCGTTCTAGTCGGAAGTCAAAAAATTATTTTAACCTATCTATCGCATGAATAAGCGTTGTTCACTGATCGAATCATTATTAGTTCGATTCGTACTAGCGTATAAAAAATTCGGATAAGCGCATTTGCCTTGGAGCAACGTATGCCGATATTTCTCTAGCGTTCGTTCTATTCAGAAGTAAAAAAATTATTTTAAACAATTTATCGCATAAATCGCGTTTATTACCGGTCGAATCATTATTAGTTCGATTCGTACTAGCGTATAAAAAATTCGGATAAGCGCATTTGCCTTGGAGCAACGTATGCCGATATTTCTCACGCGTTCGTTCTAGTCGGAAGTAAAAAAATTATTTTAAACAATTTATCGCATAAATCGCGTTTATTACTGGTCGAATCATTATTAGTTCGATTCGTACTAGCGTATAAAAAATTCGGATAAGCGCATTTGCCTTGGAGCAACGTATGCCGATATTTCTCTCACGTCGTTCTATTCGGAAGTAAAAAAATTATTTTAAACAATTTATCGCATAAATCGCGTTTATTACTGGTCGAATCATTATTAGTTCGATTCGTACTAGCGTATAAAAAATTCGGATAAGCGCATTTGGCTTGGAGCAACGTATGCCGATATTTCTCTCACGTTCGTTCTATTCGGAAGTAAAAAAATTATTTTAAACAATTTATCGCATAAATCGCGTTTATTACCGGTCGAATCATTATTAGTTCGATTCGTACTAGCGTATAAAAAATTCGTATAAGCGCATTTGCCTTGGAGCAACGTATGCCGATATTTCTCTCGCGTTCGTTCTATTCAGAAGTAAAAAAATTATTTTAAACAATTTATCGCATAAATCGCGTTTATTACTGGTCGAATCATTATTAGTTCGATTCGTACTAGCGTATAAAAAATTCGGATAAGCGCATTTGCCTTGGAGCAACGTATGCCGATATTTCTCTCACGTTCGTTCTATTCGGAAGTAAAAAAATTATTTTAAACAATTTATCGCATAAATCGCGTTTATTACCGGTCGAATCATTATTAGTTCGATTCGTACTAGCGTATAAAAAATTCGTATAAGCGCATTTGCCTTGGAGCAACGTATGCCGATATTTCTCTCGCGTTCGTTCTATTCGGAAGTAAAAAAATTATTTTAAACAATTTATCGCATGAATCGCGTTTATTACCGGTCGAATCATTCTTAGTTCGATTCGTACTAGCGTATAAAAAATTCGGATAAGCGCATTTGCCTTGGAGCAACGTAAGCCGATATTTCTCTCGCGTTCATTCTAGTCGGAAGTAAAAAAATTATTTTAAACAATTTATCGCATAAATGGCGTTTATTACTGGACGAATCGATATTAGTTCGATTCGTGCTAGCGTATAAAAAATTCGGATAAGCGCATTTGCCTTGTAGCAACGTATGCCGATATTTCTCTCGCGTTCGTTCTAGTCGGAAGTAAAAAAAATATTTTAAACAATTTATCGCATAAATCGCGTTTATTACTGGTCGAATCATTATTAGTTCGATTCGTACTAGCGTATAAAAAATTCGGATAAGCGCAATTTACCTTGGAGCAACGTATGCCGATATTTCTCTCGCGTTCGTTCTATTCGGAAGTAAAAAAATTATTTTAAACAATTTATCGCATAAATCGCGTTTATTACCGGTCGAATCATTATTAGTTCGATTCGTACTAGCGTATAAAAAATTCGGATAAGCGCATTTGCCTTGGAGCAACGTATGCCGATATTTCTCTCGCGTTCATTCTAGTCGGAAGTAAAAAAAATATTTTAAACAATTTATCGCATAAATCGCGTTTATTACTGGTCGAATCATTAATAGTTCGATTGGTACGAGCGTATAAAAAATTCGTATAAGCGCATTTGCCTTGGAGCAACGTATGCCGATATTTCTCTCGCGTTCGTTCTAGTCGGAAGTAAAAAAATTATTTTAAACAATTTATCGCATAAATCGCGTTTATTACTGGTCGAATCATTATTAGTTCGATTCGTACTAGCGTATAAAAAATTCGGATAAGCGCATTTGCCTTGGAGCAACGTATGCCGATATTTCTCTCGCGTTCGTTCTATTCAGAAGTAAAAAAATTATTTTAAACAATTTATCGCATAAATCGCGTTTATTACTGGTCGAATCATTATTAGTTCGATTCGTACTAGCGTATAAAAAATTCGGATAAGCGCAATTTGCCTTGGAGCAACGTATGCCGATATTTCTCTCGCGTTCGTTCTATTCGGAAGTAAAAAAATTATTTTAAACAATTTATCGCATAAATCGCGTTTATTACCGGTCGAATCATTATTAGTTCGATTCGTACTAGCGTATAAAAAATTCGGATAAGCGCATTTGCCTTGGAGCAACGTATGCCGATATTTCTCTCGCGTTCGTTCTAGTCGGAAGTAAAAAATTATTTTAAACAATTTATCGCATAAATCGCGTTTATTACTGGTCGAATCATTATTAGTTTGATTCGTACTAGCGTATAAAAAATTCGGATAAGCGCATTTGCCTTGGAGCAACGTATGCCGATATTTCTCTCACGTTCGTTCTATTCGGAAGTAAAAAAATTATTTTAAACAATTTATCGCATAAATCGCGTTTATTACCGGTCGAATCATTATTAGTTCGATTCGTACTAGCGTATAAAAAATTCGGATAAGCGCATTTGCCTTGGAGCAACGTATGCCGATATTTCTCTCACGTTCGTTCTATTCGGAAGTAAAAAAATTATTTTAAACAATTTATCGCATAAATCGCGTTTATTACCGGTCGAATCATTATTAGTTCGATTCGTACTAGCGTATAAAAAATTCGTATAAGCGCATTTGCCTTGGAGCAACGTATGCCGATATTTCTCTCGCGTTCGTTCTATTCGGAAGTAAAAAAATTATTTTAAACAATTTATCGCATGAATCGCGTTTATTACCGGTCGAATCATTATTAGTTCGATTCGTACTAGCGTATAAAAAATTCGGATAAGCGCATTTGCCTTGGAGCAACGTAAGCCGATATTTCTCTCGCGTTCATTCTAGTCGGAAGTAAAAAAATTATTTTAAACAATTTATCGCATAAATGGCGTTTATTACTGGACGAATCGATATTAGTTCGATTCGTGCTAGCGTATAAAAAATTCGGATAAGCGCATTTGCCTTGGAGCAACGTATGCCGATATTTCTCTCGCGTTCGTTCTAGTCGGAAGTAAAAAAAATATTTTAAACAATTTATCGCATAAATCGCGTTTATTACTGGTCGAATCATTATTAGTTCGATTCGTACTAGCGTATAAAAAATTCGGATAAGCGCAATTTACCTTGGAGCAACGTATGCCGATATTTCTCTCGCGTTCGTTCTATTCGGAAGTAAAAAAATTATTTTAAACAATTTATCGCATAAATCGCGTTTATTACCGGTCGAATCATTATTAGTTCGATTCGTACTAGCGTATAAAAAATTCGGATAAGCGCATTTGCCTTGGAGCAACGTATGCCGATATTTCTCTCGCGTTCATTCTAGTCGGAAGTAAAAAAAATATTTTAAACAATTTATCGCATAAATCGCGTTTATTACTGGTCGAATCATTAATAGTTCGATTCGTACGAGCGTATAAAAAATTCGTATAAGCGCATTTGCCTTGGAGCAACGTATGCCGATATTTCTCTCGCGTTCGTTCTATTCAGAAGTAAACAAATTATTTTAAACAATTTATCGCATAAATCGCGTTTATTACTGGTCGAATCATTATTAGTTCGATTCGTACTAGCATATAAAAAATTCGGATAAGCGCATTTGCCTTGGAGCAACGTATGCCGATATTTCTCTCACGTTCGTTCTATTCGGAAGTAAAAAAATTATTTTAAACAATTTATCGCATAAATCGCCTTTATTACCGGTCGAATCATTATTAGTTCGATTCGTACTAGCGTATAAAAAATTCGTATAAGCGCATTTGCCTTGGAGCAACGTATGCCGATATTTCTCTCGCGTTCGTTCTATTCGGAAGTAAAAAAATTATTTTAAACAATTTATCGCATAAATCGCGTTTATTACCGGTCGAATCATTATTAGTTCGATTCGTACTAGCGTATAAAAAATTCGGATAAGCGCATTTGCCTTGGAGCAACGTATGCCGATATTTCTCTCGCGTTCGTTCTATTCGGAAGTAAAAAAATTATTTTAAACAATTTATCGCATAAATCGCGTTTATTACCGGTCGAATCATTATTAGTTCGATTCGTACTAGCGTATAAAAAATTGGGATAAGCGCATTTGCCTTGGAGCAACGTATGCCGATATTTCTCTCACGTTCGTTCTATTCGGAAGTAAAAAAATTATTTTAAACAATTTATCACATAAATCGCGTTTATTACTGGTCGAATCATTATTAGTTCGATTCGTACTAGCGTATAAAAAATTCGTATAAGCGCATTTGCCTTGGAGCAACGTATGCCGATATTTCTCTCACGTTCGTTCTATTCGGAAGTAAAAAAATTATTTTAAACAATTTATCGCATAAATCGCGTTTATTACCGGTCGAATCATTATTAGTTCGATTCGTACTAGCGTATAAAAAATTCGGATAAGCGCATTTGCCTTGGAGCAACGTATGCCGATATTTCTCTCGCGTTCGTTCTAGTCGGAAGTAAAAAAATTATTTTAAACAATTTATCGCATAAATGGCGTTTATTACTGGACGAATCGATATTAGTTCGATTCGTGCTAGCGTATAAAAAATTCGTATAAGCGCATTTGCCTTGCAGCAACGTATGCCGATATTTCTCTCGCGTTCGTTCTAGTCGGAAGTAAAAAAAATATTTTAAACAATTTATCGCATAAATCGCGTTTATTACTGGTCGAATCATTATTAGTTCGATTCGTACTAGCGTATAAAAAATTCGGATAAGCGCATTTGCCTTGGAGCAACGTATGCCGATATTTCTCTCGCGTTCGTTCTAGTCGGAAGTAAAAAAATTATTTTAAACAATTTATCGCATAAATCGCGTTTATTACCGGTCGAATCATTATTAGTTCGATTCGTACTAGCGTATAAAAATTCGTATAAGCGCATTTGCCTTGGAGCAACGTATGCCGATATTTCTCTCGCGTTCGTTCTATTCGGAAGTAAAAAAATTATTTTAAACAATTTATCGCATGAATCGCGTTTATTACCGGTCGAATCATTATTAGTTCGATTCGTACTAGCGTATAAAAAATTCGGATAAGCGCATTTGCCTTGGAGCAACGTAAGCCGATATTTCTCTCGCGTTCATTCTAGTCGGAAGTAAAAAAATTATTTTAAACAATTTATCGCATAAATGGCGTTTATTACTGGACGAATCGATATTAGTTCGATTCGTGCTAGCGTATAAAAAATTCGGATAAGCGCATTTGCCTTGGAGCAACGTATGCCGATATTTCTCTCGCGTTCGTTCTAGTCGGAAGTAAAAAAAATATTTTAAACAATTTATCGCATAAATCGCGTTTATTACTGGTCGAATCATTATTAGTTCGATTCGTACTAGCGTATAAAAAATTCGGATAAGCGCAATTTACCTTGGAGCAACGTATGCCGATATTTCTCTCGCGTTCGTTCTATTCGGAAGTAAAAAAATTATTTTAAACAATTTATCGCATAAATCGCGTTTATTACCGGTCGAATCATTATTAGTTCGATTCGTACTAGCGTATAAAAAATTCGGATAAGCGCATTTGCCTTGGAGCAACGTATGCCGATATTTCTCTCGCGTTCATTCTAGTCGGAAGTAAAAAAAATATTTTAAACAATTTATCGCATAAATCGCGTTTATTACTGGTCGAATCATTAATAGTTCGATTGGTACGAGCGTATAAAAAATTCGTATAAGCGCATTTGCCTTGGAGCAACGTATGCCGATATTTCTCTCGCGTTCGTTCTATTCGGAAGTAAAAAAATTATTTTAAACAATTTATCGCATAAATCGCGTTTATTACTGGTCGAATCATTATTAGTTCGATTCGTACTAGCATATAAAAAATTCGGATAAGCGCATTTGCCTTGGAGCAACGTATGCCGATATTTCTCTCACGTTCGTTCTATTCGGAAGTAAAAAAATTATTTTAAACAATTTATCGCATAAATCGCGTTTATTACCGGTCGAATCATTATTAGTTCGATTCGTACTAGCGTATAAAAAATTCGTATAAGCGCATTTGCCTTGGAGCAACGTATGCCGATATTTCTCTCGCGTTCGTTCTATTCGGAAGTAAAAAAATTATTTTAAACAATTTATCGCATAAATCGCGTTTATTACCGGTCGAATCATTATTAGTTCGATTCGTACTAGCGTATAAAAAATTCGTATAAGCGCATTTGCCTTGGAGCAACGTATGCCGATATTTCTCTCGCGTTCGTTCTATTCGGAAGTAAAAAAATTATTTTAAACAATTTATCGCATAAATCGCGTTTATTACCGGTCGAATCATTATTAGTTCGATTCGTACTAGCGTATAAAAAATTCGGATAAGCGCATTTGCCTTGCAGCAACGTATGCCGATATTTCTCTCGCGTTCATTCTAGTCGGAAGTAAAAAAAATATTTTAAACAATTTATCGCATAAATCGCGTTTATTACTGGTCGAATCATTAATAGTTCGATTCGTACTAGCGTTTACAAAATTCGTATAAGCGCATTTGCCTTGGAGCAACGTATGCCGATATTTCTCTCAGGTTCGTTCTATTCGGAAGTAAAAAAATTATTTTAAACAATTTATCGCATAAATCGCGTTTATTACCGGTCGAATCATTATTAGTTCGATTCGTACTAGCGTATAAAAAATTCGTATAAGCGCATTTGCCTTGGAGCAACGTATGCCGATATTTCTCTCGCGTTCGTTCTATTCGGAAGTAAAAAAATTATTTTAAACAATTTATCGCATGAATCGCGTTTATTACCGGTCGAATCATTCTTAGTTCGATTCGTACTAGCGTATAAAAAATTCGGATAAGCGCATTTGCCTTGGAGCAACGTAAGCCGATATTTCTCTCGCGTTCATTCTAGTCGGAAGTAAAAAAATTATTTTAAACAATTTATCGCATAAATGGCGTTTATTACTGGACGAATCGATATTAGTTCGATTCGTGCTAGCGTATAAAAAATTCGGATAAGCGCATTTGCCTTGTAGCAACGTATGCCGATATTTCTCTCGCGTTCGTTCTAGTCGGAAGTAAAAAAAATATTTTAAACAATTTATCGCATAAATCGCGTTTATTACTGGTCGAATCATTATTAGTTCGATTCGTACTAGCGTATAAAAAATTCGGATAAGCGCAATTTACCTTGGAGCAACGTATGCCGATATTTCTCTCGCGTTCGTTCTATTCGGAAGTGTGACGGACGCTCGATGAGTCAGGCACTGTACAATGATTCGAGTCAGAATATGAATATAATATACTTTTTATTAGTCGTAGCGGAGAGTGTAATTAGTCGGAGAGGTAAGTGTACCGCACTGGTCGGTCGTCGGAGCTGAACTGATTGAAGCGGGCGTGAAGCTGAGGGCTTCGCGCTCGCTTCTACAATGGAATAAAGAGTCGTCGGATGTTTAGGCTAGGAGATAAGTGGACGCGCGCGGCGGTCCGGATGCTCGATAGCCTTAAGGGCTTCTCTGAAGAGCGTATCGAACGGAAACTCCGTATCGATACGCTTGAATAAATATTCGAAGTTCGAAAAGTTAAATACTAGGCTGGGGCCGTTACACTCCCCCTCTGGGAGGAAACGATGCCCCCGCATCGGACATTAAAATTTTTACATTTGATATGATTTTGTTAAGTGTGACTCGATATAATTTGAAACGTTATTTGGTTTTTCTCTAAAATATTTTCATTTTTGTGTAGGTTGTGTAATGTTTTTCAAAAGTGTGTGTTTTTTTTTTTGTTATAATTGTTGTTGATTGTTGATTGTTGATTGATGTTGAAGAAGTGAAGCTCCTGGTTGTTGTTTGGATTGATTTGGAGGATTATCCTTTGGTTGTGAAGTTGATTGCGGTACACTCCTGTTGTTTTTAAATAGTTGGTGGTTGTTGGTATCTGTAACTAAGTAAAATTTTTAGTTGTTCATGTTAGTGGGAATGGTTTGGTTAAATTGGATGGGTTTATATTGGATGTTAAAAATGGTTAAGAAAAATTAAAATGTTGTCCTGCTTGTTTCGTTGGTGAAACTCCATGTTTTGTTTTCTCCAATGTATTTATGCCATTTTTGGTAATTTTGTCCATTGTTTATTGGTATACGTATACGTATTTGTTATATTTTCCCAATGTTCGTCTTTCCCTCTAGAGTTTAGGTTATAAATTTCGAGTTTTTTTTTTTCCTTTTGTAATATGGTGCCTGTAACATTCTAAAGTTCTGATTAGTGGTGGTTAATGGGTGAGACATGTTATTTGGAGATGGTTTGTTGGTGAAAGATAGGAGTTGATTCTAGAATAGGTAAAATGATTAACACAAATATTTAAAATGTAAAAAAAAGCGTTGCATATATATATTGGTCGTAGAGAATTACAAAAAATTTTTAAGAAAAAAGAAAAACTAAATTGATAAGGAAAAAATAATAATATGCTTTTATGAATGAAAAAAAAAACAAAACAAAATAAAACGTTAAGGAGGATTTTTTTTTTTTCGCCTCTCCTCGCTCTCTATCGACGCTACGCGACGCGTGCCGCGCTTATGCTTATTACTATATATATATATTTGGTTATTGTACGTGTCATGTTGTATATGTATGATTGTTTATTAGGTTATGGGGGTTTAATAATTGTGTGTTTGAGGTTTAATGTTGTCTTTACTGTATGGTAGTCTGATTCCATTTCTTTTTCATGCTTTCCTTTTTCAGCCCTGCGAGGAAGATGTTTGTGCAGGCTCGGTTTTTGATTTTGCGCTGGATCTCTAAGTTTTGGCAATCGATCCACTTGAAACCTTCCTCCAGCGTTAATTTTCTAGGGTCGAAGTCTGTTTTGGTCTTGTCGTTGTTTTCGTTTAGTCCCTTGTTTTCGTTTTTGTCGGATTTTCCGTTTGCGTTGTCAGTGTTTTCGTTTGGATTGTTAGTTGCGTCATGGGTGGTCTTGTTGTCGTTTTGGTTTGCTTCCTTGTTCGTATTGCTTGTTTTTTTGTTTGCGTCGTTTGTTGTTTCGACTGCAGTCTCGTTGTCTGTACTTTCATCTTCTGTGCTTTCGTCATCTGTGTCTGTGTTTTGAGTATCCTCGTATTCCAGTGGTGGTGGTGGTCCTTCGGGTGTGTGTGGTGTGTAGTCTAGTATTGGTTGCTGTCGTTGTTCTATTCCTTGTTGTTGACGCAGCTGCTGCTGATGTTGAAAAAATTGTTGTGCCTGGTATTGTTCGTACTGTTGTTGTTGAGAGTACTGCTGTAATGCGTTCAGTTGTTGGTCGTGGAACCGCAGTTTCAGCAGGTAAGCGACACATTTGTCGATATGAGCCGTCAGTCGGTTCGCCGGGAACACGCAGCAACATAACGGGCATCCAGTGTGACGCGATCCCAAACTGGCGGTTCGCTTTTGTAGCTCCGAGTAGCATCTGGCCGTGTGGTCGGCCAGCTTGTTTGCCTTCACTTTTCTCGGGCAGAGGAGGCACTCAACTTTAGTGACTGGTACGGATGATGATGTTGACGGTTGAGTGTCCATTGTTGTTGTTGTTGTTTTTTTTTTTTTATTTTTTTATCTGTTAAGTGTGTATGTACTTTGGTGAAATAATATGCAAAAATAGTAATAGGATTAAAAAAAAAACGATAGTTTTTTAAGCCATGCATGATATAATTAAGATTATTTGTGTGTTGTGATATGATAAGAGGGTAGTGTATGCATGCTTAATTCCCGTTAGTAAGGGTATATGTAGATGGTTAAGGATATATTGGATTATTATGAGTGATTATTATTATTATCGCTCTTTTCGTGTTTTTTTTTTTATGGTACCGCGTTTCGATCGTAATATGTCAGCGCGTAAACTGGTCTACGAACTGGTTGCGGTGGATGATTTGTTATGATTGCGACCTCTCTGCAATCTGTAGTTGGTTGCGTTTGAGTTTCGATTAATTCTATAGGTTGTCTGTGGTAGACAACGGTCGGTTCGGAAGCCTCGATGGCTTGTTGTTGCGTTGTCGCTACTCGATTCTCGGTTAAACAAGATATAATTTTGTATAGGCTGGATATTTTGCCGAATAAAGAAAACTTCCATCCGACTACTAGTAGCAGCATGATGGAACCCAAAGAGATTCCGGTGTATTTCAGTATAGTTTCGAGTGTAGAGAGTCTGTTATTCATGTAGTGAGTTTTTGAAATTTCGCGTGCTTTGGCTATAATGGCTTTCAATGCCACCTCGTTTTTTGTTAGATCGTCGTGTATGGAGCCTGGATTTGATAGGCCTGTAAGTGTTTCAGTTTCTGTCATGATTTCTGTGTAATTTATGTTGTCCATGTTTTTGATTGATTTTCGTATCATTTCCGTAATGTTCAGAACTGGTGTGTGTGTGAATTTAACCTCGATCGTTGATGTTATTTCTACTGATGGAGTTAGTGTTATTGTGCGCGTTTTTACTTGGCAAGTGGGTTTGATTTGTAAAATTCCAGTGTTTTTTATTGTTTCGATGGCTGATTCGTGATTATCGCAAAGAAGATATAAAGTTTCTGGTTTTGGTGCTGCAAATAGCCATGCGTTTGCATTTCGGATTTTTATCCAGTAAGTTTGTCTCAACGTTTTTAGTCTGATGTCGCATAGTTCTAAATCGCTTAACTGCGGGTTAACAAGGAGTTGAACCTCGCATTCAGTTTCGTCACTGATTCGTCCTACTGGGTGATTTTGTTTGCAGATGTAACGGTTAACTATGAATTTACATTCGTTTTCGTCTTTCAAGTTAAAGTAACTACCGAAGTCTTCGGAAACTGCGGTGTACTGGACTGCTGGTTTTATATATGCGAATCTTGCGCCTTTGGCTGCTGAAAGTTGGCGTACCGGGACTGATAAGTGTTGATATAGTTTGTACGGTGTTAGGTCTAGAAGAGGAATTTTTATAACGTAGATGAGTCGTTCTCCGTTATGAAACGCTGTGAGGTCGATTATTTTTGTTAACTCGGGAACGTATTCTGTACTAAGCGGTATAGGAAATATTGTGTTCGGAGTTGATTTTCGGATCGCTTCTGCACAAGTCAGTATTTTTTTGGTTGATAGTACTTCGGGGTGTATTTGACCCATTTTTGCGAAGAGCACTGCGTTTGTTAGTGTCTCCAAATCGATTTCGTACTGCATAAGTCCTTCGTCGACTAAACTAGTGAATGTTATGAGTCTTTGAATAATGTATAATTCGTGTTGCAATGATGCCTGTGTTAGTTTTACCTCTCGTATTTCACCTCTTACCACTTCTGCTAGTGAAGCGATTTGATTTTGAGTGAAGTTGAAGCTTGATCTGATTATATGTGTCTGATTTTGTATGATTTCTGCCAATTCGACAGTACTGTTTGCCAATGCGTTTATTTGTGAGTCTATTCGGTCTGCATCGTCACTGTCCATGGTTCCAAAAAGTATTTTGCTGATTTTCCCTATGAATTCTAGTGGTGTTCGCTTCCTACGTTTTTCGGTTGAATTTATCTGAATAGATGGGATCAATTCTTCTAGGGTTGCTTCTGCGTTAGCGGCGTTTTTTAGTCGTGCCCGTACGTTCTGTAACTGTCCTCTTGTCAGGCAATGTCCTTGTAGGGAGTAGCAAAATGCGCTGGCGGCGTCGAGATTTTCTTCTATCTGTTGTCGTCTGGAAATAAGTCCGCGTGTGTCTATGTACGTGATGAGCGTCCATGTCGTATGGGATGAATGAAGTGAGCCCAAAGATTCTGAGTATAATCCTGGATTTTTCGTCAACGGAGTGATTTTGAAGGCGTCCGGTACAGACACCTTTATGGTAGCGGCGTGGCATCTGCAACATATGCCGGTTTTATTTTATCTACGTGTACGGTTTTTGTTGTGTTATCGTCTAACTGTATCATTACGTTGCGTTTGTTTGGAATTTCTAGAATTTTGTATGGGCCTAGCCAATCTCTATCGAATTTACTTGTTTTACGCTCGTTTTTTATGAGTACAAGTTCGCCTACTTGGTACTTTGGTTCTACGACCCTTTTGTCGTAGTATTTTTTGGTTCGTTCTTTGAACTTTATCGCCTTTTCGAGGGCGAGTTCTTGTACGTTTTTGAGGTTCCTCATTAGATTTGTCATGTAGTCGTCGTAAGTTACTGTTTTCTCGGGTGGTGGGAACTCCGAGGGAGTTCGAGCCTGTCTACCGAAGACTAATTCGTATGGGGTAAACCCTGTGCTTTCGTGTATACTGGTATTGTATGAGAATGTTGCGAATGTTAGTAACTCGTCCCAGTCTCGATTACTGTCGATAAAATGTTTTAGGTATTCTACAAGAACATGGTGACTGCGTTCGATTGCACCGTTCGATTGTGGATGATACGCGGTTGTTCTGTGCTGTTTGATCCGGAACAGCTCCGCAAAATCTCTGAACATTTCCGACATGAAGTTTGTACCTTGGTCGGTTAGTATTGCGCGAGGCGCACCGAAAGTCGATATCAGTGTTTTACAAAGCGCTCTCGCTACGTCTACCGATGTTTGATGTTTTAGTGGTACCGCTATACTAAATTTGCTGAACAAATCAAGTACAGTCAGTATATATATATGTCCGTTTCTTGTTTCGCGTAGCGGGCCTACGATGTCGATAGCTACCTTATCAAAGGGTTGCGCTGGTGTGTCCGTGATAATCATCGGAGCCTTATTTTTTACTCGGACTAGTTTGTTCTTTTGACAGTCGAAGCAATATCTAATAAACGTTTCCACGTCTTTTTTCAACCCTCGCCAGTAGTACTGGGAGAGGATGCGTTGGTACGTTTTCGTCACGCCTTTGTGGCCTCCGACCACAGATCCGTGTAGTTCTCTAATAATTCTTTGTCTGTTTTCCTGATCGGGGACGGTTATAAGGCCCTCACATAGTCTGAAAGTGATGTTCGAACCGATTGTAAGTACTCGCAGATATGTTTTGATGTTAGACCACAGGAATGTATCGATAATCTGAGGGTCTTTAGATAAAGTACAGGATGTGATTTTGTTTTTTACTAAAGTTTGTACGAGTGTTTCTAGACACTTCTGAATCGTGAGTGTACTAGTAGCGTCTGTTGACTTACTTTTACAAATCATTGTGAAATAGCGTCTTGTTTTGTCACGTGTGATAAAAATATGTCCGATCCCTGGATTCGTTTGCAAAAATACCGATTGGGTGAGTTTACCTCTTTCCGTAAGTACTTTTGAAACCATTGTGTCCATGACACCATCAGCTGACAGGAAGTGCGCTATGTTGTCCTCCTGAGCTAGGATGTTTTCCTGCGTTATTATGATATTATTTGTTATCTGAGTATCGTCTGTTATTGTGGCTCCCCGCGTTGGTGGTGGAGTTACTCGTGGTGTTAGTCGCTTTCGATGATATTGTGATGGTTGAAATACCGAGTCGTTGTCGGAATTACTCTCTGATGATGGCGACATATCGTGATATTGGTTCGTTAACGCTCGAGAGGGTTTTCGAGGTGTAGCTGGTCGCGATTCGTCTGATATCGAGTAATCCGTTGTTTCGTGTGGAAGCCAGCTTGGTGATCTAAATGTTGGTTCGATGTCCATTGGTGGCGTGTAGTCGTCGATTTGTCTTGAACAGCCCGGTGTAGCGATTGGTTGTTCTGTTGAAGTACTCGGTATGGCGACTGGTTGCTCGGTTTGCTTAGAAGTGCTTGGCACTGCGATCGGCTGCTCTGTTTGTGGGATAATCGTTTGTTCTGTTGGTGTGTTATCGGGAATTTCTGTGACTTTTGAGTCCCAATATTCCTGAGTCATTTCAGGTGACATTTGTGTGGGTAATGAATTTTCCAATTGTGTATTTTTTGGATCTGGTGGAGTTGGTGTTTCTGGATTGTTGTTGTTAGTGTAGGTGGCTCTAGAATCCCAATATTCCGTTGTTAATTCTGGTGATGGTTTTGGTTCTGAATCTGAGGAAGTTGAATCCGGAAGTTGGAATCGAGTTTTTGTTTTTGGTTGTGAATTTACCGGTTCTTTTGTTTTAGGGTTACTATGTGTGACTTTAGAATCCCAATATTGGTCTGTCATTTCGGGTGACAGGTTTTCGAGATTGTTCGTGTTTTTTATAATGGGTTGATTTTTAGGTTGGATATTTGGGACGTTTTGATTTTTTTTATTAGCTAACCTTTCGCTACGTCTGGTTGGTTCTTTTGGCGCTTTTCGAGTTCGCTTTTTCGCTTGTGTCCCTAGTCGTTGGCGTGTTTTGTGAGAATCTGGTGAACGAAAGTTCGGTGGTACCTTCTGTTTCACGCCAGATCCGTTGTTTTTTGAATCCTTTGGTTTTTGTTTTGTATCAGTAGATGGTGATCTAAAAGTTGGTTGAACGGGTGGTTTACTACTATTTTCGTCGCTGGACGATTCTCCGATGTTCGTCAGCAACGGTTTGAATCTGTTGAAGTTTTCGTTCTCGGATTCTGTCTCGTGTTCCGTTTCGTTTCCCATATTTCGTACCTTAGAGTTGTCGTTTTTGTTTGGAGTTCCATTGTTGTTTTCGCTTTTTCCTATTTTTTCTGGCCTTATTGGGCTTTTTGTTTTTTGTGGCCTCGTTGGGCTTTTTGCTTTTTGTGGCCTCGTTGGGCTCTTATTTTCTTGCTGCCTCGTTGGGCTTTTTGTTTTTTGTGGCCTCATTGGGCTTTTGTTTACTTGCTGCCTCGTTGGGCTTTCGTTTTCCTGTTCTTCTTCCGTTGTACTATCATCTATATCTGTATACTTATATTTTGTTTCGGCATCTTCTCGTTTCCTATGTTGTTTGCGTGGTTGTCGTTTACCCTCCTCCTCGTCCGATGTGTTTGGACGTTTTTTGGAGAGACGCCATTGTGGCTGTGTGTTTTCTTTTGAGTTCAGCTCCTCGACCATTCTTTTAATTGGTCGCATAAATTCACCTTCGTTTTCCGATAACTCGGTGATTGATGTTTCAGTATCTGTAATTAAATCTTTTTTTGTGGGTACACTCTCCGTTTTTTGTTTTGATTTTGTCTTTTTTGGTGATTGGTTCGTTTCTTGTTGGGTTTGTTCCTTTTGTTCCGTTACTTGTTCCATTGGTTCGTCAGAGTCTGATTGGTATGTTCTCTGATATGCGGCTTGGCTGTCTTCCGATTCGTCGGTCGACAGTTCGTGTGTGTTTTGCTTTTTCCGAGGTGCTGGATTTCCAGAACCCGTATCGATTGTTGATCGGCCGCGAGTTTGATGCGGCGGTTTGGGAGACAGTTTTTGTTTTTTCGTCTCCTGATTTTCGGTGTGCTCTGATGAGCTTTCCTCGCGTTGCCTGATCGGCATGATTTCCGCGGGGTTTCTCGATAGAGCGTCAGCAACGACGTTTAGTTTCCCCGGTTTATGTACGATATCGTAATCGTAACCGTTGAGTATTATTTGCCATCGTTGTAGCTGTTGCGGGATGTCGGGTTTGTTTTTTATATATGTTAGTGCTCTGTTGTCTGTAACGAGCGTGAATCGTTTTCCGTATAGGTACGTTTTGAAGTACTCTACCGCGTTTACTATAGCTAGGAGCTCTTTTTTCATCGCGTCGTACGCGATTTCAGTTTTTTTCAATGCTCTCGAGTAGAAAGCTATTGGGTGATCGAAGTCACCGTACTTTTGGCTAAGTACTGCACCTATTGCGTAGTCTGATGCGTCCGTTGTAAGAGTACACGGCTTATCGAAGTCTGGATACTTTAAGACTGGACGCTCGATGATTTTTGCCTTCAGGTATTCGAACGCTGTTTGGCACTCGTTTGTCCATTCGAATTTCTCCGATTTTTTCAGTTGTCGGGTTAAAGGAATCGCAATTTTAGCGAAGTCACGGATGAAACGGCGATAGTAGCCCGCGAGTGCCACGAATTGTTTGATGCCTTTTTTGTCTTTTGGAATCGGGAAGTTTTTGACGGCGAACACGTTGTTTGTGTTCGGTCTGACGCCCTCGGCCGAGATTATATGGCCCAGATACGTCACCTCCCGGTTCAGGAAGTGACACTTTTCAGTTTGTAGCGTCAAACCCGCCGAAGTCAGTCTTTTTGCTAAACTTCTAAATTTGTTCTCGTGTTCGGTGATATCGTTCGCGTATATTACAATATCGTCTAAATAGACGAAAAGATCGGTACCTTGAAGTCCGGATAACACGACGTCCATCAACCTTTGGAAGGTTGCTGGCGCGTTTTTAAGTCCGAATGGCATTCGATGATACTCGTAATGACCATTCGGGGTCGAAAAAGCTGTTTTGTGTCCGTCCGCCGGGTGCATCTCTATCTGGTAAAAACCGGATGCCAGGTCGAACGTTGAAAAGTATCGGGCGTTTCCCAGCTGATCCAATATGTCCACGATGTTTGGAAGCGGGTACGCGTCTGGTGTGGTTTTTTCGTTGAGTTTCCTGAAGTCTATTACAATTCTCCATTTTTTGTTACCTTTCGCGTCGGGTTTTTTGGGAACGACCCAAACTGGAGAGTTATAGGGAGAAAGGGATGGTTTTATTATTCCCTTGTCCAACATGTCGTTGACTTGACTCTGAATCTCCCTTTTGTGTATTTGTGGAAATCTGTATTGTTTGGTGTTAATTGGTCTGTCGTCCGTTGTAGGGATTTCGTGTTTTAATAATGTTGTGTGACCTAGTCGATCTCCAGGTAAACAAAACAGGTGCTGGTATTCTGAAACCAGCTGAAGCACGTGGTCTCGCTCTGTTTCGTTGAGGTGATCTAATTGGAGAAGAGCTCGAAGAGCTTCAAGCCTACTCTGTTTGTCGAGCTGTACCGAGCGTACTTCTGCACGGTCTACGTTTCGAGAACCGCGAGAATCGCACGGTATGAAATCGGCGATTGGTTTTTTCGAAATAATTTCGACCGGTATTAGTTCGACTGTTGGGACGATCAGGTTTATCTCGCAATTTTGCGAGTTAATCGCGCAAAGATACGCGATTCCGTTGTTGTTTTTTACTAAGGCGTTACCCATGTAAAGACGTCGACCTCCGTCAATTCTCGGGATGTATCCCTCCTCGAGATCGGTTGGTTTTAACCTGACGGGTACGATCAGTTTCGATCTGCCTGGTATCGTCACTCGCTCGAACGTTTCGAACGGGACTGTATAACCGGCGAATTTGATGCACGCTTCGGTATAGAGTATATCGGCAGGCGTCCCCCTAAAGAAGACGTCGCCGAGTATCGCGTCCTGCATGATCGGAAACATATCGTCGATCACGTGAAATTCGATTTTAAATTCCTTAATTCGGATGTAGCATCTGCCACTTGTTCTTGCTGTTCCGTTGGTGATTCCGCTGAGCTCGTATATGAGCGTCGGGTCTATTTCGGTACCCTGGGCAACAATTGAATCTTTTATGAGATTTATCTCTGCCCCGGTGTCAGCAAGGAATACAGCTTGGTGTAAATACAAGTCTGGTGACTCTAAGGTCACGCTTGGTGGCTTATGTCTATGGGTTAATCCTAATTTTATTCTAGCTTTTCTAACTGTTACGCTACCGTCTGTTTTTTGTACATATGCCGTCCCTACGTGTTTACGAAGTTCGGGCTCAGTGTGCGCAATTTTTGCGTCTTCTGTTAGTTCGGGTTGGACGAGCTCTCCGGTGTCCTGCCTCCCGTCGCGCTGTCGCGAGAGGCGGGTCGCTCGTTTTTTTGGAACATGCGCTCGAAAAATTTTTCGACCTGCGCTGTATCGAGACTCGATTGATAGTCGGATTTTCGCGAATTTCGGGCATTACTAGTGCTTGGTCTGTCCTGTGAATTGTCACGATCGCGCGAATTATCCCGACTGTTTCGGTCGTTTTGATAATTGCGATCTCGCGAATCATCTCGTCGCGAGTTTTGGTTGTCGCGTGAATTGTTGTAATTGTCGCGTGGATTGCTTTGATAATTATTGCGCGAGTTATTGCGATAATTGTCGCGAGAGTTGTCGCGAGAGTTGTTTTGATAGTTGTTTTGATAGTTGTCGCGAGAGTTGTCGCGAGAGTTGTTTTGATAGTTGTTTTGATAGTTGTCGCGAGAGTTGTCGCGAGAGTTGTTTTGATAGTTGTTTTGATAGTTGTCGCGAGAGTTGTCGCGATAGTTGTTTTGATAGTTGTTTCGGTAGTTGCTTTGGCGGTTATCGTTCGAGTTATTTCGATAATTTCCGCGCGAGTTGTTCTGGTAATTACCACGCGGGTTGTTTTGGTAATTACCGCGCGAGTTGTTTTGGTAATTATCGCGCGAGTTGTCGCGATAATTGTTGCGATGATTACCGCGTGAATTATTTTGATACTGACGACTATTGGCGCGTGTGTTTGTATTTTCGCGTAAACGCTGCACGGAATAACACTCGGACGTCGAGTGTGTGGGATTTTCGCGATGAACTTCGCAGAATTTAAGTCCGTTGTTGCTGGCAGTCTGAGTAAATCGGACTTTCGCTTTTTCTGGGCTTTTATCCCTGGTTTCTGATTTGTCGCGTTTTGATGTTTGATGCATAGCCTGTCTACGAATGAGTTCGTTCTCGATACTTAATGCCTCATCGATTGCGTTTTCGAGGGTTGCAAAATTTTTAGACATGATCATATTACCGATTTGGTCGGCTAATCCACGAATGAAAGTTCTAATGACTGTTTGTCTTGCTTCGTTAATTCGTTCATTTAGATAAGCCTGTTGGGCTTCAGCGCGATAGACGTCTTTTAGCCTATTCTCGATTCTATTCGCGATTTTTCGCGTACGCGTTGCGTAAACGAGAACGGATTCGTTGTAATTTTGTATGTTTGACTTTAATTCGGTTTCAAGATCCGATAGTTCGACTGGTTTGTCGAAAGCGCTCTTGAGGTCCCTTAATAGTGACTCTAGTGTGTTGTATGTTCTCGATTCGGTGATATCGGCTGCAACTCCCGACAGTTTAAGTTGTACTATTGTCAGGAATTGAGATCGATCGTTTTCCGCCACGAGTTTTTCGGCATTTTTACATGCGCATATATAGTTGTTAAGTGGCATATTCCTGCCATCAAAGTTTGGTACAAGGTTTTGTACGTCGCGGAGCTTCATTGTGCTAGGTACGGGGTTATCGTTGTCTTCGTTGACCATTCTTACCTTTGTTCTCCCAGACAAAGCTGAGCGGAAAAAACTGTTTGCGCTACTTTTCCGTGTGCGCCGAGGCCGTTTCGGCGGACTTATTTTTAATTGAACAAAAAGTGAGAAAAGAAAAATGTCTTTCCTCTGTTCTTTTTTTTTTTTTATTTATATATAATTAAAAATAACTGAAATTCTCGTTTTTGGTTAACAATAGTTAAACGTTGTCGGTTTTTTGGGTAAGAAAATCCCAAGAAAAAAACGGAATTATATTTTCCATTTTGGATTTTTTTTTTTTCAAAAATTAATACTTCTTTTTTTTTTTAATTTAAAACAATTTAAAAGAATGAACTGAAAAGTAATTGTTTGTTTGTTTCCAAGTTTTTTTTTTTTGTTTAGATTGTATTATTATTATATATATATATATATATATATATATATTTTTTTTTTTTTTTTTTTTAAATGTTATTATTATATTTTTTTTTTTGCGAAAAAAGAGAAAAAGAAATTAATTTAATTAAATTATTATTATTTGCGTGTGAGAAAATTTTTTTTTTTTTTTGGGTAAATAAAAAAAAAAATTTGAAAGTTAAAAAAAAAAAATTTTTATTTTTATTTATGTGAATGTGTATATGTATATATTCGCTGCCATCTGGTGTGAGGCGCGTTGTTGAAAAGAAAAAACACACTCTTTTTTTTTTTATTATAGCTCTTTTTTTTTTTTTTTTTTTTTTAATTATTATTGTTTTTATTATTTATAACAAAAGGGATAGGGATGTTATTAATTCACCGCATGTGTATATCGCATGCTCTCGACGGTCGTACGCCACTGACACGCGTCGCGTCAGCTGTCGGCGCTCGGTTCCCGCGGGATACTAATTCTCTTTTTTTTTGAGAAAAAGTATTAAAACAAGAATTTGGAAAAAGTAAAAATTGCTACGCTTTTTTTTTTTTTTTTTTTTTACAGAATAAAAATATATATATAAGTTGGTACTTACATTATTGCCACAAGGATTGCAAATAATAATTGCATGGATTTTTTTTTTTGTTATTGCTCCTTGGTTTCCTTTTATTTATTATATCCTTTTTTTTTTGTTTCCGTTCTTCCTTCCTTCAATTTATTTTTGCGTCGTCCTTCCTTCCTGCTATTTTATTTGGTGGAGATGGATAGTGGGCGACGGCGGTCGATCGACGATGGGCGTCGGTCGGCAGGGCGGGTCGCGTCGGATCTCGGCGGCAGCGGATCAATGCCGCGGTCGATGACGGCTCGCTGGTGGTAACGTTGGCGGCCGCCGCTGCGTGAGAATTTCGGCGGTCGGTAACCCCGATTCGCTCGACACTTGCTCGACACCCACTCTCACTGTACACTCTCACTGTTTGCTGTTTTTTTTTTTTTTTTTTTGTGCGTCCGTTTGTCG
Source organism: Ichneumon xanthorius (assembly GCA_917499995.1). Classification (NCBI taxonomy): domain Eukaryota; kingdom Metazoa; phylum Arthropoda; class Insecta; order Hymenoptera; family Ichneumonidae; genus Ichneumon; species Ichneumon xanthorius. The sequence goes on along the minus strand of CAKJTD010000077.1, from coordinate 277,901 downwards.
CCCCTTTTTTTTTTTTTTTTTTTTTGCACTGTTATTGTTTTTATTTAATATTACTGTTCACTTTTTTTTTTAATTATTATGTGTATATATTGTTTAATAAATGTTTATATGTGTATATATATATGTATATTATTTAGTAAGTGTTTATATGTATTCTTAATATTTAATTAATTGTCTAATTCGTGTCTTTTCACTAGTTGTCACTGTTTGGTTTTTTTTTTCACTGTTTTTCGTTCTCTGGTTTTTTTTTTTTTCACTGTTCGTTTTGTTCTTCGAGTGTCACTGTTGGTTGGTTTTTTTTTTTGTTGTATCACTTTTTGTAGAATGTCACTTTTTTTTCCACTGTCCGGTTTTTATTAAATGTCACGTTTTGTTTTTATTCGTGCGAGCACGGCTCGAGCACGGTTGTCCGGTTCCGGGAATGTGAGCTACGGCTCAAACGTGTGTAAAAATTCGAAAAATTTTGTTTTTTTAAAATAAAAAGTTGAATTTTTTTTCAAATGCGGGCGCGTTTGTGTGATTCCCACACTTCTGACACCATTTGTGACGGACGCTCGATGAGTCAGGCACTGTACAATGATTCGAGTCAGAATATGAATATAATATACTTTTTATTAGTCGTAGCGGAGAGTGTAATTAGTCGGAGAGGTAAGTGTACCGCACTGGTCGGTCGTCGGAGCTGAACTGATTGAAGCGGGCGTGAAGCTGAGGGCTTCGCGCTCGCTTCTACAATGGAATAAAGAGTCGTCGGATGTTTAGGCTAGGAGATAAGTGGACGCGCGCGGCGGTCCGGATGCTCGATAGCCTTAAGGGCTTCTCTGAAGAGCGTATCGAACGGAAACTCCGTATCGATACGCTTGAATAAATATTCGAAGTTCGAAAAGTTAAATACTAGGCTGGGGCCGTTACAGAAGTAAAAAAATTATTTTAAACAATTTATCGCATAAATCGCGTTTATTACCGGTCGAATCATTATTAGTTCGATTCGTACTAGCGTATAAAAAATTCGGATAAGCGCATTTGCCTTGGAGCAACGTATGCCGATATTTCTCTCGCGGTCATTCTAGTCGGAAGTAAAAAAAATATTTTAAACAATTTATCGCATAAATCGCGTTTATTACTGGTCGAATCATTAATAGTTCGATTCGTACGAGCGTATAAAAAATTCGTATAAGCGCATTTGCCTTGGAGCAACGTATGCCGATATTTCTCTCGCGTTCGTTCTATTCAGAAGTAAACAAATTATTTTAAACAATTTATCGCATAAATCGCGTTTATTACTGGTCGAATCATTATTAGTTCGATTCGTACTAGCATATAAAAAATTCGGATAAGCGCATTTGCCTTGGAGCAACGTATGCCGATATTTCTCTCACGTTCGTTCTATTCGGAAGTAAAAAAATTATTTTAAACAATTTATCGCATAAATCGCGTTTATTACCGGTCGAATCATTATTAGTTCGATTCGTACTAGCGTATAAAAAATTCGTATAAGCGCATTTGCCTTGGAGCAACGTATGCCGATATTTCTCTCGCGTTCGTTCTATTCGGAAGTAAAAAAATTATTTAAAACAATTTATCGCATAAATCGCGTTTATTACCGGTCGAATCATTATTAGTTCGATTCGTACTAGCGTATAAAAAATTCGTATAAGCGCATTTGCCTTGGAGCAACGTATGCCGATATTTCTCTCGCGTTCGTTCTATTCGGAAGTAAAAAAATTATTTTAAACAATTTATCGCATAAATCGCGTTTATTACCGGTCGAATCATTATTAGTTCGATTCGTACTAGCGTATAAAAAATTCGTATAAGCGCATTTGCCTTGGAGCAACGTATGCCGATATTTCTCTCGCGTTCGTTCTATTCGGAAGTAAAAAAATTATTTTAAACAATTTATCGCATAAATCGCGTTTATTACCGGTCGAATCATTATTAGTTCGATTCGTACTAGCGTATAAAAAATTCGGATAAGCGCATTTGCCTTGCAGCAACGTATGCCGATATTTCTCTCGCGTTCATTCTAGTCGGAAGTAAAAAAAATATTTTAAACAATTTATCGCATAAATCGCGTTTATTACTGGTCGAATCATTATTAGTTCGATTCGTACTAGCGTATAAAAAATTCGGATAAGCGCAATTTACCTTGGAGCAACGTATGCCGATATTTCTCTCGCGTTCGTTCTATTCGGAAGTAAAAAAATTATTTTAAACAATTTATCGCATAAATCGCGTTTATTACCGGTCGAATCATTATTAGTTCGATTCGTACTAGCGTATAAAAAATTCGGATAAGCGCATTTGCCTTGGAGCAACGTATGCCGATATTTCTCTCGCGTTCATTCTAGTCGGAAGTAAAAAAAATATTTTAAACAATTTATCGCATAAATCGCGTTTATTACTGGTCGAATCATTAATAGTTCGATTGGTACGAGCGTATAAAAAATTCGTATAAGCGCATTTGCCTTGGAGCAACGTATGCCGATATTTCTCTCGCGTTCGTTCTATTCAGAAGTAAACAAATTATTTTAAACAATTTATCGCATAAATCGCGTTTATTACTGGTCGAATCATTATTAGTTCGATTCGTACTAGCATATAAAAAATTCGGATAAGCGCATTTGCCTTGGAGCAACGTATGCCGATATTTCTCTCACGTTCGTTCTATTCGGAAGTAAAAAAATTATTTTAAACAATTTATCGCATAAATCGCGTTTATTACCGGTCGAATCATTATTAGTTCGATTCGTACTAGCGTATAAAAAATTCGTATAAGCGCATTTGCCTTGGAGCAACGTATGCCGATATTTCTCTCGCGTTCGTTCTATTCGGAAGTAAAAAAATTATTTTAAACAATTTATCGCATAAATCGCGTTTATTACAGGTCGAATCATTATTAGTTCGATTCGTACTAGCGTATAAAAAATTCGTATAAGCGCATTTGCCTTGGAGCAACGTATGCCGATATTTCTCTCGCGTTCGTTCTATTCGGAAGTAAAAAAATTATTTTAAACAATTTATCGCATGAATCGCGTTTATTACCGGTCGAATCATTCTTAGTTCGATTCGTACTAGCGTATAAAAAATTCGGATAAGCGCATTTGCCTTGGAGCAACGTAAGCCGATATTTCTCTCGCGTTCATTCTAGTCGGAAGTAAAAAAATTATTTTAAACAATTTATCGCATAAATGGCGTTTATTACTGGACGAATCGATATTAGTTCGATTCGTGCTAGCGTATAAAAAATTCGGATAAGCGCATTTGCCTTGTAGCAACGTATGCCGATATTTCTCTCGCGTTCGTTCTAGTCGGAAGTAAAAAAAATATTTTAAACAATTTATCGCATAAATCGCGTTTATTACTGGTCGAATCATTATTAGTTCGATTCGTACTAGCGTATAAAAAATTCGGATAAGCGCAATTTACCTTGGAGCAACGTATGCCGATATTTCTCTCGCGTTCGTTCTATTCGGAAGTAAAAAAATTATTTTAAACAATTTATCGCATAAATCGCGTTTATTACCGGTCGAATCATTATTAGTTCGATTCGTACTAGCGTATAAAAAATTCGGATAAGCGCATTTGCCTTGGAGCAACGTATGCCGATATTTCTCTCGCGGTCATTCTAGTCGGAAGTAAAAAAAATATTTTAAACAATTTATCGCATAAATCGCGTTTATTACTGGTCGAATCATTAATAGTTCGATTCGTACGAGCGTATAAAAAATTCGTATAAGCGCATTTGCCTTGGAGCAACGTATGCCGATATTTCTCTCGCGTTCGTTCTATTCAGAAGTAAACAAATTATTTTAAACAATTTATCGCATAAATCGCGTTTATTACTGGTCGAATCATTATTAGTTCGATTCGTACTAGCATATAAAAAATTCGGATAAGCGCATTTGCCTTGGAGCAACGTATGCCGATATTTCTCTCACGTTCGTTCTATTCGGAAGTAAAAAAATTATTTTAAACAATTTATCGCATAAATCGCGTTTATTACCGGTCGAATCATTATTAGTTCGATTCGTACTAGCGTATAAAAAATTCGTATAAGCGCATTTGCCTTGGAGCAACGTATGCCGATATTTCTCTCGCGTTCGTTCTATTCGGAAGTAAAAAAATTATTTTAAACAATTTATCGCATAAATCGCGTTTATTACCGGTCGAATCATTATTAGTTCGATTCGTACTAGCGTATAAAAAATTCGGATAAGCGCATTTGCCTTGGAGCAACGTATGCCGATATTTCTCTCGCGTTCGTTCTATTCGGAAGTAAAAAAATTATTTTAAACAATTTATCGCATAAATCGCGTTTATTACCGGTCGAATCATTATTAGTTCGATTCGTACTAGCGTATAAAAAATTCGTATAAGCGCATTTGCCTTGGAGCAACGTATGCCGATATTTCTCTCGCGTTCGTTCTATTCGGAAGTAAAAAAATTATTTTAAACAATTTATCGCATAAATCGCGTTTATTACCGGTCGAATCATTATTAGTTCGATTCGTACTAGCGTATAAAAAATTCGGATAAGCGCATTTGCCTTGCAGCAACGTATGCCGATATTTCTCTCGCGTTCATTCTAGTCGGAAGTAAAAAAAATATTTTAAACAATTTATCGCATAAATCGCGTTTATTACTGGTCGAATCATTATTAGTTCGATTCGTACTAGCGTATAAAAAATTCGGATAAGCGCAATTTACCTTGGAGCAACGTATGCCGATATTTCTCTCGCGTTCGTTCTATTCGGAAGTAAAAAAATTATTTTAAACAATTTATCGCATAAATCGCGTTTATTACCGGTCGAATCATTATTAGTTCGATTCGTACTAGCGTATAAAAAATTCGGATAAGCGCATTTGCCTTGGAGCAACGTATGCCGATATTTCTCTCGCGTTCATTCTAGTCGGAAGTAAAAAAAATATTTTAAACAATTTATCGCATAAATCGCGTTTATTACTGGTCGAATCATTAATAGTTCGATTGGTACGAGCGTATAAAAAATTCGTATAAGCGCATTTGCCTTGGAGCAACGTATGCCGATATTTCTCTCGCGTTCGTTCTATTCAGAAGTAAAAAAATTATTTTAAACAATTTATCGCATAAATCGCGTTTATTACTGGTCGAATCATTATTAGTTCGATTCGTACTAGCATATAAAAAATTCGGATAAGCGCATTTGCCTTGGAGCAACGTATGCCGATATTTCTCTCACGTTCGTTCTATTCGGAAGTAAAAAAATTATTTTAAACAATTTATCGCATAAATCGCGTTTATTACCGGTCGAATCATTATTAGTTCGATTCGTACTAGCGTATAAAAAATTCGTATAAGCGCATTTGCCTTGGAGCAACGTATGCCGATATTTCTCTCGCGTTCGTTCTATTCGGAAGTAAAAAAATTATTTTAAACAATTTATCGCATAAATCGCGTTTATTACCGGTCGAATCATTATTAGTTCGATTCGTACTAGCGTATAAAAAATTCGTATAAGCGCATTTGCCTTGGAGCAACGTATGCCGATATTTCTCTCGCGTTCGTTCTATTCGGAAGTAAAAAAATTATTTTAAACAATTTATCGCATAAATCGCGTTTATTACCGGTCGAATCATTATTAGTTCGATTCGTACTAGCGTATAAAAAATTCGGATAAGCGCATTTGCCTTGCAGCAACGTATGCCGATATTTCTCTCGCGTTCATTCTAGTCGGAAGTAAAAAAAATATTTTAAACAATTTATCGCATAAATCGCGTTTATTACTGGTCGAATCATTAATAGTTCGATTCGTACTAGCGTTTACAAAATTCGTATAAGCGCATTTGCCTTGGAGCAACGTATGCCGATATTTCTCTCAGGTTCGTTCTATTCGGAAGTAAAAAAATTATTTTAAACAATTTATCGCATAAATCGCGTTTATTACCGGTCGAATCATTATTAGTTCGATTCGTACTAGCGTATAAAAAATTCGTATAAGCGCATTTGCCTTGGAGCAACGTATGCCGATATTTCTCTCGCGTTCGTTCTAGTCGGAAGTAAAAAAATTATTTTAAACAATTTATCGCATGAATCGCGTTTATTACCGGTCGAATCATTCTTAGTTCGATTCGTACTAGCGTATAAAAAATTCGGATAAGCGCATTTGCCTTGGAGCAACGTAAGCCGATATTTCTCTCGCGTTCATTCTAGTCGGAAGTAAAAAAATTATTTTAAACAATTTATCGCATAAATGGCGTTTATTACTGGACGAATCGATATTAGTTCGATTCGTGCTAGCGTATAAAAAATTCGGATAAGCGCATTTGCCTTGTAGCAACGTATGCCGATATTTCTCTCGCGTTCGTTCTAGTCGGAAGTAAAAAAAATATTTTAAACAATTTATCGCATAAATCGCGTTTATTACTGGTCGAATCATTATTAGTTCGATTCGTACTAGCGTATAAAAAATTCGGATAAGCGCAATTTACCTTGGAGCAACGTATGCCGATATTTCTCTCGCGTTCGTTCTATTCGGAAGTAAAAAAATTATTTTAAACAATTTATCGCATAAATCGCGTTTATTACCGGTCGAATCATTATTAGTTCGATTCGTACTAGCGTATAAAAAATTCGGATAAGCGCATTTGCCTTGGAGCAACGTATGCCGATATTTCTCTCGCTGTCATTCTAGTCGGAAGTAAAAAAAATATTTTAAACAATTTATCGCATAAATCGCGTTTATTACTGGTCGAATCATTAATAGTTCGATTCGTACGAGCGTATAAAAAATTCGTATAAGCGCATTTGCCTTGGAGCAACGTATGCCGATATTTCTCTCGCGTTCGTTCTATTCAGAAGTAAACAAATTATTTTAAACAATTTATCGCATAAATCGCGTTTATTACTGGTCGAATCATTATTAGTTCGATTCGTACTAGCATATAAAAAATTCGGATAAGCGCATTTGCCTTGGAGCAACGTATGCCGATATTTCTCTCACGTTCGTTCTATTCGGAAGTAAAAAAATTATTTTAAACAATTTATCGCATAAATCGCGTTTATTACCGGTCGAATCATTATTAGTTCGATTCGTACTAGCGTATAAAAAATTCGTATAAGCGCATTTGCCTTGGAGCAACGTATGCCGATATTTCTCTCGCGTTCGTTCTATTCGGAAGTAAAAAAATTATTTTAAACAATTTATCGCATAAATCGCGTTTATTACCGGTCGAATCATTATTAGTTCGATTCGTACTAGCGTATAAAAAATTCGTATAAGCGCATTTGCCTTGGAGCAACGTATGCCGATATTTCTCTCGCGTTCGTTCTATTCGGAAGTAAAAAAATTATTTTAAACAATTTATCGCATAAATCGCGTTTATTACCGGTCGAATCATTATTAGTTCGATTCGTACTAGCGTATAAAAAATTCGTATAAGCGCATTTGCCTTGGAGCAACGTATGCCGATATTTCTCTCGCGTTCGTTCTATTCGGAAGTAAAAAAATTATTTTAAACAATTTATCGCATAAATCGCGTTTATTACCGGTCGAATCATTATTAGTTCGATTCGTACTAGCGTATAAAAAATTCGGATAAGCGCATTTGCCTTGCAGCAACGTATGCCGATATTTCTCTCGCGTTCATTCTAGTCGGAAGTAAAAAAAATATTTTAAACAATTTATCGCATAAATCGCGTTTATTACTGGTCGAATCATTAATAGTTCGATTCGTACTAGCGTTTAAAAAATTCGTATAAGCGCATTTGATTTGGAGCAACGTATGCCGATATTTCTCTCGCGTTCGTTCTATTCAGAAGTAAAAAAATTATTTTAAACAATTTATCGCATAAATCGCGTTTATTACTGGTCGAATCATTATTAGTTCGATTCGTACTAGCGTATAAAAAATTCGGATAAGCGCATTTGCCTTGGAGCAACGTATGCCGATATTTCTCTCGCGTTCGTTCTATTCGGAAGTAAAAAAATTATTTTAAACAATTTATCGCATGAATCGCGTTTATTACCGGTCGAATCATTATTAGTTCGATTCGTACTAGCGTATAAAAAATTCGGATAAGCGCATTTGCCTTGGAGCAACGTATGCCGATATTTCTCTCGCGTTCGTTCTAGTCGGAAGTCAAAAAATTATTTTAAACAATTTATCGCATAAATCGCGTTTATTACTGGTCGAATCATTATTAGTTCGATTCGTACTAGCGTATAAAAAATTCGGATAAGCGCATTTGCCTTGGAGCAACGTATGCCGATATTTCTCTCGCGTTCGTTCTAGTCGGAAGTAAAAAAATTATTTTAAACAATTTATCGCATAAATCGCGTTTATTACTGGTCGAATCATTATTAGTTCGATTCGTACTAGCGTATAAAAAATTCGGATAAGCGCATTTGGCTTGGAGCAACGTATGCCGATATTTCTCTCACGTTCGTTCTATTCGGAAGTAAAAAAATTATTTTAAACAATTTATCGCATAAATCGCGTTTATTACCGGTCGAATCATTATTAGTTCGATTCGTACTAGCGTATAAAAAATTCGTATAAGCGCATTTGCCTTGGAGCAACGTATGCCGATATTTCTCTCGCGTTCGTTCTATTCAGAAGTAAAAAAATTATTTTAAACAATTTATCGCATAAATCGCGTTTATTACTGGTCGAATCATTATTAGTTCGATTCGTACTAGCGTATAAAAAATTCGGATAAGCGCATTTGCCTTGGAGCAACGTATGCCGATATTTCTCTCACGTTCGTTCTATTCGGAAGTAAAAAAAATTATTTTAAACAATTTATCGCATAAATCGCGTTTATTACCGGTCGAATCATTATTAGTTCGATTCGTACTAGCGTATAAAAAATTCGTATAAGCGCATTTGCCTTGGAGCAACGTATGCCGATATTTCTCTCGCGTTCGTTCTATTCGGAAGTAAAAAAATTATTTTAAACAATTTATCGCATGAATCGCGTTTATTACCGGTCGAATCATTCTTAGTTCGATTCGTACTAGCGTATAAAAAATTCGGATAAGCGCATTTGCCTTGGAGCAACGTATGCCGATATTTCTCTCGCGTTCGTTCTAGTCGGAAGTAAAAAAATTATTTTAAACAATTTATCGCATAAATGGCGTTTATTACTGGACGAATCGATATTAGTTCGATTCGTGCTAGCGTATAAAAAATTCGGATAAGCGCATTTGCCTTGTAGCAACGTATGCCGATATTTCTCTCGCGTTCGTTCTAGTCGGAAGTAAAAAAAATATTTTAAACAATTTATCGCATAAATCGCGTTTATTACTGGTCGAATCATTATTAGTTCGATTCGTACTAGCGTATAAAAAATTCGGATAAGCGCAATTTACCTTGGAGCAACGTATGCCGATATTTCTCTCGCGTTCGTTCTATTCGGAAGTAAAAAAATTATTTTAAACAATTTATCGCATAAATCGCGTTTATTACCGGTCGAATCATTATTAGTTCGATTCGTACTAGCGTATAAAAAATTCGGATAAGCGCATTTGCCTTGGAGCAACGTATGCCGATATTTCTCTCGCGTTCATTCTAGTCGGAAGTAAAAAAAATATTTTAAACAATTTATCGCATAAATCGCGTTTATTACTGGTCGAATCATTAATAGTTCGATTCGTACGAGCGTATAAAAAATTCGTATAAGCGCATTTGCCTTGGAGCAACGTATGCCGATATTTCTCTCGCGTTCGTTCTATTCAGAAGTAAACAAATTATTTTAAACAATTTATCGCATAAATCGCGTTTATTACTGGTCGAATCATTATTAGTTCGATTCGTACTAGCATATAAAAAATTCGGATAAGCTCATTTGCCTTGGAGCAACGTACGCCGATATTTCTCTCACGTTCGTTCTATTCGGAAGTAAAAAAATTATTTTAAACAATTTATCGCATAAATCGCGTTTATTACCGGTCGAATCATTATTAGTTCGATTCGTACTAGCTTATAAAAAATTCGTATAAGCGCATTTGCCTTGGAGCAACGTATGCCGATATTTCTCTCGCGTTCGTTCTATTCGGAAGTAAAAAAATTATTTTAAACAATTTATCGCATAAATCGCGTTTATTACCGGTCGAATCATTATTAGTTCGATTCGTACTAGCGTATAAAAAATTCGTATAAGCGCATTTGCCTTGGAGCAACGTATGCCGATATTTCTCTCGCGTTCGTTCTATTCGGAAGTAAAAAAATTATTTTAAACAATTTATCGCATAAATCGCGTTTATTACCGGTCGAATCGTTATTAGTTCGATTCGTACTAGCGTATAAAAAATTCGGATAAGCGCATTTGCCTTGCAGCAACGTATGCCGATATTTCTCTCGCGTTCATTCTAGTCGGAAGTAAAAAAAATATTTTAAACAATTTATCGCATAAATCGCGTTTATTACTGGTCGAATCATTAATAGTTCGATTCGTACTAGCGTTTAAAAAATTCGTATAAGCGCATTTGCCTTGGAGCAACGTATGCCGATATTTCTCTCAGGTTCGTTCTATTCGGAAGTAAAAAAATTATTTTAAACAACTTATCGCATAAATCGCGTTTATTACCGGTCGAATCATTATTAGTTCGATTCGTACTAGCGTATAAAAAATTCGTATAAGCGCATTTGCCTTGGAGCAACGTATGCCGATATTTCTCTCGCGTTCGTTCTATTCGGAAGTAAAAAAATTATTTTAAACAATTTATCGCATAAATCGCGTTTATTACCGGTCGAATCATTCTTAGTTCGATTCGTACTAGCGTATAAAAAATTCGGATAAGCGCATTTGCCTTGGAGCAACGTAAGCCGATATTTCTCTCGCGTTCATTCTAGTCGGAAGTAAAAAAATTATTTTAAACAATTTATCGCATAAATGGCGTTTATTACTGGACGAATCGATATTAGTTCGATTCGTGCTAGCGTATAAAAAATTCGGATAAGCGCATTTGCCTTGTAGCAACGTATGCCGATATTTCTCTCGCGTTCGTTCTAGTCGGAAGTAAAAAAAATATTTTAAACAATTTATCGCATAAATCGCGTTTATTACTGGTCGAATCATTATTAGTTCGATTCGTACTAGCGTATAAAAAATTCGGATAAGCGCAATTTACCTTGGAGCAACGTATGCCGATATTTCTCTCGCGTTCGTTCTATTCGGAAGTAAAAAAATTATTTTAAACAATTTATCGCATAAATCGCGTTTATTACCGGTCGAATCATTATTAGTTCGATTCGTACTAGCGTATAAAAAATTCGGATAAGCGCATTTGCCTTGGAGCAACGTATGCCGATATTTCTCTCGCGGTCATTCTAGTCGGAAGTAAAAAAAATATTTTAAACAATTTATCGCATAAATCGCGTTTATTACTGGTCGAATCATTAATAGTTCGATTCGTACGAGCGTATAAAAAATTCGTATAAGCGCATTTGCCTTGGAGCAACGTATGCCGATATTTCTCTCGCGTTCGTTCTATTCAGAAGTAAACAAATTATTTTAAACAATTTATCGCATAAATCGCGTTTATTACTGGTCGAATCATTATTAGTTCGATTCGTACTAGCATATAAAAAATTCGGATAAGCGCATTTGCCTTGGAGCAACGTATGCCGATATTTCTCTCACGTTCGTTCTATTCGGAAGTAAAAAAATTATTTTAAACAATTTATCGCATAAATCGCGTTTATTACCGGTCGAATCATTATTAGTTCGATTCGTACTAGCGTATAAAAAATTCGTATATGCGCATTTGCCTTGGAGCAACGTATGCCGATATTTCTCTCGCGTTCGTTCTATTCGGAAGTAAAAAAATTATTTTAAACAATTTATCGCATAAATCGCGTTTATTACCGGTCGAATCATTATTAGATCGATTCGTACTAGCGTATAAAAAATTCGTATAAGCGCATTTGCCTTGGAGCAACGTATGCCGATATTTCTCTCGCGTTCGTTCTAGTCGGAAGTAAAAAAATTATTTTAAACAATTTATCGCATAAATCGCGTTTATTACTGGTCGAATCATTATTAGTTCGATTCGTACTAGCGTATAAAAAATTCGGATAAGCGCATTTGCCTTGGAGCAACGTATGCCGATATTTCTCTCGCGTTCGTTCTAGTCGGAAGTAAAAAAATTATTTTAAACAATTTATCGCATAAATCGCGTTTATTACTGGTCGAATCATTATTAGTTCGATTCGTACTAGCGTATAAAAAATTCGGATAAGCGCATTTGCCTTGGAGCAACGTATGCCGATATTTCTCTCACGTTCGTTCTATTCGGAAGTAAAAAAATTATTTTAAACAATTTATCACATAAATCGCGTTTATTACCGGTCGAATCATTATTAGTTCGATTCGTACTAGCGTATAAAAAATTCGTATAAGCGCATTTGCCTTGGAGCAACGTATGCCGATATTTCTCTCGCGTTCGTTCTATTCGGAAGTAAAAAAATTATTTTAAACAATTTATCGCATAAATCGCGTTTATTACCGGTCGAATCATTATTAGTTCGATTCGTACTAGCGTATAAAAAATTCGTATAAGCGCATTTGCCTTGGAGCAACGTATGCCGATATTTCTCTCGCGTTCGTTCTATTCGGAAGTAAAAAAATTATTTTAAACAATTTATCGCATAAATCGCGTTTATTACCGGTCGAATCATTATTAGTTCGATTCGTACTAGCGTATAAAAAATTCTTATAAGCGCATTTGCCTTGGAGCAACGTATGCCGATATTTCTCACGCGTTCGTTCTATTCGGAAGTAAAAAAATTATTTTAAACAATTTATCGCATGAATCGCGGTTATTACCGGTCGAATCATTATTAGTTCGATTCGTACTAGCGTATAAAAAATTCGGATAAGCGCATTTGCCTTGGAGCAACGTATGCCGATATTTCTCTCGCGTTCGTTCTAGTCGGAAGTAAAAAAATTATTTTAAACAATTTATCGCATAAATCGCGTTTATTACTGGTCGAATCATTATTAGTTCGATTCGTACTAGCGTATAACAAATTCGGATAAGCGCATTTGCCTTGGAGCAACGTATGCCGATATTTCTCTCACGTTCGTTCTATTCGGAAGTAAAAAAATTATTTTAAACAATTTATCGCATAAATCGCGTTTATTACTGGTCGAATCATTATTAGTTCGATTCGTACTAGCGTATAAAAAATTCGGATAAGCGCATTTGCCTTGGAGCAACGTATGCCGATATTTCTCTCGCGTTCGTTCTAGTCGGAAGTAAAAAAATTATTTTAAACAATTTATCGCATAAATGGCGTTTATTACTGGACGAATCGATATTAGTTCGATTCGTGCTGGCGTATAAAAAATTCGTATAAGCGCATTTGCCTTGCAGCAACGTATGCCGATATTTCTGTCGCGTTCGTTCTAGTCGGAAGTAAAAAAAATATTTTAAACAATTTATCGCATAAATCGCGTTTATTACTGGTCGAATCATTATTAGTTCGATTCGTACTAGCGTATAAAAAATTCGGATAAGCGCAATTTACCTTGGAGCAACGTATGCCGATATTTCTCTCGCGTTCGTTCTATTCGGAAGTAAAAAAATTATTTTAAACAATTTATCGCATAAATCGCGTTTATTACCGGTCGAATCATTATTAGTTCGATTCGTACTAGCGTATAAAAAATTCGGATAAGCGCATTTGCCTTGGAGCAACGTATGCCGATATTTCTCTCGCGGTCATTCTAGTCGGAAGTAAAAAAAATATTTTAAACAATTTATCGCATAAATCGCGTTTATTACTGGTCGAATCATTAATAGTTCGATTCGTACGAGCGTATAAAAAATTCGTATAAGCGCATTTGCCTTGGAGCAACGTATGCCGATATTTCTCTCGCGTTCGTTCTATTCAGAAGTAAACAAATTATTTTAAACAATTTATCGCATAAATCGCGTTTATTACTGGTCGAATCATTATTAGTTCGATTCGTACTAGCATATAAAAAATTCGGATAAGCGCATTTGCCTTGGAGCAACGTATGCCGATATTTCTCTCACGTTCGTTCTATTCGGAAGTAAAAAAATTATTTTAAACAATTTATCGCATAAATCGCGTTTATTACCGGTCGAATCATTATTAGTTCGATTCGTACTAGCGTATAAAAAATTCGTATAAGCGCATTTGCCTTGGAGCAACGTATGCCGATATTTCTCTCGCGTTCGTTCTATTCGGAAGTAAAAAAATTATTTTAAACAATTTATCGCATAAATCGCGTTTATTACCGGTCGAATCATTATTAGTTCGATTCGTACTAGCGTATAAAAAATTCGTATAAGCGCATTTGCCTTGGAGCAACGTATGCCGATATTTCTCTCGCGTTCGTTCTAGTCGGAAGTAAAAAAATTATTTTAAACAATTTATCGCATAAATCGCGTTTATTACCGGTCGAATCATTATTAGTTCGATTCGTACTAGCGTATAAAAAATTCGTATAAGCGCATTTGCCTTGGAGCAACGTATGCCGATATTTCTCTCGCGTTCGTTCTATTCGGAAGTAAAAAAATTATTTTAAACAATTTATCGCATAAATCGCGTTTATTACCGGTCGAATCATTATTAGTTCGATTCGTACTAGCGTATAAAAAATTCGGATAAGCGCATTTGCCTTGCAGCAACGTATGCCGATATTTCTCTCGCGTTCATTCTAGTCGGAAGTAAAAAAAATATTTTAAACAATTTATCGCATAAATCGCGTTTATTACTGGTCGAATCATTATTAGTTCGATTCGTACTAGCGTATAAAAAATTCGGATAAGCGCAATTTACCTTGGAGCAACGTATGCCGATATTTCTCTCGCGTTCGTTCTATTCGGAAGTAAAAAAATTATTTTAAACAATTTATCGCATAAATCGCGTTTATTACCGGTCGAATCATTATTAGTTCGATTCGTACTAGCGTATAAAAAATTCGGATAAGCGCATTTGCCTTGGAGCAACGTATGCCGATATTTCTCTCGCGTTCATTCTAGTCGGAAGTAAAAAAAATATTTTAAACAATTTATCGCATAAATCGCGTTTATTACTGGTCGAATCATTAATAGTTCGATTGGTACGAGCGTATAAAAAATTCGTATAAGCGCATTTGCCTTGGAGCAACGTATGCCGATATTTCTCTCGCGTTCGTTCTATTCAGAAGTAAACAAATTATTTTAAACAATTTATCGCATAAATCGCGTTTATTACTGGTCGAATCATTATTAGTTCGATTCGTACTAGCATATAAAAAATTCGGATAAGCGCATTTGCCTTGGAGCAACGTATGCCGATATTTCTCTCACGTTCGTTCTATTCGGAAGTAAAAAAATTATTTTAAACAATTTATCGCATAAATCGCGTTTATTACCGGTCGAATCATTATTAGTTCGATTCGTACTAGCGTATAAAAAATTCGTATAAGCGCATTTGCCTTGGAGCAACGTATGCCGATATTTCTCTCGCGTTCGTTCTATTCGGAAGTAAAAAAATTATTTTAAACAATTTATCGCATAAATCGCGTTTATTACCGGTCGAATCATTATTAGTTCGATTCGTACTAGCGTATAAAAAATTCGTATAAGCGCATTTGCCTTGGAGCAACGTATGCCGATATTTCTCTCGCGTTCGTTCTATTCGGAAGTAAAAAAATTATTTTAAACAATTTATCGCATAAATCGCGTTTATTACCGGTCGAATCATTATTAGTTCGATTCGTACTAGCGTATAAAAAATTCGGATAAGCGCATTTGCCTTGGAGCAACGTATGCCGATATTTCTCTCGCGTTCATTCTAGTCGGAAGTAAAAAAAATATTTTAAACAATTTATCGCATAAATCGCGTTTATTACTGGTCGAATCATTAATAGTTCGATTCGTACTAGCGTTTACAAAATTCGTATAAGCGCATTTGCCTTGGAGCAACGTATGCCGATATTTCTCTCAGGTTCGTTCTATTCGGAAGTAAAAAAATTATTTTAAACAATTTATCGCATAAATCGCGTTTATTACCGGTCGAATCATTATTAGTTCGATTCGTACTAGCGTATAAAAAATTCGTATAAGCGCATTTGCCTTGGAGCAACGTATGCCGATATTTCTCTCGCGTTCGTTCTATTCGGAAGTAAAAAAATTATTTTAAACAATTTATCGCATGAATCGCGTTTATTACCGGTCGAATCATTCTTAGTTCGATTCGTACTAGCGTATAAAAAATTCGGATAAGCGCATTTGCCTTGGAGCAACGTAAGCCGATATTTCTCTCGCGTTCATTCTAGTCGGAAGTAAAAAAATTATTTTAAACAATTTATCGCATAAATGGCGTTTATTACTGGACGAATCGATATTAGTTCGATTCGTGCTAGCGTATAAAAAATTCGGATAAGCGCATTTGCCTTGTAGCAACGTATGCCGATATTTCTCTCGCGTTCGTTCTAGTCGGAAGTAAAAAAAATATTTTAAACAATTTATCGCATAAATCGCGTTTATTACTGGTCGAATCATTATTAGTTCGATTCGTACTAGCGTATAAAAAATTCGGATAAGCGCAATTTACCTTGGAGCAACGTATGCCGATATTTCTCTCGCGTTCGTTCTATTCGGAAGTAAAAAAATTATTTTAAACAATTTATCGCATAAATCGCGTTTATTACCGGTCGAATCATTATTAGTTCGATTCGTACTAGCGTATAAAAAATTCGGATAAGCGCATTTGCCTTGGAGCAACGTATGCCGATATTTCTCTCGCGGTCATTCTAGTCGGAAGTAAAAAAAATATTTTAAACAATTTATCGCATAAATCGCGTTTATTACTGGTCGAATCATTAATAGTTCGATTCGTACGAGCGTATAAAAAATTCGTATAAGCGCATTTGCCTTGGAGCAACGTATGCCGATATTTCTCTCGCGTTCGTTCTATTCAGAAGTAAACAAATTATTTTAAACAATTTATCGCATAAATCGCGTTTATTACTGGTCGAATCATTATTAGTTCGATTCGTACTAGCATATAAAAAATTCGGATAAGCGCATTTGCCTTGGAGCAACGTATGCCGATATTTCTCTCACGTTCGTTCTATTCGGAAGTAAAAAAATTATTTTAAACAATTTATCGCATAAATCGCGTTTATTACCGGTCGAATCATTATTAGTTCGATTCGTACTAGCGTATAAAAAATTCGTATAAGCGCATTTGCCTTGGAGCAACGTATGCCGATATTTCTCTCGCGTTCGTTCTATTCGGAAGTAAAAAAATTATTTTAAACAATTTATCGCATAAATCGCGTTTATTACCGGTCGAATCATTATTAGTTCGATTCGTACTAGCGTATAAAAAATTCGTATAAGCGCATTTGCCTTGGAGCAACGTATGCCGATATTTCTCTCGCGTTCGTTCTATTCGGAAGTAAAAAAATTATTTTAAACAATTTATCTCATAAATCGCGTTTATTACCGGTCGAATCATTATTAGTTCGATTCGTACTAGCGTATAAAAAATTCGTATAAGCGCATTTGCCTTGGAGCAACGTATGCCGATATTTCTCTCGCGTTCGTTCTATTCGGAAGTAAAAAAATTATTTTAAACAATTTATCGCATAAATCGCGTTTATTACCGGTCGAATCATTATTAGTTCGATTCGTACTAGCGTATAAAAAATTCGGATAAGCGCATTTGCCTTGCAGCAACGTATGCCGATATTTCTCTCGCGTTCATTCTAGTCGGAAGTAAAAAAAATATTTTAAACAATTTATCGCATAAATCGCGTTTATTACTGGTCGAATCATTAATAGTTCGATTCGTACTAGCGTTTAAAAAATTCGTATAAGCGCATTTGATTTGGAGCAACGTATGCCGATATTTCTCTCGCGTTCGTTCTATTCAGAAGTAAAAAAATTATTTTAAACAATTTATCGCATAAATCGCGTTTATTACTGGTCGAATCATTATTAGTTCGATTCGTACTAGCGTATAAAAAATTCGGATAAGCGCATTTGCCTTGGAGCAACGTATGCCGATATTTCTCTCGCGTTCGTTCTATTCGGAAGTAAAAAAATTATTTTAAACAATTTATCGCATGAATCGCGTTTATTACCGGTCGAATCATTATTAGTTCGATTCGTACTAGCGTATAAAAAATTCGGATAAGCGCATTTGCCTTGGAGCAACGTATGCCGATATTTCTCTCGCGTTCGTTCTAGTCGGAAGTCAAAAAATTATTTTAAACAATTTATCGCATAAATCGCGTTTATTACTGGTCGAATCATTATTAGTTCGATTCGTACTAGCGTATAAAAAATTCGGATAAGCGCATTTGCCTTGGAGCAACGTATGCCGATATTTCTCTCGCGTTCGTTCTAGTCGGAAGTAAAAAAATTATTTTAAACAATTTATCGCATAAATCGCGTTTATTACTGGTCGAATCATTATTAGTTCGATTCGTACTAGCGTATAAAAAATTCGGATAAGCGCATTTGGCTTGGAGCAACGTATGCCGATATTTCTCTCACGTTCGTTCTATTCGGAAGTAAAAAAATTATTTTAAACAATTTATCGCATAAATCGCGTTTATTACCGGTCGAATCATTATTAGTTCGATTCGTACTAGCGTATAAAAAATTCGTATAAGCGCATTTGCCTTGGAGCAACGTATGCCGATATTTCTCTCGCGTTCGTTCTATTCAGAAGTAAAAAAATTATTTTAAACAATTTATCGCATAAATCGCGTTTATTACTGGTCGAATCATTATTAGTTCGATTCGTACTAGCGTATAAAAAATTCGGATAAGCGCATTTGCCTTGGAGCAACGTATGCCGATATTTCTCTCACGTTCGTTCTATTCGGAAGTAAAAAAAATTATTTTAAACAATTTATCGCATAAATCGCGTTTATTACCGGTCGAATCATTATTAGTTCGATTCGTACTAGCGTATAAAAAATTCGTATAAGCGCATTTGCCTTGGAGCAACGTATGCCGATATTTCTCTCGCGTTCGTTCTATTCGGAAGTAAAAAAATTATTTTAAACAATTTATCGCATGAATCGCGTTTATTACCGGTCGAATCATTATTAGTTCGATTCGTACTAGCGTATAAAAAATTCGGATAAGCGCATTTGCCTTGGAGCAACGTAAGCCGATATTTCTCTCGCGTTCATTCTAGTCGGAAGTAAAAAAATTATTTTAAACAATTTATCGCATAAATGGCGTTTATTACTGGACGAATCATTATTAGTTCGATTCGTGCTAGCGTATAAAAAATTCGGATAAGCGCATTTGCCTTGTAGCAACGTATGCCGATATTTCTCTCGCGTTCGTTCTAGTCGGAAGTAAAAAAAATATTTTAAACAATTTATCGCATAAATCGCGTTTATTACTGGTCGAATCATTATTAGTTCGATTCGTACTAGCGTATAAAAAATTCGGATAAGCGCAATTTACCTTGGAGCAACGTATGCCGATATTTCTCTCGCGTTCGTTCTATTCGGAAGTAAAAAAATTATTTTAAACAATTTATCGCATAAATCGCGTTTATTACCGGTCGAATCATTATTAGTTCGATTCGTACTAGCGTATAAAAAATTCGGATAAGCGCATTTGCCTTGGAGCAACGTATGCCGATATTTCTCTCGCGTTCATTCTAGTCGGAAGTAAAAAAAATATTTTAAACAATTTATCGCATAAATCGCGTTTATTACTGGTCGAATCATTAATAGTTCGATTCGTACGAGCGTATAAAAAATTCGTATAAGCGCATTTGCCTTGGAGCAACGTATGCCGATATTTCTCTCGCGTTCGTTCTATTCAGAAGTAAACAAATTATTTTAAACAATTTATCGCATAAATCGCGTTTATTACTGGTCGAATCATTATTAGTTCGATTCGTACTAGCATATAAAAAATTCGGATAAGCTCATTTGCCTTGGAGCAACGTACGCCGATATTTCTCTCACGTTCGTTCTATTCGGAAGTAAAAAAATTATTTTAAACAATTTATCGCATAAATCGCGTTTATTACCGGTCGAATCATTATTAGTTCGATTCGTACTAGCGTATAAAAAATTCGTATAAGCGCATTTGCCTTGGAGCAACGTATGCCGATATTTCTCTCGCGTTCGTTCTATTCGGAAGTAAAAAAATTATTTTAAACAATTTATCGCATAAATCGCGTTTATTACCGGTCGAATCATTATTAGTTCGATTCGTACTAGCGTTTAAAAAATTCGTATAAGCGCATTTGCCTTGGAGCAACGTATGCCGATATTTCTCTCGCGTTCGTTCTATTCGGAAGTAAAAAAATTATTTTAAACAATTTATCGCATAAATCGCGTTTATTACCGGTCGAATCATTATTAGTTCGATTCGTACTAGCGTATAAAAAATTCGGATAAGCGCATTTGCCTTGGAGCAACGTATGCCGATATTTCTCTCGCGTTCGTTCTAGTCGGAAGTAAAAAAAATATTTTAAACAATTTATCGCATAAATCGCGTTTATTACTGGTCGAATCATTAATAGTTCGATTCGTACTAGCGTTTAAAAAATTCGTATAAGCGCATTTGCCTTGGAGCAACGTATGCCGATATTTCTCTCAGGTTCGTTCTATTCGGAAGTAAAAAAATTATTTTAAACAACTTATCGCATAAATCGCGTTTATTACCGGTCGAATCATTATTAGTTCGATTCGTACTAGCGTATAAAAAATTCGTATAAGCGCATTTGCCTTGGAGCAACGTATGCCGATATTTCTCTCGCGTTCGTTCTATTCGGAAGTAAAAAAATTATTTTAAACAATTTATCGCATGAATCGCGTTTATTACCGGTCGAATCATTCTTAGTTCGATTCGTACTAGCGTATAAAAAATTCGGATAAGCGCATTTGCCTTGGAGCAACGTAAGCCGATATTTCTCTCGCGTTCATTCTAGTCGGAAGTAAAAAAATTATTTTAAACAATTTATCGCATAAATGGCGTTTATTACTGGACGAATCGATATTAGTTCGATTCGTGCTAGCGTATAAAAAATTCGGATAAGCGCATTTGCCTTGTAGCAACGTATGCCGATATTTCTCTCGCGTTCGTTCTAGTCGGAAGTAAAAAAAATATTTTAAACAATTTATCGCATAAATCGCGTTTATTACTGGTCGAATCATTATTAGTTCGATTCGTACTAGCGTATAAAAAATTCGGATAAGCGCAATTTACCTTGGAGCAACGTATGCCGATATTTCTCTCGCGTTCGTTCTATTCGGAAGTAAAAAAATTATTTTAAACAATTTATCGCATAAATCGCGTTTATTACCGGTCGAATCATTATTAGTTCGATTCGTACTAGCGTATAAAAAATTCGGATAAGCGCATTTGCCTTGGAGCAACGTATGCCGATATTTCTCTCGCGGTCATTCTAGTCGGAAGTAAAAAAAATATTTTAAACAATTTATCGCATAAATCGCGTTTATTACTGGTCGAATCATTAATAGTTCGATTCGTACTAGCGTATAAAAAATTCGTATAAGCGCATTTGCCTTGGAGCAACGTATGCCGATATTTCTCTCGCGTTCGTTCTATTCAGAAGTAAACAAATTATTTTAAACAATTTATCGCATAAATCGCGTTTATTACTGGTCGAATCATTATTAGTTCGATTCGTACTAGCATATAAAAAATTCGGATAAGCGCATTTGCCTTGGAGCAACGTATGCCGATATTTCTCTCGCGTTCGTTCTATTCGGAAGTAAAAAAATTATTTTAAACAATTTATCGCATAAATCGCGTTTATTACCGGTCGAATCATTATTAGTTCGATTCGTACTAGCGTATAAAAAATTCGTATATGCGCATTTGCCTTGGAGCAACGTATGCCGATATTTCTCTCGCGTTCGTTCTATTCGGAAGTAAAAAAATTATTTTAAACAATTTATCGCATAAATCGCGTTTATTACCGGTCGAATCATTATTAGATCGATTCGTACTAGCGTATAAAAAATTCGTATAAGCGCATTTGCCTTGGAGCAACGTATGCCGATATTTCTCTCGCGTTCGTTCTAGTCGGAAGTAAAAAAATTATTTTAAACAATTTATCGCATAAATCGCGTTTATTACTGGTCGAATCATTATTAGTTCGATTCGTACTAGCGTATAAAAAATTCGGATAAGCGCATTTGCCTTGGAGCAACGTATGCCGATATTTCTCTCGCGTTCGTTCTAGTCGGAAGTAAAAAAATTATTTTAAACAATTTATCGCATAAATCGCGTTTATTACTGGTCGAATCATTATTAGTTCGATTCGTACTAGCGTATAAAAAATTCGGATAAGCGCATTTGCCTTGGAGCAACGTATGCCGATATTTCTCTCGCGTTCGTTCTATTCGGAAGTAAAAAAATTATTTTAAACAATTTATCACATAAATCGCGTTTATTACCGGTCGAATCATTATTAGTTCGATTCGTACTAGCGTATAAAAAATTCGTATAAGCGCATTTGCCTTGGAGCAACGTATGCCGATATTTCTCTCGCGTTCGTTCTATTCGGAAGTAAAAAAATTATTTTAAACAATTTATCGCATAAATCGCGTTTATTACCGGTCGAATCATTATTAGTTCGATTCGTACTAGCGTATAAAAAATTCGTATAAGCGCATTTGCCTTGGAGCAACGTATGCCGATATTTCTCTCGCGTTCGTTCTATTCGGAAGTAAAAAAATTATTTTAAACAATTTATCGCATAAATCGCGTTTATTACCGGTCGAATCATTATTAGTTCGATTCGTACTAGCGTATAAAAAATTCTTATAAGCGCATTTGCCTTGGAGCAACGTATGCCGATATTTCTCACGCGTTCGTTCTATTCGGAAGTAAAAAAATTATTTTAAACAATTTATCGCATGAATCGCGGTTATTACCGGTCGAATCATTATTAGTTCGATTCGTACTAGCGTATAAAAAATTCGGATAAGCGCATTTGCCTTGGAGCAACGTATGCCGATATTTCTCTCGCGTTCGTTCTAGTCGGAAGTAAAAAAATTATTTTAAACAATTTATCGCATAAATCGCGTTTATTACTGGTCGAATCATTATTAGTTCGATTCGTACTAGCGTATAACAAATTCGGATAAGCGCATTTGCCTTGGAGCAACGTATGCCGATATTTCTCTCACGTTCGTTCTATTCGGAAGTAAAAAAATTATTTTAAACAATTTATCGCATAAATCGCGTTTATTACTGGTCGAATCATTATTAGTTCGATTCGTACTAGCGTATAAAAAATTCGGATAAGCGCATTTGCCTTGGAGCAACGTATGCCGATATTTCTCTCGCGTTCGTTCTAGTCGGAAGTAAAAAAATTATTTTAAACAATTTATCGCATAAATGGCGTTTATTACTGGACGAATCGATATTAGTTCGATTCGTGCTGGCGTATAAAAAATTCGTATAAGCGCATTTGCCTTGCAGCAACGTATGCCGATATTTCTGTCGCGTTCGTTCTAGTCGGAAGTAAAAAAAATATTTTAAACAATTTATCGCATAAATCGCGTTTATTACTGGTCGAATCATTATTAGTTCGATTCGTACTAGCGTATAAAAAATTCGGATAAGCGCATTTGCCTTGGAGCAACGTATGCCGATATTTCTCTCGCGTTCGTTCTATTCGGAAGTAAAAAAATTATTTTAAACAATTTATCGCATGAATCGCGTTTATTACCGGTCGAATCATTATTAGTTCGATTCGTACTAGCGTATAAAAAATTCGGATAAGCGCATTTGCCTTGGAGCAACGTATGCCGATATTTCTCTCGCGTTCGTTCTAGTCGGAAGTAAAAAAATTATTTTAAACAATTTATCGCATAAATCGCGTTTATTACTGGTCGAATCATTATTAGTTCGATTCGTACTAGCGTATAAAAAATTCGGATAAGCGCATTTGCCTTGGAGCAACGTATGCCGATATTTCTCTCACGTTCGTTCTATTCGGAAGTAAAAAAATTATTTTAAACAATTTATCGCATAAATCGCGTTTATTACCGGTCGAATCATTATTAGTTCGATTCGTACTAGCGTATAAAAAATTCGGATAAGCGCATTTGCCTTGGAGCAACGTATGCCGATATTTCTCTCGCGTTCGTTCTAGTCGGAAGTAAAAAAATTATTTTAAACAATTTATCGCATAAATGGCGTTTATTACTGGACGAATCGATATTAGTTCGATTCGTGCTAGCGTATAAAAAATTCGTATAAGCGCATTTGCCTTGCAGCAACGTATGCTGATATTTCTCTCGCGTTCGTTCTAGTCGGAAGTAAAAAAAATATTTTAAACAATTTATCGCATAAATCGCGTTTATTACTGGTCGAATCATTATTAGTTCGATTCGTACTAGCGTATAAAAAATTCGGATAAGCGCATTTGCCTTGGAGCAACGTATGCCGATATTTCTCTCGCGTTCGTTCTAGTCGGAAGTAAAAAAATTATTTTAAACAATTTATCGCATAAATGGCGTTTATTACTGGACGAATCGATATTAGTTCGATTCGTGCTAGCGTATAAAAAATTCGTATAAGCGCATTTGCCTTGGAGCAACGTATGCCGATATTTCTCTCGCGCTCGTTCTAGTCGGAAGTAAAAAAAATATTTTAAACAATTTATCGCATAAATCGCGTTTATTACTGGTCGAATCATTATTAGTTCGATTCGTACTAGCGTATAAAAAATTCGGATAAGCGCATTTGCCTTGGAGCAACGTATGCCGATATTTCTCTCGCGTTCGTTCTAGTCGGAAGTAAAAAAATTATTTTAAACAATTTATCGCATAAATCGCGTTTATTACTGGTCGAATCATTATTAGTTCGATTCGTACTAGCGTATAAAAAATTCGGATAAGCGCATTTGCCTTGGAGCAACGTATGCCGATATTTCTCTCACGTTCGTTCTATTCGGAAGTAAAAAAATTATTTTAAACAATTTATCACATAAATCGCGTTTATTACCGGTCGAATCATTATTAGTTCGATTCGTACTAGCGTATAAAAAATTCGTATAAGCGCATTTGCCTTGGAGCAACGTATGCCGATATTTCTCTCGCGTTCGTTCTATTCGGAAGTAAAAAAATTATTTTAAACAATTTATCGCATAAATCGCGTTTATTACCGGTCGAATCATTATTAGTTCGATTCGTACTAGCGTATAAAAAATTCGGATAAGCGCATTTGCCTTGGAGCAACGTATGCCGATATTTCTCTCGCGTTCGTTCTAGTCGGAAGTAAAAAAATTATTTTAAACAATTTATCGCATAAATCGCGTTTATTACTGGTCGAATCATTATTAGTTCGATTCGTACTAGCGTATAAAAAATTGGGATAAGCGCATTTGCCTTGGAGCAACGTATGCCGATATTTCTCTCACGTTCGTTCTATTCGGAAGTAAAAAAATTATTTTAAACAATTTATCGCATAAATCGCGTTTATTACCGGTCGAATCATTATTAGTTCGATTCGTACTAGCGTATAAAAAATTCGGATAAGCGCATTTGCCTTGGAGCAACGTATGCCGATATTTCTCTCGCGTTCGTTCTAGTCGGAAGTAAAAAAATTATTTTAAACAATTTATCGCATAAATGGCGTTTATTACTGGACGAATCGATATTAGTTCGATTCGTGCTAGCGTATAAAAAATTCGTATAAGCGCATTTGCCTTGGAGCAACGTATGCCGATATTTCTCTCGCGTTCGTTCTAGTCGGAAGTAAAAAAAATATTTTAAACAATTTATCGCATAAATCGCGTTTATTACTCGTCGAATCATTATTAGTTCGATCCGTACTAGCGTATAAAAAATTCGGATAAGCGCATTTGCCTTGGAGCAACGTATGCCGATATTTCTCTCGCGTTCGTTCTATTCAGAAGTAAACAAATTATTTTAAACAATTTATCGCATAAATCGCGTTTATTACTGGTCGAATCATTATTAGTTCGATTCGTACTAGCATATAAAAAATTCGGATAAGCGCATTTGCCTTGGAGCAACGTATGCCGATATTTCTCTCACGTTCGTTCTATTCGGAAGTAAAAAAATTATTTTAAACAATTTATCGCATAAATCGCGTTTATTACCGGTCGAATCATTATTAGTTCGATTCGTACTAGCGTATAAAAAATTCGTATAAGCGCATTTGCCTTGGAGCAACGTATGCCGATATTTCTCTCGCGTTCGTTCTATTCGGAAGTAAAAAAATTATTTTAAACAATTTATCGCATAAATCGCGTTTATTACCGGTCGAATCATTATTAGTTCGATTCGAACTAGCGTATAAAAAATTCGTATAAGCGCATTTGCCTTGGAGCAACGTATGCCGATATTTCTCTCGCGTTCGTTCTATTCGGAAGTAAAAAAATTATTTTAAACAATTTATCGCATAAATCGCGTTTATTACCGGTCGAATCATTATTAGTTCGATTCGTACTAGCGTATAAAAAATTCTGATAAGCGCATTTGCCTTGGAGCAACGTATGCCGATATTTCTCTCGCGTTCATTCTAGTCGGAAGTAAAAAAAATATTTTAAACAATTTATCGCATAAATCGCGTTTATTACTGGTCGAATCATTAATAGTTCGATTCGTACTGGCGTATAAAAAATTCGTATAAGCGCATTTGCCTTGGAGCAACGTATGCCGATATTTCTCTCGCGTTCGTTCTATTCAGAAGTAAAAAAATTATTTTAAACAATTTATCGCATAAATCGCGTTTATTACCGGTCGAATCATTATTAGTTCGATTCGTACTAGCGTATAAAAAATTCGGATAAGCGCATTTGCCTTGGAGCAACGTATGCCGATATTTCTCTCGCGTTCATTCTAGTCGGAAGTAAAAAAAATATTTTAAACAATTTATCGCATAAATCGCGTTTATTACTGGTCGAATCATTAATAGTTCGATTCGTACTAGCGTATAAAAAATTCGTATAAGCGCATTTGCCTTGGAGCAACGTATGCCGATATTTCTCTCGCGTTCGTTCTATTCAGAAGTAAACAAATTATTTTAAACAATTTATCGCATAAATCGCGTTTATTACTGGTCGAATCATTATTAGTTCGATTCGTACTAGCATATAAAAAATTCGGATAAGCGCATTTGCCTTGGAGCAACGTATGCCGATATTTCTCTCACGTTCGTTCTATTCGGAAGTAAAAAAATTATTTTAAACAATTTATCGCATAAATCGCGTTTATTACCGGTCGAATCATTATTAGTTCGATTCGTACTAGCGTATAAAAAATTCGTATAAGCGCATTTGCCTTGGAGCAACGTATGCCGATATTTCTCTCGCGTTCGTTCTATTCGGAAGTAAAAAAAATTATTTTAAACAATTTATCGCATAAATCGCGTTTATTACCGGTCGAATCATTATTAGTTCGATTCGTACTAGCGTATAAAAAATTCGGATAAACGCATTTGCCTTGGAGCAACGTATGCCGATATTTCTCTCGCGTTCATTCTAGTCGGAAGTAAAAAAAATATTTTAAACAATTTATCGCATAAATCGCGTTTATTACTGGTCGAATCATTAATAGTTCGATTCGTACTAGCGTATAAAAAATTCGTATAAGCGCATTTGCCTTGGAGCAACGTATGCCGATATTTCTCTCGCGTTCGTTCTATTCAGAAGTAAAAAAATTATTTTAAACAATTTATCGCATAAATCGCGTTTATTACTGGTCGAATCATTATTAGTTCGATTCGTACTAGCGTATAAAAAATTCGGATAAGCGCATTTGCCTTGGAGCAACGTATGCCGATATTTCTCTCGCGTTCGTTCTATTCGGAAGTAAAAAAATTATTTTAAACAATTTATCGCATGAATCGCGTTTATTACCGGTCGAATCATTATTAGTTCGATTCGTACTAGCGTATAAAAAATTCGGATAAGCGCATTTGCCTTGGAGCAACGTATGCCGATATTTCTCTCGCGTTCGTTCTAGTCGGAAGTCAAAAAATTATTTTAACCTATCTATCGCATGAATAAGCGTTGTTCACTGATCGAATCATTATTAGTTCAATTCGTACTAGCGTATAAAAAATTCGTATAAGCGCATTTGCCTTGGAGCAACGTATGCCGATATTTCTCTCGCGTTCGTTCTATTCGGAAGTAAAAAAATTATTTTAAACAATTTATCGCATAAATCGCGTTTATTACCGGTCGAATCATTATTAGTTCGATTCGTACTAGCGTATAAAAAATTCTTATAAGCGCATTTGCCTTGGAGCAACGTATGCCGATATTTCTCACGCGTTCGTTCTATTCGGAAGTAAAAAAATTATTTTAAACAATTTATCGCATGAATCGCGGTTATTACCGGTCGAATCATTATTAGTTCGATTCGTACTAGCGTATAAAAAATTCGGATAAGCGCATTTGCCTTGGAGCAACGTATGCCGATATTTCTCTCGCGTTCGTTTTAGTCGGAAGTAAAAAAATTATTTTAAACAATTTATCACATAAATCGCGTTTATTACCGGTCGAATCATTATTAGTTCGATTCGTACTAGCGTATAAAAAATTCGTATAAGCGCATTTGCCTTGGAGCAACGTATGCCGATATTTCTCTCGCGTTCGTTCTATTCGGAAGTAAAAAAATTATTTTAAACAATTCATCGCATAAATCGCGTTTATTACCGGTCGAATCATTATTAGTTCGATTCGTACTAGCGTATAAAAAATTCGGATAAGCGCATTTGCCTTGGAGCAACGTATGCCGATATTTCTCTCGCGTTCGTTCTAGTCGGAAGTAAAAAAATTATTTTAAACAATTTATCGCATAAATCGCGTTTATTACTGGTCGAATCATTATTAGTTCGATTCGTACTAGCGTATAAAAAATTCGGATAAGCGCATTTGCCTTGGAGCAACGTATGCCGATATTTCTCTCACGTTCGTTCTATTCGGAAGTAAAAAAATTATTTTAAACAATTTATCGCATAAATCGCGTTTATTACCGGTCGAATCATTATTAGTTCGATTCGTACTAGCGTATAAAAAATTCGGATAAGCGCATTTGCCTTGGAGCAACGTATGGCGATATTTCTCTCGCGTTCGTTCTAGTCGGAAGTAAAAAAATTATTTTAAACAATTTATCGCATAAATGGCGTTTATTACTGGACGAATCGATATTAGTTCGATTCGTGCTAGCGTATAAAAAATTCGTATAAGCGCATTTGCCTTGCAGCAACGTATGCTGATATTTCTCTCGCGTTCGTTCTAGTCGGAAGTAAAAAAAATATTTTAAACAATTTATCGCATAAATCGCGTTTATTACTGGTCGAATCATTATTAGTTCGATTCGTACTAGCGTATAAAAAATTCGGATAAGCGCATTTGCCTTGGAGCAACGTATGCCGATATTTCTCTCGCGTTCGTTCTAGTCGGAAGTAAAAAAATTATTTTAAACAATTTATCGCATAAATCGCATTATTACTGGTCGAATCATTATTAGTTCGATTCGTACTAGCGTATAAAAAATTCGGATACGCGCATTTGCCTTGGAGCAACGTATGCCGATATTTCTCTCACGTTCGTTCTATTCGGAAGTAAAAAAATTATTTTAAACAATTTATCACATAAATCGCGTTTATTACCGGTCGAATCATTATTAGTTCGATTCGTACTAGCGTATAAAAAAATCGTATAAGCGCATTTGCCTTGGAGCAACGTATGCCGATATTTCTCTCGCGTTCGTTCTATTCGGAAGTAAAAAAATTATTTTAAACAATTTATCGCATAAATCGCGTTTATTACCGGTCGAATCATTATTAGTTCGATTCGTACTAGCGTATAAAAAATTCGTATAAGCGCATTTGCCTTGGAGCAACGTATGCCGATATTTCTCTCGCGTTCGTTCTATTCGGAAGTAAAAAAATTATTTTAAACAATTTATCGCATGAATCGCGTTTATTACCGGTCGAATCATTATTAGTTCGATTCGTACTAGCGTATAAAAAATTCGGATAAGCGCATTTGCCTTGGAGCAACGTATGCCGATATTTCTCTCGCGTTCGTTCTATTCGGAAGTAAAAAAATTATTTTAAACAATTTATCGCATAAATCGCGTTTATTACTGGTCGAATCATTATTAGTTCGATTCGTACTAGCGTATAAAAAATTGGGATAAGCGCATTTGCCTTGGAGCAACGTATGCCGATATTTCTCTCACGTTCGTTCTATTCGGAAGTAAAAAAATTATTTTAAACAATTTATCGCATAAATCGCGTTTATTACCGGTCGAATCATTATTAGTTCGATTCGTACTAGCGTATAAAAAATTCGGATAAGCGCATTTGCCTTGGAGCAACGTATGCCGATATTTCTCTCGCGTTCGTTCTAGTCGGAAGTAAAAAAATTATTTTAAACAATTTATCGCATAAATGGCGTTTATTACTGGACGAATCGATATTAGTTCGATTCGTGCTAGCGTATAAAAAATTCGTATAAGCGCATTTGCCTTGGAGCAACGTATGCCGATATTTCTCTCGCGCTCGTTCTAGTCGGAAGTAAAAAAAATATTTTAAACAATTTATCGCATAAATCGCGTTTATTACTGGTCGAATCATTATTAGTTCGATTCGTACTAGCGTATAAAAAATTCGGATAAGCGCATTTGCCTTGGAGCAACGTATGCCGATATTTCTCTCGCGTTCGTTCTAGTCGGAAGTAAAAAAATTATTTTAAACAATTTATCGCATAAATCGCGTTTATTACTGGTCGAATCATTATTAGTTCGATTCGTACTAGCGTATAAAAAATTCGGATAAGCGCATTTGCCTTGGAGCAACGTATGCCGATATTTCTCTCACGTTCGTTCTATTCGGAAGTAAAAAAATTATTTTAAACAATTTATCACATAAATCGCGTTTATTACCGGTCGAATCATTATTAGTTCGATTCGTACTAGCGTATAAAAAATTCGTATAAGCGCATTTGCCTTGGAGCAACGTATGCCGATATTTCTCTCGCGTTCGTTCTATTCGGAAGTAAAAAAATTATTTTAAACAATTTATCTCATAAATCGCGTTTATTACCGGTCGAATCATTATTAGTTCGATTCGTACTAGCGTATAAAAAATTCGGATAAGCGCATTTGCCTTGGAGCAACGTATGCCGATATTTCTCTCGCGTTCGTTCTAGTCGGAAGTAAAAAAATTATTTTAAACAATTTATCGCATAAATCGCGTTTATTACTGGTCGAATCATTATTAGTTCGATTCGTACTAGCGTATAAAAAATTGGGATAAGCGCATTTGCCTTGGAGCAACGTATGCCGATATTTCTCTCACGTTCGTTCTATTCGGAAGTAAAAAAATTATTTTAAACAATTTATCGCATAAATCGCGTTTATTACCGGTCGAATCATTATTAGTTCGATTCGTACTAGCGTATAAAAAATTCGGATAAGCGCATTTGCCTTGGAGCAACGTATGCCGATATTTCTCTCGCGTTCGTTCTATTCGGAAGTAAAAAAATTATTTTAAACAATTTATCGCATAAATGGCGTTTATTACTGGACGAATCGATATTAGTTCGATTCGTGCTAGCGTATAAAAAATTCGTATAAGCGCATTTGCCTTGGAGCAACGTATGCCGATATTTCTCTCGCGTTCGTTCTAGTCGGAAGTAAAAAAAATATTTTAAACAATTTATCGCATAAATCGCGTTTATTACTCGTCGAATCATTATTAGTTCGATCCGTACTAGCGTATAAAAAATTCGGATAAGCGCAATTTACCTTGGAGCAACGTATGCCGATATTTCTCTCGCGTTCGTTCTAGTCGGAAGTAAAAAAATTATTTTAAACAATTTATCGCATAAATGGCGTTTATTACTGGACGAATCGATATTAGTTCGATTCGTGCTAGCGTATAAAAAATTCGTATAAGCGCATTTGCCTTGCAGCAACGTATGCCGATATTTCTCTCGCGTTCGTTCTAGTCGGAAGTAAAAAAAATATTTTAAACAATTTATCGCATAAATCGCGTTTATTACTGGTCGAATCATTATTAGTTCGATTCGTACTAGCGTATAAAAAATTGGGATAAGCGCATTTGCCTTGGAGCAACGTATGCCGATATTTCTCTCACGTTCGTTCTATTCGGAAGTAAAAAAATTATTTTAAACAATTTATCGCATAAATCGCGTTTATTACCGGTCGAATCATTATTAGTTCGATTCGTACTAGCGTATAAAAAATTCGGATAAGCGCATTTGCCTTGGAGCAACGTATGCCGATATTTCTCTCGCGTTCGTTCTAGTCGGAAGTAAAAAAATTATTTTAAACAATTTATCGCATAAATGGCGTTTATTACTGGACGAATCGATATTAGTTCGATTCGTGCTAGCGTATAAAAAATTCGTATAAGCGCATTTGCCTTGGAGCAACGTATGCCGATATTTCTCTCACGTTCGTTCTATTCGGAAGTAAAAAAATTATTTTAAACAATTTATCGCATAAATCGCGTTTATTACCGGTCGAATCATTATTAGTTCGATTCGTACTAGCGTATAAAAAATTCGTATAAGCGCATTTGCCTTGGAGCAACGTATGCCGATATTTCTCTCGCGTTCGTTCTATTCGGAAGTAAAAAAATTATTTTAAACAATTCATCGCATAAATCGCGTTTATTACCGGTCGAATCATTATTAGTTCGATTCGTACTAGCGTATAAAAAATTCGTATAAGCGCATTTGCCTTGGAGCAACGTATGCCGATATTTCTCTCGCGTTCGTTCTATTCGGAAGTAAAAAAATTATTTTAAACAATTTATCGCATGAATCGCGTTTATTACCGGTCGAATCATTATTAGTTCGATTCGTACTAGCGTATAAAAAATTCGGATAAGCGCATTTGCCTTGGAGCAACGTATGCCGATATTTCTCTCGCGTTCGTTCTAGTCGGAAGTAAAAAAATTATTTTAAACAATTTATCGCATAAATCGCGTTTATTACTGGTCGAATCATTATTAGTTCGATTCGTACTAGCGTATAAAAAATTCGGATAAGCGCATTTGCCTTGGAGCAACGTATGCCGATATTTCTCTCACGTTCGTTCTATTCGGAAGTAAAAAAATTATTTTAAACAATTTATCGCATAAATCGCGTTTATTACCGGTCGAATCATTATTAGTTCGATTCGTACTAGCGTATAAAAAATTCGGATAAGCGCATTTGCCTTGGAGCAACGTATGGCGATATTTCTCTCGCGTTCGTTCTAGTCGGAAGTAAAAAAATTATTTTAAACAATTTATCGCATAAATGGCGTTTATTACTGGACGAATCGATATTAGTTCGATTCGTGCTAGCGTATAAAAAATTCGTATAAGCGCATTTGCCTTGCAGCAACGTATGCTGATATTTCTCTCGCGTTCGTTCTAGTCGGAAGTAAAAAAAATATTTTAAACAATTTATCGCATAAATCGCGTTTATTACTGGTCGAATCATTATTAGTTCGATTCGTACTAGCGTATAAAAAATTCGGATAAGCGCATTTGCCTTGGAGCAACGTATGCCGATATTTCTCTCGCGTTCGTTCTAGTCGGAAGTAAAAAAATTATTTTAAACAATTTATCGCATAAATCGCATTATTACTGGTCGAATCATTATTAGTTCGATTCGTACTAGCGTATAAAAAATTCGGATACGCGCATTTGCCTTGGAGCAACGTATGCCGATATTTCTCTCACGTTCGTTCTATTCGGAAGTAAAAAAATTATTTTAAACAATTTATCACATAAATCGCGTTTATTACCGGTCGAATCATTATTAGTTCGATTCGTACTAGCGTATAAAAAAATCGTATAAGCGCATTTGCCTTGGAGCAACGTATGCCGATATTTCTCTCGCGTTCGTTCTATTCGGAAGTAAAAAAATTATTTTAAACAATTTATCGCATAAATCGCGTTTATTACCGGTCGAATCATTATTAGTTCGATTCGTACTAGCGTATAAAAAATTCGTATAAGCGCATTTGCCTTGGAGCAACGTATGCCGATATTTCTCTCGCGTTCGTTCTATTCGGAAGTAAAAAAATTATTTTAAACAATTTATCGCATGAATCGCGTTTATTACCGGTCGAATCATTATTAGTTCGATTCGTACTAGCGTATAAAAAATTCGGATAAGCGCATTTGCCTTGGAGCAACGTATGCCGATATTTCTCTCGCGTTCGTTCTAGTCGGAAGTAAAAAAATTATTTTAAACAATTTATCGCATAAATCGCGTTTATTACTGGTCGAATCATTATTAGTTCGATTCGTACTAGCGTATAAAAAATTGGGATAAGCGCATTTGCCTTGGAGCAACGTATGCCGATATTTCTCTCACGTTCGTTCTATTCGGAAGTAAAAAAATTATTTTAAACAATTTATCGCATAAATCGCGTTTATTACCGGTCGAATCATTATTAGTTCGATTCGTACTAGCGTATAAAAAATTCGGATACGCGCATTTGCCTTGGAGCAACGTATGCCGATATTTCTCTCACGTTCGTTCTATTCGGAAGTAAAAAAATTATTTTAAACAATTTATCACATAAATCGCGTTTATTACCGGTCGAATCATTATTAGTTCGATTCGTACTAGCGTATAAAAAAATCGTATAAGCGCATTTGCCTTGGAGCAACGTATGCCGATATTTCTCTCGCGTTCGTTCTATTCGGAAGTAAAAAAATTATTTTAAACAATTTATCGCATAAATCGCGTTTATTACCGGTCGAATCATTATTAGTTCGATTCGTACTAGCGTATAAAAAATTCGTATAAGCGCATTTGCCTTGGAGCAACGTATGCCGATATTTCTCTCGCGTTCGTTCTATTCGGAAGTAAAAAAATTATTTTAAACAATTTATCGCATGAATCGCGTTTATTACCGGTCGAATCATTATTAGTTCGATTCGTACTAGCGTATAAAAAATTCGGATAAGCGCATTTGCCTTGGAGCAACGTATGCCGATATTTCTCTCGCGTTCGTTCTAGTCGGAAGTAAAAAAATTATTTTAAACAATTTATCGCATAAATCGCGTTTATTACTGGTCGAATCATTATTAGTTCGATTCGTACTAGCGTATAAAAAATTGGGATAAGCGCATTTGCCTAGGAGCAACGTATGCCGATATTTCTCTCACGTTCGTTCTATTCGGAAGTAAAAAAATTATTTTAAACAATTTATCGCATAAATCGCGTTTATTACCGGTCGAATCATTATTAGTTCGATTCGTACTAGCGTATAAAAAATTCGGATAAGCGCATTTGCCTTGGAGCAACGTATGCCGATATTTCTCTCGCGTTCGTTCTATTCGGAAGTAAAAAAATTATTTTAAACAATTTATCGCATAAATGGCGTTTATTACTGGACGAATCGATATTAGTTCGATTCGTGCTAGCGTATAAAAAATTCGTATAAGCGCATTTGCCTTGGAGCAACGTATGCCGATATTTCTCTCGCGCTCGTTCTAGTCGGAAGTAAAAAAAATATTTTAAACAATTTATCGCATAAATCGCGTTTATTACTGGTCGAATCATTATTAGTTCGATTCGTACTAGCGTATAAAAAATTCGGATAAGCGCATTTGCCTTGGAGCAACGTATGCCGATATTTCTCTCGCGTTCGTTCTAGTCGGAAGTAAAAAAATTATTTTAAACAATTTATCGCATAAATCGCGTTTATTACCGGTCGAATCATTATTAGTTCGATTCGTACTAGCGTATAAAAAATTCGGATAAGCGCATTTGCCTTGGAGCAACGTATGCCGATATTTCTCTCACGTTCGTTCTATTCGGAAGTAAAAAAATTATTTTAAACAATTTATCACATAAATCGCGTTTATTACCGGTCGAATCATTATTAGTTCGATTCGTACTAGCGTATAAAAAATTCGTATAAGCGCATTTGCCTTGGAGCAACGTATGCCGATATTTCTCTCGCGTTCGTTCTATTCGGAAGTAAAAAAATTATTTTAAACAATTTATCGCATAAATCGCGTTTATTACCGGTCGAATCATTATTAGTTCGATTCGTACTAGCGTATAAAAAATTCGTATAAGCGCATTTGCCTTGGAGCAACGTATGCCGATATTTCTCTCGCGTTCGTTCTATTCGGAAGTAAAAAAATTATTTTAAACAATTTATCGCATGAATCGCGTTTATTACCGGTCGAATCATTATTAGTTCGATTCGTACTAGCGTATAAAAAATTCGGATAAGCGCATTTGCCTTGGAGCAACGTATGCCGATATTTCTCTCGCGTTCGTTCTAGTCGGAAGTAAAAAAATTATTTTAAACAATTTATCGCATAAATCGCGTTTATTACTGGTCGAATCATTATTAGTTCGATTCGTACTAGCGTATAAAAAATTGGGATAAGCGCATTTGCCTTGGAGCAACGTATGCCGATATTTCTCTCACGTTCGTTCTATTCGGAAGTAAAAAAATTATTTTAAACAATTTATCGCATAAATCGCGTTTATTACCGGTCGAATCATTATTAGTTCGATTCGTACTAGCGTATAAAAAATTCGGATAAGCGCATTTGCCTTGGAGCAACGTATGCCGATATTTCTCTCGCGTTCGTTCTAGTCGGAAGTAAAAAAATTATTTTAAACAATTTATCGCATAAATGGCGTTTATTACTGGACGAATCGATATTAGTTCGATTCGTGCTAGCGTATAAAAAATTCGGATAAGCGCATTTGCCTTGGAGCAACGTATGCCGATATTTCTCTCGCGCTCGTTCTAGTCGGAAGTAAAAAAAATATTTTAAACAATTTATCGCATAAATCGCGTTTATTACTGGTCGAATCATTATTAGTTCGATTCGTACTAGCGTATAAAAAATTCGGATAAGCGCATTTGCCTTGGAGCAACGTATGCCGATATTTCTCTCGCGTTCGTTCTAGTCGGAAGTAAAAAAATTATTTTAAACAATTTATCGCATAAATCGCGTTTATTACTGGTCGAATCATTATTAGTTCGATTCGTACTAGCGTATAAAAAATTCGGATAAGCGCATTTGCCTTGGAGCAACGTATGCCGATATTTCTCTCACGTTCGTTCTATTCGGAAGTAAAAAAATTATTTTAAACAATTTATCACATAAATCGCGTTTATTACCGGTCGAATCATTATTAGTTCGATTCGTACTAGCGTATAAAAAATTCGTATAAGCGCATTTGCCTTGGAGCAACGTATGCCGATATTTCTCTCGCGTTCGTTCTATTCGGAAGTAAAAAAATTATTTTAAACAATTTATCGCATAAATCGCGTTTATTACCGGTCGAATCATTATTAGTTCGATTCGTACTAGCGTATAAAAAATTCGGATAAGCGCATTTGCCTTGGAGCAACGTATGCCGATATTTCTCTCGCGTTCGTTCTAGTCGGAAGTAAAAAAATTATTTTAAACAATTTATCGCATAAATCGCGTTTATTACTGGTCGAATCATTATTAGTTCGATTCGTACTAGCGTATAAAAAATTGGGATAAGCGCATTTGCCTTGGAGCAACGTATGCCGATATTTCTCTCACGTTCGTTCTATTCGGAAGTAAAAAAATTATTTTAAACAATTTATCGCATAAATCGCGTTTATTACTGGTCGAATCATTATTAGTTCGATTCGTACTAGCGTATAAAAAATTCGGATAAGCGCATTTGCCTTGGAGCAACGTATGCCGATATTTCTCTCGCGTTCGTTCTAGTCGGAAGTAAAAAAATTATTTTAAACAATTTATCGCATAAATGGCGTTTATTACTGGACGAATCGATATTAGTTCGATTCGTGCTAGCGTATAAAAAATTCGTATAAGCGCATTTGCCTTGGAGCAACGTATGCCGATATTTCTCTCGCGTTCGTTCTAGTCGGAAGTAAAAAAAATATTTTAAACAATTTATCGCATAAATCGCGTTTATTACTCGTCGAATCATTATTAGTTCGATCCGTACTAGCGTATAAAAAATTCGGATAAGCGCAATTTACCTTGGAGCAACGTATGCCGATATTTCTCTCGCGTTCGTTCTAGTCGGAAGTAAAAAAATTATTTTAAACAATTTATCGCATAAATGGCGTTTATTACTGGACGAATCGATATTAGTTCGATTCGTGCTAGCGTATAAAAAATTCGTATAAGCGCATTTGCCTTGCAGCAACGTATGCCGATATTTCTCTCGCGTTCGTTCTAGTCGGAAGTAAAAAAAATATTTTAAACAATTTATCGCATAAATCGCGTTTATTACTGGTCGAATCATTATTAGTTCGATTCGTACTAGCGTATAAAAAATTGGGATAAGCGCATTTGCCTTGGAGCAACGTATGCCGATATTTCTCTCACGTTCGTTCTATTCGGAAGTAAAAAAATTATTTTAAACAATTTATCGCATAAATCGCGTTTATTACCGGTCGAATCATTATTAGTTCGATTCGTACTAGCGTATAAAAAATTCGGATAAGCGCATTTGCCTTGGAGCAACGTATGCCGATATTTCTCTCGCGTTCGTTCTAGTCGGAAGTAAAAAAATTATTTTAAACAATTTATCGCATAAATGGCGTTTATTACTGGACGAATCGATATTAGTTCGATTCGTGCTAGCGTATAAAAAATTCGTATAAGCGCATTTGCCTTGGAGCAACGTATGCCGATATTTCTCTCACGTTCGTTCTATTCGGAAGTAAAAAAATTATTTTAAACAATTTATCGCATAAATCGCGTTTATTACCGGTCGAATCATTATTAGTTCGATTCGTACTAGCGTATAAAAAATTCGGATAAGCGCAATTTACCTTGGAGCAACGTATGCCGATATTTCTCTCGCGTTCGTTCTATTCGGAAGTAAAAAAAATTATTTTAAACAATTTATCGCATAAATCGCGTTTATTACCGGTCGAATCATTATTAGTTCGATTCGTACTAGCGTATAAAAAATTCGGATAAACGCATTTGCCTTGGAGCAACGTATGCCGATATTTCTCTCGCGTTCATTCTAGTCGGAAGTAAAAAAAATATTTTAAACAATTTATCGCATAAATCGCGTTTATTACTGGTCGAATCATTAATAGTTCGATTCGTACTAGCGTATAAAAAATTCGTATAAGCGCATTTGCCTTGGAGCAACGTATGCCGATATTTCTCTCGCGTTCGTTCTATTCAGAAGTAAAAAAATTATTTTAAACAATTTATCGCATAAATCGCGTTTATTACTGGTCGAATCATTATTAGTTCGATTCGTACTAGCGTATAAAAAATTCGGATAAGCGCATTTGCCTTGGAGCAACGTATGCCGATATTTCTCTCGCGTTCGTTCTATTCGGAAGTAAAAAAATTATTTTAAACAATTTATCGCATGAATCGCGTTTATTACCGGTCGAATCATTATTAGTT
The DNA here is from genome assembly GCA_917499995.1 of Ichneumon xanthorius. Lineage (NCBI taxonomy): Eukaryota > Metazoa > Arthropoda > Insecta > Hymenoptera > Ichneumonidae > Ichneumon > Ichneumon xanthorius. The sequence goes on along the minus strand of CAKJTD010000077.1, from coordinate 238,503 downwards.
CGATTCGTACTAGCGTATAAAAAATTCGGATAAGCGCATTTGCCTTGGAGCAACGTATGCCGATATTTCTCTCGCGTTCGTTCTAGTCGGAAGTCAAAAAATTATTTTAACCTATCTATCGCATGAATAAGCGTTGTTCACTGATCGAATCATTATTAGTTCGATTCGTACTAGCGTATAAAAAATTCGGATAAGCGCATTTGCCTTGGAGCAACGTATGCCGATATTTCTCTAGCGTTCGTTCTATTCAGAAGTAAAAAAATTATTTTAAACAATTTATCGCATAAATCGCGTTTATTACCGGTCGAATCATTATTAGTTCGATTCGTACTAGCGTATAAAAAATTCGGATAAGCGCATTTGCCTTGGAGCAACGTATGCCGATATTTCTCACGCGTTCGTTCTAGTCGGAAGTAAAAAAATTATTTTAAACAATTTATCGCATAAATCGCGTTTATTACTGGTCGAATCATTATTAGTTCGATTCGTACTAGCGTATAAAAAATTCGGATAAGCGCATTTGCCTTGGAGCAACGTATGCCGATATTTCTCTCACGTTCGTTCTATTCGGAAGTAAAAAAATTATTTTAAACAATTTATCGCATAAATCGCGTTTATTACTGGTCGAATCATTATTAGTTCGATTCGTACTAGCGTATAAAAAATTCGGATAAGCGCATTTGGCTTGGAGCAACGTATGCCGATATTTCTCTCACGTTCGTTCTATTCGTAAGTAAAAAAATTATTTTAAACAATTTATCGCATAAATCGCGTTTATTACCGGTCGAATCATTATTAGTTCGATTCGTACTAGCATATAAAAAATTCGTATAAGCGCATTTGCCTTGGAGCAACGTATGCCGATATTTCTCTCGCGTTCGTTCTATTCAGAAGTAAAAAAATTATTTTAAACAATTTATCGCATAAATCGCGTTTATTACTGGTCGAATCATTATTAGTTCGATTCGTACTAGCGTATAAAAAATTCGGATAAGCGCATTTGCCTTGGAGCAACGTATGCCGATATTTCTCTCACGTTCGTTCTATTCGGAAGTAAAAAAATTATTTTAAACAATTTATCGCATAAATCGCGTTTATTACCGGTCGAATCATTATTAGTTCGATTCGTACTAGCGTATAAAAAATTCGTATAAGCGCATTTGCCTTGGAGCAACGTATGCCGATATTTCTCTCGCGTTCGTTCTATTCGGAAGTAAAAAAATTATTTTAAACAATTTATCGCATGAATCGCGTTTATTACCGGTCGAATCATTCTTAGTTCGATTCGTACTAGCGTATAAAAAATTCGGATAAGCGCATTTGCCTTGGAGCAACGTAAGCCGATATTTCTCTCGCGTTCATTCTAGTCGGAAGTAAAAAAATTATTTTAAACAATTTATCGCATAAATGGCGTTTATTACTGGACGAATCGATATTAGTTCGATTCGTGCTACCGTATAAAAAATTCGGATAAGCGCATTTGCCTTGTAGCAACGTATGCCGATATTTCTCTCGCGTTCGTTCTAGTCGGAAGTAAAAAAAATATTTTAAACAATTTATCGCATAAATCGCGTTTATTACTGGTCGAATCATTATTAGTTCGATTCGTACTAGCGTATAAAAAATTCGGATAAGCGCAATTTACCTTGGAGCAACGTATGCCGATATTTCTCTCGCGTTCGTTCTATTCGGAAGTAAAAAAATTATTTTAAACAATTTATCGCATAAATCGCGTTTATTACCGGTCGAATCATTATTAGTTCGATTCGTACTAGCGTATAAAAAATTCGGATAAGCGCATTTGCCTTGGAGCAACGTATGCCGATATTTCTCTCGCGTTCATTCTAGTCGGAAGTAAAAAAAATATTTTAAACAATTTATCGCATAAATCGCGTTTATTACTGGTCGAATCATTAATAGTTCGATTCGTACGAGCGTATAAAAAATTCGTATAAGCGCATTTGCCTTGGAGCAACGTATGCCGATATTTCTCTCGCGTTCGTTCTATTCAGAAGTAAACAAATTATTTTAAACAATTTATCGCATAAATCGCGTTTATTACTGGTCGAATCATTATTAGTTCGATTCGTACTAGCATATAAAAAATTCGGATAAGCGCATTTGCCTTGGAGCAACGTATGCCGATATTTCTCTCACGTTCGTTCTATTCGGAAGTAAAAAAATTATTTTAAACAATTTATCGCATAAATCGCGTTTATTACCGGTCGAATCATTATTAGTTCGATTCGTACTAGCGTATAAAAAATTCGTATAAGCGCATTTGCCTTGGAGCAACGTATGCCGATATTTCTCTCGCGTTCGTTCTATTCGGAAGTAAAAAAATTATTTTAAACAATTTATCGCATAAATCGCGTTTATTACAGGTCGAATCATTATTAGTTCGATTCGTACTAGCGTATAAAAAATTCGTATAAGCGCATTTGCCTTGGAGCAACGTATGCCGATATTTCTCTCGCGTTCGTTCTATTCGGAAGTAAAAAAATTATTTTAAACAATTTATCGCATGAATCGCGTTTATTACCGGTCGAATCATTCTTAGTTCGATTCGTACTAGCGTATAAAAAATTCGGATAAGCGCATTTGCCTTGGAGCAACGTAAGCCGATATTTCTCTCGCGTTCATTCTAGTCGGAAGTAAAAAAATTATTTTAAACAATTTATCGCATAAATGGCGTTTATTACTGGACGAATCGATATTAGTTCGATTCGTGCTAGCGTATAAAAAATTCGGATAAGCGCATTTGCCTTGTAGCAACGTATGCCGATATTTCTCTCGCGTTCGTTCTAGTCGGAAGTAAAAAAAATATTTTAAACAATTTATCGCATAAATCGCGTTTATTACTGGTCGAATCATTATTAGTTCGATTCGTACTAGCGTATAAAAAATTCGGATAAGCGCAATTTACCTTGGAGCAACGTATGCCGATATTTCTCTCGCGTTCGTTCTATTCGGAAGTAAAAAAATTATTTTAAACAATTTATCGCATAAATCGCGTTTATTACCGGTCGAATCATTATTAGTTCGATTCGTACTAGCGTATAAAAAATTCGGATAAGCGCATTTGCCTTGGAGCAACGTATGCCGATATTTCTCTCGCGTTCGTTCTAGTCGGAAGTAAAAAAAATATTTTAAACAATTTATCGCATAAATCGCGTTTATTACTGGTCGAATCATTAATAGTTCGATTCGTACGAGCGTATAAAAAATTCGTATAAGCGCATTTGCCTTGGAGCAACGTATGCCGATATTTCTCTCGCGTTCGTTCTATTCAGAAGTAAACAAATTATTTTAAACAATTTATCGCATAAATCGCGTTTATTACTGGTCGAATCATTATTAGTTCGATTCGTACTAGCATATAAAAAATTCGGATAAGCGCATTTGCCTTGGAGCAACGTATGCCGATATTTCTCTCACGTTCGTTCTATTCGGAAGTAAAAAAATTATTTTAAACAATTTATCGCATAAATCGCGTTTATTACCGGTCGAATCATTATTAGTTCGATTCGTACTAGCGTATAAAAAATTCGTATAAGCGCATTTGCCTTGGAGCAACGTATGCCGATATTTCTCTCGCGTTCGTTCTATTCGGAAGTAAAAAAATTATTTTAAACAATTTATCGCATAAATCGCGTTTATTACCGGTCGAATCATTATTAGTTCGATTCGTACTAGCGTATAAAAAATTCGTATAAGCGCATTTGCCTTGGAGCAACGTATGCCGATATTTCTCTCGCGTTCGTTCTATTCGGAAGTAAAAAAATTATTTTAAACAATTTATCGCATAAATCGCGTTTATTACCGGTCGAATCATTATTAGTTCGATTCGTACTAGCGTATAAAAAATTCGGATAAGCGCATTTGCCTTGGAGCAACGTATGCCGATATTTCTCTCGCGTTCGTTCTATTCAGAAGTAAAAAAATTATTTTAAACAATTTATCGCATAAATCGCGTTTATTACTGGTCGAATCATTATTAGTTCGATTCGTACTAGCGTATAAAAATTCGGATAAGCGCATTTGCCTTGGAGCAACGTATGCCGATATTTCTCTCACGTTCGTTCTATTCGGAAGTAAAAAAATTATTTTAAACAATTTATCGCATAAATCGCGTTTATTACCGGTCGAATCATTATTAGTTCGATTCGTACTAGCGTATAAAAAATTCGTATAAGCGCATTTGCCTTGGAGCAACGTATGCCGATATTTCTCTCGCGTTCGTTCTATTCGGAAGTAAAAAAATTATTTTAAACAATTTATCGCATGAATCGCGTTTATTACCGGTCGAATCATTCTTAGTTCGATTCGTACTAGCGTATAAAAAATTCGGATAAGCGCATTTGCCTTGGAGCAACGTAAGCCGATATTTCTCTCGCGTTCATTCTAGTCGGAAGTAAAAAAATTATTTTAAACAATTTATCGCATAAATGGCGTTTATTACTGGACGAATCGATATTAGTTCGATTCGTGCTAGCGTATAAAAAATTCGGATAAGCGTATTTGCCTTGTAGCAACGTATGCCGATATTTCTCTCGCGTTCGTTCTAGTCGGAAGTAAAAAAAATATTTTAAACAATTTATCGCATAAATCGCGTTTATTACTGGTCGAATCATTATTAGTTCGATTCGTACTAGCGTATAAAAAATTCGGATAAGCGCAATTTACCTTGGAGCAACGTATGCCGATATTTCTCTCGCGTTCGTTCTATTCGGAAGTAAAAAAATTATTTTAAACAATTTATCGCATAAATCGCGTTTATTACCGGTCGAATCATTATTAGTTCGATTCGTACTAGCGTATAAAAAATTCGGATAAGCGCATTTGCCTTGGAGCAACGTATGCCGATATTTCTCTCGCGTTCATTCTAGTCGGAAGTAAAAAAAATATTTTAAACAATTTATCGCATAAATCGCGTTTATTACTGGTCGAATCATTAATAGTTCGATTCGTACGAGCGTATAAAAAATTCGTATAAGCGCATTTGCCTTGGAGCAACGTATGCCGATATTTCTCTCGCGTTCGTTCTATTCAGAAGTAAACAAATTATTTTAAACAATTTATCGCATAAATCGCGTTTATTACTGGTCGAATCATTATTAGTTCGATTCGTACTAGCATATAAAAAATTCGGATAAGCGCATTTGCCTTGGAGCAACGTATGCCGATATTTCTCTCACGTTCGTTCTATTCGGAAGTAAAAAAATTATTTTAAACAATTTATCGCATAAATCGCGTTTATTACCGGTCGAATCATTATTAGTTCGATTCGTACTAGCGTATAAAAAATTCGTATAAGCGCATTTGCCTTGGAGCAACGTATGCCGATATTTCTCTCGCGTTCGTTCTATTCGGAAGTAAAAAAATTATTTTAAACAATTTATCGCATAAATCGCGTTTATTACCGGTCGAATCATTATTAGTTCGATTCGTACTAGCGTATAAAAAATTCGTATAAGCGCATTTGCCTTGGAGCAACGTATGCCGATATTTCTCTCGCGTTCGTTCTATTCGGAAGTAAAAAAATTATTTTAAACAATTTATCGCATAAATCGCGTTTATTACCGGTCGAATCATTATTAGTTCGATTCGTACTAGCGTATAAAAAATTCGGATAAGCGCATTTGCCTTGCAGCAACGTATGCCGATATTTCTCTCGCGTTCATTCTAGTCGGAAGTAAAAAAAATATTTTAAACAATTTATCGCATAAATCGCGTTTATTACTGGTCGAATCATTAATAGTTCGATTCGTACTAGCGTTTAAAAAATTCGTATAAGCGCATTTGCCTTGGAGCAACGTATGCCGATATTTCTCTCGCGTTCGTTCTATTCAGAAGTAAAAAAATTATTTTAAACAATTTATCGCATAAATCGCGTTTATTACTGGTCGAATCATTATTAGTTCGATTCGTACTAGCGTATAAAAAATTCGGATAAGCGCATTTGCCTTGGAGCAACGTATGCCGATATTTCTCTCGCGTTCGTTCTATTCGGAAGTAAAAAAATTATTTTAAACAATTTATCGCATGAATCGCGTTTATTACCGGTCGAATCATTATTAGTTCGATTCGTACTAGCCTATAAAAAATTCGGATAAGCGCATTTGCCTTGGAGCAACGTATGCCGATATTTCTCTCGCGTTCGTTCTAGTCGGAAGTCAAAAAATTATTTTAAACAATTTATCGCATAAATCGCGTTTATTACCGGTCGAATCATTATTAGTTCGATTCGTACTAGCGTATAAAAAATTCGTATAAGCGCATTTGCCTTGGAGCAACGTATGCCGATATTTCTCTCGCGTTCGTTCTATTCGGAAGTAAAAAAATTATTTTAAACAATTTATCGCATAAATCGCGTTTATTACTGGTCGAATCATTATTAGTTCGATTCGTACTAGCGTATAAAAAATTCTGATAAGCGCATTTGCCTTGGAGCAACGTATGCCGATATTTCTCTCGCGTTCATTCTAGTCGGAAGTAAAAAAAATATTTTAAACAATTTATCGCATAAATCGCGTTTATTACTGGTCGAATCATTAATAGTTCGATTCGTACTAGCGTATAAAAAATTCGTATAAGCGCATTTGCCTTGGAGCAACGTATGCCGATATTTCTCTCGCGTTCGTTCTATTCAGAAGTAAAAAAATTATTTTAAACAATTTATCGCATAAATCGCGTTTATTACCGGTCGAATCATTATTAGTTCGATTCGTACTAGCGTATAAAAAATTCGGATAAGCGCATTTGCCTTGGAGCAACGTATGCCGATATTTCTCTCGCGTTCATTCTAGTCGGAAGTAAAAAAAATATTTTAAACAATTTATCGCATAAATCGCGTTTATTACTGGTCGAATCATTAATAGTTCGATTCGTACTAGCGTATAAAAAATTCGTATAAGCGCATTTGCCTTGGAGCAACGTATGCCGATATTTCTCTCGCGTTCGTTCTATTCAGAAGTAAACAAATTATTTTAAACAATTTATCGCATAAATCGCGTTTATTACTGGTCGAATCATTATTAGTTCGATTCGTACTAGCATATAAAAAATTCGGATAAGCGCATTTGCCTTGGAGCAACGTATGCCGATATTTCTCTCACGTTCGTTCTATTCGGAAGTAAAAAAATTATTTTAAACAATTTATCGCATAAATCGCGTTTATTACCGGTCGAATCATTATTAGTTCGATTCGTACTAGCGTATAAAAAATTCGTATAAGCGCATTTGCCTTGGAGCAACGTATGCCGATATTTCTCTCGCGTTCGTTCTATTCGGAAGTAAAAAAATTATTTTAAACAATTTATCGCATAAATCGCGTTTATTACCGGTCGAATCATTATTAGTACGAATCGAACTAGCGTATAAAAAATTCGTATAAGCGCATTTGCCTTGGAGCAACGTATGCCGATATTTCTCTCGCGTTCGTTCTATTCGGAAGTAAAAAAAATTATTTTAAACAATTTATCGCATAAATCGCGTTTATTACCGGTCGAATCATTATTAGTTCGATTCGTACTAGCGTATAAAAAATTCGGATAAGCGCATTTGCCTTGGAGCAACGTATGCCGATATTTCTCTCGCGTTCATTCTAGTCGGAAGTAAAAAAAATATTTTAAACAATTTATCGCATAAATCGCGTTTATTACTGGTCGAATCATTAATAGTTCGATTCGTACTAGCGTATAAAAAATTCGTATAAGCGCATTTGCCTTGGAGCAACGTATGCCGATATTTCTCTCGCGTTCGTTCTATTCAGAAGTAAAAAAATTATTTTAAACAATTTATCGCATAAATCGCGTTTATTACTGGACGAATCGATATTAGTTCGATTCGTGCTAGCGTATAAAAAATTCGGATAAGCGCATTTGCCTTGTAGCAACGTATGCCGATATTTCTCTCGCGTTCGTTCTAGTCGGAAGTAAAAAAAATATTTTAAACAATTTATCGCATAAATCGCGTTTATTACTGGTCGAATCATTATTAGTTCGATTCGTACTAGCGTATAAAAAATTCGGATAAGCGCAATTTACCTTGGAGCAACGTATGCCGATATTTCTCTCGCGTTCGTTCTATTCGGAAGTAAAAAAATTATTTTAAACAATTTATCGCATAAATCGCGTTTATTACTGGTCGAATCATTATTAGTTCGATTCGTACTAGCGTATAAAAAATTCTGATAAGCGCATTTGCCTTGGAGCAACGTATGCCGATATTTCTCTCGCGTTCATTCTAGTCGGAAGTAAAAAAAATATTTTAAACAATTTATCGCATAAATCGCGTTTATTACTGGTCGAATCATTAATAGTTCGATTCGTACTAGCGTATAAAAAATTCGTATAAGCGCATTTGCCTTGGAGCAACGTATGCCGATATTTCTCTCGCGTTCGTTCTATTCAGAAGTAAAAAAATTATTTTAAACAATTTATCGCATAAATCGCGTTTATTACCGGTCGAATCATTATTAGTTCGATTCGTACTAGCGTATAAAAAATTCGGATAAGCGCATTTGCCTTGGAGCAACGTATGCCGATATTTCTCTCGCGTTCATTCTAGACGGAAGTAAAAAAAATATTTTAAACAATTTATCGCATAAATCGCGTTTATTACTGGTCGAATCATTAATAGTTCGATTCGTACTAGCGTATAAAAAATTCGTATAAGCGCATTTGCCTTGGAGCAACGTATGCCGATATTTCTCTCGCGTTCGTTCTATTCAGAAGTAAACAAATTATTTTAAACAATTTATCGCATAAATCGCGTTTATTACTGGTCGAATCATTATTAGTTCGATTCGTACTAGCATATAAAAAATTCGGATAAGCGCATTTGCCTTGGAGCAACGTATGCCGATATTTCTCTCACGTTCGTTCTATTCGGAAGTAAAAAAATTATTTTAAACAATTTATCGCATAAATCGCGTTTATTACCGGTCGAATCATTATTAGTTCGATTCGTACTAGCGTATAAAAAATTCGTATAAGCGCATTTGCCTTGGAGCAACGTATGCCGATATTTCTCTCGCGTTCGTTCTATTCGGAAGTAAAAAAAATATTTTAAACAATTTATCGCATAAATCGCGTTTATTACCGGTCGAATCATTATTAGTTCGATTCGAACTAGCGTATAAAAAATTCGTATAAGCGCATTTGCCTTGGAGCAACGTATGCCGATATTTCTCTCGCGTTCGTTCTATTCGGAAGTAAAAAAAATTATTTTAAACAATTTATCGCATAAATCGCGTTTATTACCGGTCGAATCATTATTAGTTCGATTCGTACTAGCGTATAAAAAATTCGGATAAACGCATTTGCCTTGGAGCAACGTATGCCGATATTTCTCTCGCGTTCATTCTAGTCGGAAGTAAAAAAAATATTTTAAACAATTTATCGCATAAATCGCGTTTATTACTGGTCGAATCATTAATAGTTCGATTCGTACTAGCGTATAAAAAATTCGTATAAGCGCATTTGCCTTGGAGCAACGTATGCCGATATTTCTCTCGCGTTCGTTCTATTCAGAAGTAAAAAAATTATTTTAAACAATTTATCGCATAAATCGCGTTTATTACTGGTCGAATCATTATTAGTTCGATTCGTACTAGCGTATAAAAAATTCGGATAAGCGCATTTGCCTTGGAGCAACGTATGCCGATATTTCTCTCGCGTTCGTTCTATTCGGAAGTAAAAAAATTATTTTAAACAATTTATCGCATGAATCGCGTTTATTACCGGTCGAATCATTATTAGTTCGATTCGTACTAGCGTATAAAAAATTCGGATAAGCGCATTTGCCTTGGAGCAACGTATGCCGATATTTCTCTCGCGTTCGTTCTAGTCGGAAGTCAAAAAATTATTTTAACCTATCTATCGCATGAATAAGCGTTGTTCACTGATCGAATCATTATTAGTTCGATTCGTAGTAGCGTATAAAAAATTCGGATAAGCGCATTTGCCTTGGAGCAACGTATGCCGATATTTCTCTAGCGTTCGTTCTATTCAGAAGTAAAAAAATTATTTTAAACAATTTATCGCATAAATCGCGTTTATTACCGGTCGAATCATTATTAGTTCGATTCGTACTAGCGTATAAAAAATTCGGATAAGCGCATTTGCCTTGGAGCAACGTATGCCGATATTTCTCACGCGTTCGTTCTAGTCGGAAGTAAAAAAATTATTTTAAACAATTTATCGCATAAATCGCGTTTATTACTGGTCGAATCATTATTAGTTCGATTCGTACTAGCGTATAAAAAATTCGGATAAGCGCATTTGCCTTGGAGCAACGTATGCCGATATTTCTCTCACGTTCGTTCTATTCGGAAGTAAAAAAATTATTTTAAACAATTTATCGCATAAATCGCGTTTATTACTGGTCGAATCATTATTAGTTCGATTCGTACTAGCGTATAAAAAATTCGGATAAGCGCATTTAGCTTGGAGCAACGTATGCCGATATTTCTCTCACGTTCGTTCTATTCGGAAGTAAAAAAATTATTTTAAACAATTTATCGCATAAATCGCGTTTATTACCGGTCGAATCATTATTAGTTCGATTCGTACTAGCGTATAAAAAATTCGTATAAGCGCATTTGCCTTGGAGCAACGTATGCCGATATTTCTCTCGCGTTCGTTCTATTCAGAAGTAAAAAAATTATTTTAAACAATTTATCGCATAAATCGCGTTTATTACTGGTCGAATCATTATTAGTTCGATTCGTACTAGCGTATAAAAAATTCGGATAAGCGCATTTGCCTTGGAGCAACGTATGCCGATATTTCTCTCACGTTCGTTCTATTCGGAAGTAAAAAAATTATTTTAAACAATTTATCGCATAAATCGCGTTTATTACCGGTCGAATCATTATTAGTTCGATTCGTACTAGCGTATAAAAAATTCGGATAAGCGCATTTGCCTTGGAGCAACGTATGCCGATATTTCTCTCGCGTTCGTTCTATTCGGAAGTAAAAAAATTATTTTAAACAATTTATCGCATGAATCGCGTTTATTACCGGTCGAATCATTCTTAGTTCGATTCGTACTAGCGTATAAAAAATTCGGATAAGCGCATTTGCCTTGGAGCAACGTAAGCCGATATTTCTCTCGCGTTCATTCTAGTCGGAAGTAAAAAAATTATTTTAAACAATTTATCGCATAAATGGCGTTTATTACTGGACGAATCGATATTAGTTCGATTCGTGCTAGCGTATAAAAAATTCGGATAAGCGCATTTGCCTTGTAGCAACGTATGCCGATATTTCTCTCGCGTTCGTTCTATTCGGAAGTAAAAAAAATATTTTAAACAATTTATCGCATAAATCGCGTTTATTACTGGTCGAATCATTATTAGTTCGATTCGTACTAGCGTATAAAAAATTCGGATAAGCGCAATTTACCTTGGAGCAACGTATGCCGATATTTCTCTCGCGTTCGTTCTATTCGGAAGTAAAAAAATTATTTTAAACAATTTATCGCATAAATCGCGTTTATTACCGGTCGAATCATTATTAGTTCGATTCGTACTAGCGTATAAAAAATTCGGATAAGCGCATTTGCCTTGGAGCAACGTATGCCGATATTTCTCTCGCGTTCATTCTAGTCGGAAGTAAAAAAAATATTTTAAACAATTTATCGCATAAATGGCGTTTATTACTGGTCGAATCATTAATAGTTCGATTCGTACGAGCGTATAAAAAATTCGTATAAGCGCATTTGCCTTGGAGCAACGTATGCCGATATTTCTCTCGCGTTCGTTCTATTCAGAAGTAAACAAATTATTTTAAACAATTTATCGCATAAATCGCGTTTATTACTGGTCGAATCATTATTAGTTCGATTCGTACTAGCATATAAAAAATTCGGATAAGCGCATTTGCCTTGGAGCAACGTATGCCGATATTTCTCTCACGTTCGTTCTATTCGGAAGTAAAAAAATTATTTTAAACAATTTATCGCATAAATCGCGTTTATTACCGGTCGAATCATTATTAGTTCGATTCGTACTAGCGTATAAAAAATTCGTATAAGCGCATTTGCCTTGGAGCAACGTATGCCGATATTTCTCTCGCGTTCGTTCTATTCGGAAGTAAAAAAATTATTTTAAACAATTTATCGCATAAATCGCGTTTATTACCGGTCGAATCATTATTAGTTCGATTCGTACTAGCGTATAAAAAATTCGTATAAGCGCATTTGCCTTGGAGCAACGTATGCCGATATTTCTCTCGCGTTCGTTCTATTCGGAAGTAAAAAAATTATTTTAAACAATTTATCGCATAAATCGCGTTTATTACCGGTCGAATCATTATTAGTTCGATTCGTACTAGCGTATAAAAAATTCGGATAAGCGCATTTGCCTTGCAGCAACGTATGCCGATATTTCTCTCGCGTTCATTCTAGTCGGAAGTAAAAAAATTATTTTAAACAATTTATCGCATAAATCGCGTTTATTACTGGTCGAATCATTAATAGTTCGATTCGTACTAGCGTTTAAAAAATTCGTATAAGCGCATTTGCCTTGGAGCAACGTATGCCGATATTTCTCTCGCGTTCGTTCTATTCAGAAGTAAAAAAATTATTTTAAACAATTTATCGCATAAATCGCGTTTATTACTGGTCGAATCATTATTAGTTCGATTCGTACTAGCGTATAAAAAATTCGGATAAGCGCATTTGCCTTGGAGCAACGTATGCCGATATTTCTCTCGCGTTCGTTCTATTCGGAAGTAAAAAAATTATTTTAAACAATTTATCGCATGAATCGCGTTTATTACCGGTCGAATCATTATTAGTTCGATTCGTACTAGCGTATAAAAAATTCGGATAAGCGCATTTGCCTTGGAGCAACGTATGCCGATATTTCTCTCGCGTTCGTTCTAGTCGGAAGTCAAAAAATTATTTTAAACAATTTATCGCATAAATCGCGTTTATTACCGGTCGAATCATTATTAGTTCGATTCGTACTAGCGTATAAAAAATTCGTATAAGCGCATTTGCCTTGGAGCAACGTATGCCGATATTTCTCTCGCGTTCGTTCTATTCGGAAGTAAAAAAATTATTTTAAACAATTTATCGCATAAATCGCGTTTATTACTGGTCGAATCATTATTAGTTCGATTCGTACTAGCGTATAAAAAATTCTGATAAGCGCATTTGCCTTGGAGCAACGTATGCCGATATTTCTCTCGCGTTCATTCTAGTCGGAAGTAAAAAAAATATTTTAAACAATTTATCGCATAAATCGCGTTTATTACTGGTCGAATCATTAATAGTTCGATTCGTACTAGCGTATAAAAAATTCGTATAAGCGCATTTGCCTTGGAGCAACGTATGCCGATATTTCTCTCGCGTTCGTTCTATTCAGAAGTAAAAAAATTATTTTAAACAATTTATCGCATAAATCGCGTTTATTACCGGTCGAATCATTATTAGTTCGATTCGTACTAGCGTATAAAAAATTCGGATAAGCGCATTTGCCTTGGAGCAACGTATGCCGATATTTCTCTCGCGTTCATTCTAGTCGGAAGTAAAAAAAATATTTTAAACAATTTATCGCATAAATCGCGTTTATTACTGGTCGAATCATTATTAGTTCGATTCGTACTAGCGTATAAAAAATTCGTATAAGCGCATTTGCCTTGGAGCAACGTATGCCGATATTTCTCTCGCGTTCGTTCTATTCAGAAGTAAACAAATTATTTTAAACAATTTATCGCATAAATCGCGTTTATTACTGGTCGAATCATTATTAGTTCGATTCGTACTAGCATATAAAAAATTCGGATAAGCGCATTTGCCTTGGAGCAACGTATGCCGATATTTCTCTCGCGTTCGTTCTATTCGGAAGTAAAAAAAATATTTTAAACAATTTATCGCATAAATCGCGTTTATTACCGGTCGAATCATTATTAGTTCGATTCGTACTAGCGTATAAAAAATTCGTATAAGCGCATTTGCCTTGGAGCAACGTATGCCGATATTTCTCTCGCGTTCGTTCTATTCGGAAGTAAAAAAATTATTTTAAACAATTTATCGCATAAATCGCGTTTATTACCGGTCGAATCATTATTAGTTCGATTCGAACTAGCGTATAAAAAATTCGTATAAGCGCATTTGCCTTGGAGCAACGTATGCCGATATTTCTCTCGCGTTCGTTCTATTCGGAAGTAAAAAAAATTATTTTAAACAATTTATCGCATAAATCGCGTTTATTACCGGTCGAATCATTATTAGTTCGATTCGTACTAGCGTATAAAAAATTCGGATAAGCGCATTTGCCTTGGAGCAACGTATGCCGATATTTCTCTCGCGTTCATTCTAGTCGGAAGTAAAAAAAATATTTTAAACAATTTATCGCATAAATCGCGTTTATTACTGGTCGAATCATTAATAGTTCGATTCGTACTAGCGTATAAAAAATTCGTATAAGCGCATTTGCCTTGGAGCAACGTATGCCGATATTTCTCTCGCGTTCGTTCTATTCAGAAGTAAAAAAATTATTTTAAACAATTTATCGCATAAATCGCGTTTATTACTGGACGAATCGATATTAGTTCGATTCGTGCTAGCGTATAAAAAATTCGGATAAGCGCATTTGCCTTGTAGCAACGTATGCCGATATTTCTCTCGCGTTCGTTCTAGTCGGAAGTAAAAAAAATATTTTAAACAATTTATCGCATAAATCGCGTTTATTACTGGTCGAATCATTATTAGTTCGATTCGTACTAGCGTATAAAAAATTCGGATAAGCGCAATTTACCTTGGAGCAACGTATGCCGATATTTCTCTCGCGTTCGTTCTATTCGGAAGTAAAAAAATTATTTTAAACAATTTATCGCATAAATCGCGTTTATTACCGGTCGAATCATTATTAGTTCGATTCGTACTAGCGTATAAAAAATTCGGATAAGCGCATTTGCCTTGGAGCAACGTATGCCGATATTTCTCTCGCGTTCATTCTAGTCGGAAGTAAAAAAAATATTTTAAACAATTTATCGCATAAATCGCGTTTATTACTGGTCGAATCATTAATAGTTCGATTCGTACGAGCGTATAAAAAATTCGTATAAGCGCATTTGCCTTGGAGCAACGTATGCCGATATTTCTCTCGCGTTCGTTCTATTCAGAAGTAAACAAATTATTTTAAACAATTTATCGCATAAATCGCGTTTATTACTGGTCGAATCATTATTAGTTCGATTCGTACTAGCATATAAAAAATTCGGATAAGCGCATTTGCCTTGGAGCAACGTATGCCGATATTTCTCTCACGTTCGTTCTATTCGGAAGTAAAAAAATTATTTTAAACAATTTATCGCATAAATCGCGTTTATTACCGGTCGAATCATTATTAGTTCGATTCGTACTAGCGTATAAAAAATTCGTATAAGCGCATTTGCCTTGGAGCAACGTATGCCGATATTTCTCTCGCGTTCGTTCTATTCGGAAGTAAAAAAATTATTTTAAACAATTTATCGCATAAATCGCGTTTATTACCGGTCGAATCATTATTAGTTCGATTCGTACTAGCGTATAAAAAATTCGTATAAGCGCATTTGCCTTGGAGCAACGTATGCCGATATTTCTCTCGCGTTCGTTCTATTCGGAAGTAAAAAAATTATTTTAAACAATTTATCGCATAAATCGCGTTTATTACCGGTCGAATCATTATTAGTTCGATTCGTACTAGCGTATAAAAAATTCGGATAAGCGCATTTGCCTTGCAGCAACGTATGCCGATATTTCTCTCGCGTTCATTCTAGTCGGAAGTAAAAAAAATATTTTAAACAATTTATCGCATAAATCGCGTTTATTACTGGTCGAATCATTAATAGTTCGATTCGTACTAGCGTTTAAAAAATTCGTATAAGCGCATTTGCCTTGGAGCAACGTATGCCGATATTTCTCTCGCGTTCGTTCTATTCAGAAGTAAAAAAATTATTTTAAACAATTTATCGCATAAATCGCGTTTATTACTGGTCGAATCATTATTAGTTCGATTCGTACTAGCGTATAAGAAATTCGGATAAGCGCATTTGCCTTGGAGCAACGTATGCCGATATTTCTCTCGCGTTCGTTCTATTCGGAAGTAAAAAAATTATTTTAAACAATTTATCGCATAAATCGCGTTTATTACTGGTCGAATCATTATTAGTTCGATTCGTACTAGCGTATAAAAAATTCTGATAAGCGCATTTGCCTTGGAGCAACGTATGCCGATATTTCTCTCGCGTTCATTCTAGTCGGAAGTAAAAAAATTATTTTAAACAATTTATCGCATGAATCGCGTTTATTACCGGTCGAATCATTATTAGTTCGATTCGTACTAGCGTATAAAAAATTCGGATAAGCGCATTTGCCTTGGAGCAACGTATGCCGATATTTCTCTCGCGTTCGTTCTAGTCGGAAGTCAAAAAATTATTTTAAACAATTTATCGCATAAATCGCGTTTATTACTGGTCGAATCATTATTAGTTCGATTCGTACTAGCGTATAAAAAATTCGGATAAGCGCATTTGCCTTGGAGCAACGTATGCCGATATTTCTCTCGCGTTCGTTCTAGTCGGAAGTAAAAAAATTATTTTAAACAATTTATCGCATAAATCGCGTTTATTACTGGTCGAATCATTATTAGTTCGATTCGTACTAGCGTATAAAAAATTCGGATAAGCGCATTTGCCTTGGAGCAACGTATGCCGATATTTCTCTCGCGTTCGTTCTAGTCGGAAGTAAAAAAATTATTTTAAACAATTTATCGCATAAATCGCGTTTATTACTGGTCGAATCATTATTAGTTCGATTCGTACTAGCGTATAAAAAATTCGGATAAGCGCATTTGCCTTGGAGCAACGTATGCCGATATTTCTCTCACGTTCGTTCTATTCGGAAGTAAAAAAATTATTTTAAACAATTTATCACATAAATCGCGTTTATTACCGGTCGAATCATTATTAGTTCGATTCGTACTAGCGTATAAAAAATTCGTATAAGCGCATTTGCCTTGGAGCAACGTATGCCGATATTTCTCTCGCGTTCGTTCTATTCGGAAGTAAAAAAATTATTTTAAACAATTCATCGCATAAATCGCGTTTATTACCGGTCGAATCATTATTAGTTCGATTCGTACTAGCGTATAAAAAATTCGTATAAGCGCATTTGCCTTGGAGCAACGTATGCCGATATTTCTCTCGCGTTCGTTCTATTCGGAAGTAAAAAAATTATTTTAAACAATTTATCGCATGAATCGCGTTTATTACCGGTCGAATCATTATTAGTTCGATTCGTACTAGCGTATAAAAAATTCGGATAAGCGCATTTGCCTTGGAGCAACGTATGCCGATATTTCTCTCGCGTTCGTTCTAGTCGGAAGTAAAAAAATTATTTTAAACAATTTATCGCATAAATCGCGTTTATTACTGGTCGAATCATTATTAGTTCGATTCGTACTAGCGTATAAAAAATTGGGATAAGCGCATTTGCCTTGGAGCAACGTATGCCGATATTTCTCTCACGTTCGTTCTATTCGGAAGTAAAAAAATTATTTTAAACAATTTATCGCATAAATCGCGTTTATTACCGGTCGAATCATTATTAGTTCGATTCGTACTAGCGTATAAAAAATTCGGATAAGCGCATTTGCCTTGGAGCAACGTATGCCGATATTTCTCTCGCGTTCGTTCTAGTCGGAAGTAAAAAAATTATTTTAAACAATTTATCGCATAAATGGCGTTTATTACTGGACGAATCGATATTAGTTCGATTCGTGCTAGCGTATAAAAAATTCGTATAAGCGCATTTGCCTTGCAGCAACGTATGCCGATATTTCTCTCGCGTTCGTTCTAGTCGGAAGTAAAAAAAATATTTTAAACAATTTATCCCATAAATCGCGTTTATTACTGGTCGAATCATTATTAGTTCGATTCGTACTAGCGTATAAAAAATTCGGATAAGCGCATTTGCCTTGGAGCAACGTATGCCGATATTTCTCTCGCGTTCGTTCTAGTCGGAAGTAAAAAAATTATTTTAAACAATTTATCGCATAAATCGCGTTTATTACTGGTCGAATCATTATTAGTTCGATTCGTACTAGCGTATAAAAAATTCGGATAAGCGCATTTGCCTTGGAGCAACGTATGCCGATATTTCTCTCACGTTCGTTCTATTCGGAAGTAAAAAAATTATTTTAAACAATTTATCACATAAATCGCGTTTATTACCGGTCGAATCATTATTAGTTCGATTCGTACTAGCGTATAAAAAATTCGTATAAGCGCATTTGCCTTGGAGCAACGTATGCCGATATTTTTCTCGCGTTCGTTCTATTCGGAAGTAAAAAAATTATTTTAAACAATTTATCGCATAAATCGCGTTTATTACCGGTCGAATCATTATTAGTTCGATTCGTACTAGCGTATAAAAAATTCGTATAAGCGCATTTGCCTTGGAGCAACGTATGCCGATATTTCTCTCGCGTTCGTTCTATTCGGAAGTAAAAAAATTATTTTAAACAATTTATCGCATGAATCGCGTTTATTACCGGTCGAATCATTATTAGTTCGATTCGTACTAGCGTATAAAAAATTCGGATAAGCGCATTTGCCTTGGAGCAACGTGTGCCGATATTTCTCTCGCGTTCGTTCTAGTCGGAAGTAAAAAAATTATTTTAAACAATTTATCGCATAAATCGCGTTTATTACTGGTCGAATCATTATTAGTTCGATTCGTACTAGCGTATAAAAAATTGGGATAAGCGCATTTGCCTTGGAGCAACGTATGCCGATATTTCTCTCACGTTCGTTCTATTCGGAAGTAAAAAAATTATTTTAAACAATTTATCGCATAAATCGCGTTTATTACCGGTCGAATCATTATTAGTTCGATTCGTACTAGCGTATAAAAAATTCGTATAAGCGCATTTGCCTTGGAGCAACGTATGCCGATATTTCTCTCGCGTTCGTTCTATTCGGAAGTAAAAAAATTATTTTAAACATCTAAATTTTATATTTTAAATATCTAAAAATCGTCAAGAGATGACCCATAACCGATCGATTTTTTCGTCTAATTTTGCTCTGTTTTTTTTTAAATAAAATTCGTAACAATGGAAGGTGTCGTCGGCTCACTTCGGCACAAATCTTAAAAATTCCTATATGAGGCTAATGGTAACGTGACCGCTGCCGCCATCACTCGTCCGGTAAGAATATATTTTTTATTAAGTGCTGTTTTATATGATTTTCGCGCTAACTATCGTATCTTCCGAAAATATTGGTAACATATGTTTGTATCACATGATTTTTATATATTCTCCGGCGGTTTCATTTTTATTTATTTCTGATCATTTCATTCTGAATTTTTAAATAAATTGTTCATTTACGATTAACTTATGACAAAGGTAAGCAATGGTACTACAGTTCGATCCTTCAAAGTTAGAACCTTACTTCGATTCACCTTATATTCTGCCGTCTGCGATTTTTCGATTTTCTATCGACTCTGTCGGGTCGCAACGATTTCGTCACATTGTTCTTGCGGTAGCGCGTGCATGTGCATGGCTTGGCTCGGTCGCTTGGCTACGCAATATATACAAACAGTCGATGATCGAAATAGCTTACTCTAATGATCGTATTTCGAGAAAACCTTTTTTTATATATTATATTTATTTGCATAAAATAAGAAATCGAGAAAACATGAAAATCCACATGATTTTCATATTTAATAAAAGGTTTCATATATAAAAAAAGGTTTTCTCAAAATACGATCATTAGAGCAAGCTATTTCGATCATCGACTGTTAGTGTATATTAAGTGACCGAGCAACCGAGCCAAGCCATGCACGTTGCGAGCGGACAAAGTCGATAGAAAATCGAAAAATCGCAGACGGCCAAATAAATAAGGCAATCAGGTGAATCAAAATAAGATTCTAATTTTTCAGGATCGAACAGTAATACCATTGCTTAGCTTTGTCATAAGTTAATCGTAAATGAATAATTTATTTACAAATCCGGAATGAAATTATCAGAAAAAAATAAAAATGCCAGAGCGAGAGAAAATATAAAAATCATGTGATCAAACAAATATGATAAAGATTTTCGGAAGATACATTGTTAGAGTAAGCCCTTTCGATCATTGATGATTGGTTTATATAACGACGTGTACGATGGTGCACATCCACGCAATGCAGACGAATGGTCATGGTCGAAACGACTTGCATTGACGATCGTATCTTACGAAAATCTTTATAGCATTTGTTTGTTTTACATGACTTATATTTTCTATCGCGCTTTCATTTTTATTTATTTGTAATCATTTCATTCCGGATTTTTAATAAATTGTTCATTTGGAATTAACTTGTGACAAAGATAAACGATGGTAATACAATTCGATCCTTCAAAATTATAACCTTTTTTAGATTCACGTTATATTCTGCCGTCTGCGATTTTTCGATTTTCTATCGACTCTGTCGCGTCGCAACGATTTCGTTAAATTGTTTTTGTGGTAGCGCGTGCACGTGCATGGCTTAGCTCGGTCGTTCGGTCACGCAATATACATTAACAGTCGATGATCGAAATAGCTTGCTGTAATGCTCGTATCTTGAGAAAACCTTTTTTTTATTCGTGCAGTTTACACAATTTTCATATTTTTTCTCTGTTTCTCGTTTTATATAAATAAATATAATATAAATCCACTTATTGACGACATTGTTAATTAAGTTTGTATCTATTTCAATTCTCGTATGTTTGATTATTCGTTACGGTATATTAATCATGTATACAAATCGTCAGACCCGAATATAACAAATTACAGATGGATTTTATTTTTCTAAAATGAATTCTTTTATATGAATACTTAATAAAAAATAGAATTCCAATAATTATTGATATATTCATTAATTACATGAAAATCATCGCGAACAATCACATAGGAATTGTTTACAAGATTAAAAAAATAAAAAATAAAACACGTTTTTTGCTTCCCTTATTTCGTCTATTAACTTTAACAACGATAATTCAAAGGAATAGAGTCTGTGGACTTATCGTCGTTAAAATGATGATTAGAAGGAAGGAGGGAAGCAAAAAGCATGATCAAAAAAAAATTAATCTTGTAAAAAACCCCACGTGATTGTTCGCTCGCTATGGTTTTCATGTAGTTAATAAATATATAATTAATTGTTGGAATTCTACTTTTTATTGTGAATCCATATCAAAGAATACGTTTCAGAAAAATAAAATCCATCTATAGGTTGTTATATTCGGGTTTGATGATTGATGTACATGAATAACATACCGTAACGAATAATGAAACATACGGGTATTAAAATAGATACAAATTTAATTGACAGTATCGTTAATAAGTGGATTCAGCATAGTAGAAATATCTGTTCGCCATATAGACAGGGGCGGATTTAACATCGTGGACCCCCTAGGCCGCCGGAAGATTGCTGCCCCCTTTCTGTAGTAAGAAAAGCAAGAAAGAGTATATTTGAGGTATTCCATACGGTTTCGAACGGTCAAAAACCCGACCCTCTCCAAAAAAGTTGTAATTTCACCATAATTCATCATTATTGACAAGAGGTTTTTGTAATTTTTTTCAGAATTTTTAGATCGTATTTTTTTGAGATATCGAAAAATTGAACTTTTTAAAAAACCCCTATATCTTAAAAACTGTTAGTCATACTAAAAAACGTTTAAGACATAAAAGTTGCAGTTTTAAATGAACTTTTGAAAACAAAATTTTGTAGATTTTTTTGAATGCAATAAACTTCCATTTCTATGAAAAATAGACTAAAATATTTTTTTTCAGCCAGTATGTCATGGTTGATTTTTCTTAAAAAAAAATCCAGAATATACTCTCAAGTGTATAGAGTGATCTCATATTTTTGTTTGGATGGTTGAGATACCCGTTTGATAGCTATGCGTTTTTATTCTTAATCTATTCGTTTAAGATCGATTTTTCATAAAAAAGAGAGATATTTATCTCTTTCCATTGGATTTTATAAAAATTGTGACACTATCCACAATAATGGAAGTTAAAAAATCAAATAAAAAAAGGGATTGGGGATTTTTAATTAGAAAAAGGGATTTTTAAAATGAAAAATCGATCTTAAACGGAGCATAGCTATCAAACGGATATCTCACCCATCCAAACAAAAATATGAGATCACTCTATACACTTAAGAGTATATTCTGGAATTTTTTAAGAAAAATCAAACATGACATACTGGCTGAAAAAAAATATTTTAGTCTATTTTTCATAGAAATGGAAGTTTATTGCATTCAAAAAAATCTACAAAATTTTGTTTTCAAAAGTTCATTTAAAACTGCAACTTTTATGTCTTAAACGTTTTTTAGTATGACTAACAGTTTTTAAGATATAGGGGTTTTTTAAGAAGTTCAATTTTTTGATATCTCCAAAAAATACGATCTAAAAATTCTGAAAAAAAATTACAAAAACCTCTTGTCGATAATCATGAATTATGGTGAAATTACAACTTTTTTGGAGAGGGTCGGGTTTTTGACCGTCGGGTTTTTGACCGAAACGGTATGGAATA
Source organism: Ichneumon xanthorius (assembly GCA_917499995.1). Lineage (NCBI taxonomy): Eukaryota > Metazoa > Arthropoda > Insecta > Hymenoptera > Ichneumonidae > Ichneumon > Ichneumon xanthorius. The sequence continues at coordinate 215,949 of CAKJTD010000077.1, read as the reverse complement.
TCTCATTTATAATCGAAATGCACGAAACAGCAGATAATAAACTAATCGTTTATTTCCCTTCTTTATTATGACGTACAAACAATCTTTTTTCTCGCTTTTTGAGCTGCGAACTCGTGAATCAAATTATCACAATTCAACGATCGCATTAATGGTGACTCGATGGAGAGAATCGCGAGAGCATTTAATCATTCTTCGCTCATGTTAGATCGGAGGTAATTTTTTACTCGCCGCAAACATGAGAAACTCCGTTCACCGGAGCAGTTTGTAACGGGGGTACAAACGAACATGCGTAGGGTTATGTCGACATTCGGATAAACAGTGTGAAGATCTTGATCGCGAACCCATTTTAATAATGTCCCCGCTGTTTCCTTTCCTTCTCGAGTTGTCTTCAACTGGCAGCGGAAATGCAGACACTCGTCTACAAAGCATTCTTCGAGATCGGAAGTGTAAGTCTCTTTCAACGCTGTTGCTTTCGCCGTGATTTCTGCCGGGTTTAACCCTTCAAGATTCCTGAGAAACGAAAATTTGTCGTAAAATTGCTCGTAGGCGTGACGGCGTTTTCGGAATTCGCAGAGAAGTCTATCTACGATGACTGTAAAAGTAGATATTCTCAGTTTTTCTCGTCCGGTCATTTCAGTTTCTTCCGTACACTCTCCCGGACGGATTGTTCTTTTTTTCTTGCGCCTTGAATCTTGTTCATATTCATGAAGTTTTGACAAGTTAAGAGCCTTTTCTTCATAGTCATCGAAGTTCTCGCGGGCTTCACTAATGAGACTAATCAACGAATCGTACAGTTGAACAACCGATTGTGTTCAACCGATTGAGCAGGAAACCCCAAAACACCGTCATGAAAGCCGTTTCCAATCTTTCCAGCTTCAAGCGGATACCCTTCGCTTCACACCTAGTGCTTGCCTTCTCTTGCTTATCATTTTCGAGGGCTAGCAGAGCACTGTCAATCTCATCCCACGATTCGTACAGGCTTTTGCACGCATCTGCACGCGCTGACCAACGAGTCACAGACAAGTTTTTAGTGTCCTCATTTTCCCTTTCGACTCTTCGACGGAGCAGCTTTGAACTTGTAAGATCTCCCAGCGATGCGTTGAGGCCGTGAAAAAATTAAACAGTTTTTGTGTAAGTCCGAAAAACGAACAAGCCTCTTCGCAACTTTCCGCTGCCGAATGCCCAACCAAATTTAAAGAATGGGCTGCACAAGGAACATATTCTGCATGCGGGGAAATTTTTTTTCTTTACTCATGCATGCAAAATCCTCGTTTGCGCACCATTCACAGGTATGTAAAATGGCTGATTCCCGCACGATACGCAAATGCGATGCGCAAAATACTTTCACTGGTGCGCAAAATGCCTTCACCCGTGCGCAAAATACTTTGCGCACTGGTTTTACTACTAGTGCCATCTAGCGTCGCAAACGGTTAGTATGTTACCAAGCGGTTGCTATGGTAACATCGAGGCGACCGAGGCGCCACAGCCATGCGCCATTGGGCATGCCTGTGAATGGTGCACAACTTGGATTTTGCATTGCCTTCGTAAAGAAAAAGATGGTTCGATACACGAGGCCATCTCGCTTCATGTGCACTGCTCGTTTGGCCTCTAGTATCGAAATATACTATTATGTGTGCTTGTAGCCCATTATAAATACCAGACATGTTCGAGGCGTTGTCGTATGATTGGCCGCGGCAATTCGCGATATCAATTCCAAGTTTTTTCATGGCTAAAGATATTGCGTCGGTCATCTCGATAGCTTTATGTCCGTTGTTGGCGATGAATTGGAGGAAATGCTCAACTGGTGAACCATCGTTCTGCACGTATCTCATAACGAACGTTAGTTGATCAATGTGTGCTATATCTGGCGAGGAATCAACTATTATAGAGAAGTATTTCGCTGACTTTATCTCAGTTAAAATCGTACTGGTCACTGTGTTTGCTATAAGTTGGATAAATTCGTCGCAGATCGTTGAAGACATATAGCTGTAACGTACGGGCGTATTACGTTACCATAAACCTCGCCGCGTGGAGCGCGACGAGTTTATATTTAATTTTGTTTCGGGATCGTTCCGGTTTCGTTCTATACAGAACGTCCCGCAATTTCGCTTAAGTATAAAATAATCGAATAACGGAGTTAGTTTTATTGGTAATTTATTAATGAAAGATTACCCGAGTGTAAGAACAAAATGATTTAGTAATTTTGAGCCGGCAAGCTCGCACGCATACAATCACGCATACACACACATACGTCGTACTTACAATATCTAACTCTAATTTGCTGTTCGTGGTCGCGGCCCTTTCCTTCCAACTTCTCCACACACTCGCACTCTGCTCTCCTCTCTCTCTCTCTCACACCGTGAACACGCTCTTAAAACTACACGACTAAGTAGTTCGTGGCGCGAATAATAACACTTATGCCTAGCACGTTCAGGCTTATCACCGCGACGCAATACACTGTCCGGCTCCTACGATTCTATCGGCTTACGCGATTTGTACCGAATCGCGGAACTCCTTCGAGATTTTAAGATCGCTCTGCGGGAGCTGTAACGAGGAGTTTTTCCGAAGTTCAAGCTTACGCTTTCGATGTCTCTCCGGGACTGTCCTCCCTGGCTCGTACATCCGCCGATCTCTCGACCGACGGGTGACGCGCCGGGGAGGATTTCTGCAAGATCGCGAAATTGTAACTCGCTTGAGCGGAGGCGACAGGAGACATTTGCATGTCTCCCCGAGCCCTCGACTCTCGAGAAAAATATCGCGCGACCCGCGTCGCATAGAATAACGCCGCGGTTGGCGCGATATAGAAAGAATTAACACGGGAAATTAAATACTGAAAAGGCAACGGAATACATCCTGTGTATGCCGATACCTTGACAGTCAATCCCGCGCTGACGAGCCCGAACGTGCCATTCCGCGAGTTCTGTCGCAGAAAAATTTAGAAATAAAAAAACGAACGCTGCGCGGAACGTGACATCCCTCCCCCCTTAAGAGTCGACGCCCTCGTCGACCCGATCATCGGGATGATCGAATAGGCAAGCGCGCCAACTCGGCGGGTCGTGGATTTAACAAAATAAAAATAAAATGAAAATAAAATAAAAATAAAATAAAAATAAAAATGAAATTAAAAATAAGCTTGCCGGCTAAATATTTTAAAAGTAATAAAAATAGAACAAAAGATATAAAGTCAGTAGGAAAAAAACAACAAAGATTATTTATACGATACCGACAACTTGCGAGGCACGACACTTCACTTAAAGTTTTTAACACGGTGCCCGTTCCGACGGGTAACGACGCGGTGGTGGCCGTAATCGCTTGCCGTCGGCACTCTCGATATAGCGACGGCCGTGTTCCCTCGCCGTCGACAGCTGGGCTGATGCGACGGCCGGGTTCCCTCGCCGTCGACACGTTCAGTCCTCTTCGTCGAAGATTTCTGAGCCAGCATCGGTCTCGTCCTCATCATCCGATGATCCCGAAGCACCCTCAGAATCGTTGCTCTCGAGATCCTCCGAATCCTCGCTGGCCAGAGCCGAAGCGAAAGAGGCTGTAGCCACCGTCTCCGGGCCTATGGAGTTTTCCGATCCCTCGGTTTCGTCACGATCGACAGACGGTGCCTCTCGTCCCGATCCCTCGGCCGTTGATTCGGCGTCGTCCCTGGTGTCGTTGGAATCGCTGCTAGGCGTAGCCGGTCGCATGGCCCGCTCCAACGCGATCGCCCTGGCTCGCAGGATGTCCTCGATTTCGCCGAGGCGTCGCTCGGCGGACGCGAAGGCATCGTCCACATTTATTGCAGGGACTGCGGCAGCGTCCGCTGGGCCTCCGCTGGCCGCGGCCGCATCCCGACCTTCCTCGGGGTTACCGTCGGCTGCCGCTACGCCAAGCTCATCGCCTCCGAGTACGTCGGCGACGGCTCGACGTAGGTTTTCCATGAGGGAGTAAATCCGCTCCCGGTCGGAGTCGAGAAGGGGTCGCATGGCGTGCGGCCCTGTCCACCGAACAAACGCGACGTCCTCCCCGGGCTGCAGCTCTATCGCGGAAGTCTGCGTTCCCTTCTCCTTGGTTGTGACCTGGGCCTGGATGCCCTTGTCCTTCACGGCGACTCTGCCCCTTTTTGGCCTTGTGGCTATAAAACTCATGGACCTTATCGTTGCTGGTTTTTTCACCCCGGATCCCGGGTACATCCACGCCAGAGCCGGCGGCAGATCTCCCAGGCCGCCAGTCATCCCCTCCGCGGCGGAGGGCAGCGGCAGAGCCGACCGTCCCCCGGCAGCGTTTTTCGGAACGGCGCCGAGTCCGGTCGGCGGAATCAGCCGATCGGCCACCTGCGACTCCCGTAGCTCTTCAACTCGCTGGATATAGCGGGCGAGACAAGCTCCAGCGTGCTGCTGCTTTTCTCGCTCGCCGAAACCATCCCCGCACAGCGCACACACGTGAAACCCGCGGCTTCCCATAAGCCGCCCCTCGAAGCACTGTTCCCAACCTGGGCAGTCCGGCGCCCGCTTGCCGCAACACACGCACTTGCCCTGGAGCGTCGAGGTCACTATTCGCAGGTCCATAATGTCGCTTTATTTGTGTCACAACACTGAGTTTTTTTTTTTTTTTTTTTTTTTTTTTTTTTTTTTTTTTTTTTCAAATAGATCCGACCCGAGTCGTTGGTACGCGAACTTTGTTCCTTTTAATTGCAACACGCAGAAGAGTCGAAGTTGACGCACGGACGCTCGGAGCTAATCTGCTTTGTAATTTTTCTTCGGTGGTGAGCCTCGCACCATCGCCAATGTGATATGGTGGGAGGTACAGGGGCCCTACGAGGGCCGTCGGTCACCTAATCCTGCACCGGGTCTTGCGGAGGGAGCGAGCGCGACGACGTTTTGTCTCGGCGCTCGACTCCACTCGAGATAACGGCGTCTTTCTTCGAATCCTCGGGGACTGCTGAGTCCGCACTCCGACGCGAGGTACTGGGAGAGCGATAACTTTGTTTCGACTGTGGTGATGACTGAGTCCCTCGGCCACACTCGATACTCGCTCTACGTTTGAGTTTTATTTCTTCGGGCTTTGATTTCTTCTTGCACGCTGCACAAAGACCCGAGACCAAATTCCAGGCTCTCGCACGTGATAAATATAACACGAACGTTCCAGCTAGGAAAGCCTGGACGGAAAATCCGATGAGGAACAGGCTATGCTGTTGTTGCCGGTCGCGCCGATGCGTTCCGATTTCTCGGACCCGGTTTTCGATTTCGAATAGCGATTCTCCGTCCTCTTGAATTTTCCAAGAGCTCGTTCCCTTTAAATATTTACCGGAGTTTTGGGTTTCTTTAAACAATGCCATGGTTGTGGTCAGATTTAACAACCCAGGCACTATTATTGAAATATTTAATGTTACATCGGGCAAATAAAAATATTGCTCGCGACTTTCATACGTTCGTATGCCCGTCAAGGCGGTCGTACGCGTTCGTCCGACGCAATTAGGGCTCAAGTGCAATATTCCCGCGCCGTCCAATGTTGTCGTGGTTTCAACACTTCCCATACACAGGATGTGTATTATTTCCCGTTCGTTGAGGGAGAATAACCACCCCCCTTGGGACGGCAAATGCGCCCAGAAAGCTCCATGCTGCGGTCTTATTCTTATATTGCATTTGCGATAAGCCGCCGGCGACGGATGATTCAGCATAATTGCCTCGCACTGCTCCGATGTCGAGACCTCGTGAAGCGGTGTTTCCATGGAGCAAATATATTTTTGCTCGAGGTGCTTGCAGCTTCCGATATAGATGGAATCTGCCAGGAAATACGAACGACGATCCGCCGACACTGCGATGTAGTCCGTCGCCGGTGTGATATGAGCGGATCCCGTTTGGTTGACGTCATTTTGAGGTACCGGCCATGGATGCATTCGGTACAGGATATAATTCATGCGATCCAAGAGCGGTATATGGGTCACGATTAGCATTCTTCCGCCGTGAAAAACCAAATCGGCATGTGCTACACGAGCGAGCAGTTCGCCGCGTAGATACTCGGCGGAGAGAGGAAATTCAAACTCCGGAGTTCGCGCCTGGATCTCGCGTGAGACGGCCAATAGCTGTGCCGCTGAGAGCACGGCTGGGTCGTAGCGACCGTCTCTGGCGGCCGTTATCACGCGCAGATACTGTCCGCACGCCTCGATGTAGCGGTCGACTTTCACCTCCACGCGACGAGCATAGTTGACGAGCTCGATCCGGAATATTACTTCAGCGGTGTCCTTCGTGACACCCCCGAGAGCTTTATAGAGCGCGCGGATGCGTTTCGACATCTCGTCGACCCTCTTCGTTTCCGACACATGTTCTTCGTGCAGCTCTTGTAGTTTGGAGCTAGTGAGATGCATTTGTTTGCCTATCAAGTGAGTAAGATTCGCTTGATCGGCAAACAGTCTGTCGATTTGTCCGTTGATATATTCAGCGTCCTCTTCATTCATCGTCCCGAAAAGCGATTTACTCAGAGATCCGATAAATCCCAGAGGCACCGAACGTCTCTTCATCGATCTTATCATCGGATCGACGACGGGGTTGACCGGTAAAGAGTCGTGCGAAATTGTTGACAATTCAGCCGCGCACATTTTCGCGTGTCCGATACGGCTGAGAAGATGTTCCGAATTTATTAATTCTTGACATTTCCCGCGCGGAAAATTAGTCCCGAGAAAAAGATTATACGTCACTTCGCGGCACCGTTCGAGAAGATTTATTATGTGTTCTTCTTCCTTCGGAAAGTCGCTCAGGAATTTCTCCACATCGATGAACGTTGTCACTTTCCAGTCCACATGCTGCAGTCGGAGCGTAACCACACGCTCGTAGTAAAGTCCTGGTTGATTGGTTACGGGCGTAATATGATAAGCATTTTCGGGGCTTAAATTTCCCCGCACGATGACTATCACGCCCACAATCGCGATTAGAAGCTTCATTGTTCCTTGGCGGGCCCTTCGTTGTCACTATTGCGCGTCTGCAAACACAGTTCTTAATCTATTTATTCGCAGTTTACACAGGTTTGTTATCATCCTAATACGCTCGTCACACTGAACAATTTATTATTCTTGCCGTAGAGATTCGACACGAGTAAGAAATGCACAATTAGACGGCTATTCGACTGTGACTCTGAGACAGCTGTTTCCTGTCTCTCTCTGTCGTAGGCCTCGCGTTACGCGTCGTGCCTTCGCACGGCACACAACGTTCGAATCTTTATGGCTTACAATTTTCATTCATACATCATTCATATGCCAGCTTAACTTTGTCGAAATGTTTACGAATTCTAACTCCGTTAGGGGCTTCTAATATGACATTACTTAGATCTGAAATTTCTATTATTTTATATGGCCCGTGGTATTGACAGTCGAGTTTCCCCTTTCGCGGCTCTTTTAATACGTAGACACTGTCGCCTACTTTGCCTTCGAAAGGACGGACCTTTTGATCGTAATAAAATTTCGTTCGCTCCTTTGCCTTGTTGAGATTCTCTCCAGCGATCGCGCGTAATTCCGACAATCGTTTAATCAGCGCGATGGTGAAAGAATTATACGTCTCTAATTTATTGCCCACCGGAAATTCACTCGGTAGTCGAGGTAATTTCCCGTAAACAATTTCATATGGCGTAAAATTCGTCGCCTCGTGTACGCTAGAATTATAGCATAATTCTGAATACGGCAACAAGCGATCCCAATCATCATATGTCGTAGCATAATTTTTTATATATTCGACTAACATTATGTGGCTTCTCTCGAGTGCTCCGTTTGTTTGCGGACGATACCCGGAAGTAGTCAAATGTTTTATGCGGAATATTTTCGCGATCTCTGCAAAGAGGCTGCTAGTGAAAGCTGAGCCCCGATCCGTGAGAATCGCGCGCGGTGCACCGAACTGCGCGATTAATCGTCGCGCCATGGCCTCGGCGATAGTCGTGGCCTTGAGGTCCGGTATTGCTTCGGCGAGACAATATTTTGAAAGGTTGTCCTGCATGGTAAGAATATGTTTATTCCCATGCGGAGTAGTCGGCAACGGCCCTACAGTATCGAGAGACACTTTATCGAATGTATCGGCCGCTGTATCAGTTAGTAGCATCGGCTCGCGAGTTTTAGCTCGGACGAGCTTCTGCTCCTGACATCCCTTACATCGTCTGATGAAATTTTGAATTTCATTTCGAAGTGAGGGCCAATAAAAACGTTCCCGAATTTTTCGGTAGGTTTTCGTCACCCCTCGATGTCCTCCTACTAGGCTCGAGTGAAATTCTTCGATTATCCGAGGGCGCAGTTCCTCCGTCGGCAACTGTAAGCCGCCATAACAGACGGTCACGCCGATCCCGGATTTCCCGAATATTTCATCCAATATATGGACAATCCGTCCACTCGGTAAATCGTCTGAAAAATCGCCCGAACGCGAAATTCGAAAAGATTCGACATCTGTGCGCTCAAGAATTTTTTCCAAGTTCCTTAATCCCTTTATTATGTTATCCTCGGTAGTACGATCGAAGTAACGGGACTTTACGACGACGCCGTAAACCTTTCGCCCCCCGATCGGTGTTACAGCTATCTGTCCGAGTTTTAGACCTTTGGTTTTTATTTCGGACGCGTCAATTTTCCCGAGGTCGGCCAATAATCTTCCGATTATTGTCGTCAACTCGCCGTCCGCTGAGATAAAATGTACATAATTATCCGCCCTGTAGGTTAAACACTCTCGAGTGCCAACCACCGGACGAACAGATTTTTCTAGGATTTGCTTGTCGGATTTTTCACTCGGACTATCCGTTTCGGGATCGGAGGAAGACAATTCAATGACTTGGAAATCACTTCCCCCCGTTACCGAATTTTGAGCGGACGACGGAATCGTGGGTGAACTCACGGTTCCCTCGGTCGCCTCCCCCCTAGATTTTTCTCGGGCAATTGTTCGAGTACTATGGGGGGTCGACCTCGCATCGGGGATGATACCCGAAGGGGGCAACGACCATCTGACCGTTCGGCGCGGCTTGTTAAGGATATTTGACGCATCGGTCGCGACGTCAGGCGCGCTGTTCTTTCCAGCCTCGCTTTCGTCATCGGCCTCTGTGCCATCCTCCGCGTTGCCGACCGGTCTCGCTCCCTTCTGGCTCACGCGCCGAAGCAACTCGTTCTCGGTCACGCCAGACTCTTTTTCCGATAATTTCTCTAGTCTTCGGACTAATTCGTGATCATCCCCGGATGCCTCGAAAGGATCGATTTCATCGAGAATCTGCTGAGCTTCCGGGTCGATCTCGTCTCCTTCAGAAACAAAATCTGGCCATTCGAATTTATCTTTTTCCGACACGATCTCGGCGGCCGTTTGCTTTTCCTTTGCAAAACGTTCCTCCAACAATCGTATCGTTTCGTCGAATTTATTTATCGATTCTCTTATTCGACCTGTTTCGTCTCGGATCTGCATGCCGTCTGTTTTAGCATGCCGTTCCTCCAACGAGCGCAGAGATTTGTCAAATTTTGATATCGATTCTCGGATCGATTGTGGTGTGAATTCCGAGCTTCCGGACGGCAAGATTTCCGCGATTGGCTGGAACTCTTCGTCATCCTCGGTATCTGTCACAGGTGGATTTAGCGCTACAGCGATATCTGTGCCTGTTGCCTCAGCGGCAACAGAAGGGCCAGGCATCGTCTCGGGATCCACGTTATCCGTGACGGTAACAGGCTCGACGGGTGTGATCGGCCGCTTCGGTGGAAGAAGAGGCACCGGCAACGTGTTGCGATGCACACGCTCCGCGGGGACATCCGAAACGTCCGAGCTCGAGTCTACCTCTTTGTAATTCGGTGGCGGAGCAGGCACGGGACGTAACTTCGCACGCGTGCGTGCAGCCACCGCGTCTTGCCCAGATTTTGACGTAGACGAAGCTCTCTCTCGGCTCGCGGACAACGCTGGCTTTAGTATCGATTTCGGCTTCAAGATTTGACGTTTCGAAGCCGCGCCCTTACTAGCGCAAGAAGACGTAATCGGTAGTACCGCGTGAACCTCGCGCGTCTCCTTCTCCGCGTCCGAGTCGCTACTATCGCTGGAACTCGATTTTTCCGGATTTACTGGATTACGCGAGAGAGCATCGGCATTCACGTTCAACCGTCCTGGCTTATAAACGAAATCGAAATCATACTTTCGTAACCGCATTTTCCACCGCGCGAGCCTCTTGCCTGGATCGAGAGTCGTTCGCATCCATTTGAGAGGCTCATGGTCGCTTACGAGAGTGAACTTCTTTCCGTACAAATATGTCGCGAATTGTTCGATTGAATCAATAATCGCGAGACATTCTTTCTCAGTTGTTGAGTAATTGGCTTCGGCCGGAGAAAATACACGCGAATGGTACGCGACGGGAAGATCGAAATCATCGTGCTTCTGCGACAATACGGAGCCGAGCGCGAGATCCGACGCGTCCGTTGTCAACGTAAACGGCTTCGTCACATCAGGATACTGCAGTATTGGTTCCCTGCAAAGGGCTTTTCGCAGACTCCGGAAACTCTTCTTTTCTTCTCTTCCCCAGCGGAAGGCTTGTCCCTTTTTCAATAAATCCGACAGCGGCTTAGATCGCGCAGCAAAGTCCTTAATGAAACGGCGATAATAACCGGTTAAACCGAGAAACTCTCGAATGTTTTTCTGGTTTTTCGGATCCGGAAAGTTTCGGACGGACTCGAGTTTTTTCGGATCCATCCGTAGACCCTCGCAGCTCACGATGTGGCCAAGATAAGCCACCTCTCTGCGCAAAAACTCGCACTTGTCGGGCTCTAAGCTCAGGTTCGCTTCCTCTAGACGCATCATGAGTCGGCGAACCTTGATTGCGTGTTCTTCAAGAGATTTCGCGAATACTACGACGTCATCCAGGTAGACGAATAATTCTGTCCCCTGGAGTCCTACCAGCACGCGATCCATCAGACGCTGAAACGTCGCGGGAGCGTTCTTCAGACCTTCCGGCATTCTACAATACTCGTAGTGGCCGTTCGGCGTGGAAAACGCGGTCTTACAAGCATCCCTAGCATGCATCGGAATTTGTTGAAAGCCGCTGGCCAAGTCGAAAGTCGAGAAATATTTGGCCTGGCCCAGCTGTTCCAAGATTTCGATCATATTTGGTAGCGGATACGCATCTGAGATCGTTTTCTCGTTCAATTTTCTGAAATCGATGACCATGCGCATCCGGGGTCGTCCTTGCGAATCAGGTTTCTTCGGCACAATCCACACCGGTGAATTGTACGGAGACCGAGAATGGGTTATTACTCCGTCGCCGAGTTTCTTCTGTACCTGATTTTCGAGCTCGCTACGGTAAACTACGGGAAATCGATACTGCTTCGCGTTTACCGGTAAATCGTCGATTGTCGGGATTCGATGATAGACGAGATCGGTTCGTTGCAATTTGTCTCCCGGAAGTTTAAATCTATACGGGAATTCCTCGATCAGTTTACAAACGTGTGTGCGTTCGGTACCGCTGAGGTGATCTAGTCGTAATATTTTCATTATCGCGCCTACCCTGTCGGTGGGAGGGGCAACGTCCTGATCGGTATCAGACGGGTCCGATAACGAATCGTCCTCGTCTGGATGGCCATATTCGAATGGCTCGAGTTCTTGGGGAGGCAGTTCGATTTCTACGTCTTCGAATCGCGTATTAATTGCCAAGACGTGGCAAGTCCCCTCTTGATTTTTCACGATCGCGTTACCGATGTAGACCCCCGCGAGTGTTGCTATCCGCGGCAAGTACCCCTCGTTCAGGATATTGTTCGCGACGGGTAGTGCGATCTGTTCACGCATGCGCGCGCGTAATTTGAATTTCCTATTCGCGGGCTCTTCATGCGTTATTAATACTTTTTCCGCGTTTCCGTGTTCGAACGCAGGATTTCCAAGAAAAGGTTTAGGTCGAATCGGATCATCTCGCGTGACTAGAGCTTTATGGTGGAAGGATATTTCGGCTCCTTCCTCATAAAAATATGGTTTACCGATAAGGGCATCGCTTTTTAGTGGCAAATGTCGCAAGACGTAAAACTTCGTCGGTCTTTCCGAAAAATGGAGGAAAACCGACCCTAACGTAGGAATCTGAGTTTCCTCTAAACCGGTTATCCAAATTACATCATCGGTATTAACTGTTAATTTTTCATGGAGGGCGCTCAGTTTGATTAGACTAGTTGCGGAGCCCGTATCCAGGAAGAATTTACCCGTCTTATGACGTAGCTCCGGAGCTGTCATCTCTACTGCTGGGTCCTCGACGGGGTCTGGGGTCCAGACGACGAGACATTGTTCTCCAGGAACTTCACGGACTGTTGGCCGTCGGGAGATCGAGCTGGCAACCTCGGTGAAGGTGGTCTGTTTTGGCCCGCCGTCGGTGCTCCGAGACGAGCCTCCTGCGAGTTTAAATGAGCGTCATTGCTCGGCTGTGGCTGTACGTATGCCCGGTTCCACGGACAACACGGACAACCCCGACCGTACCAGCAATAACGGTCACCGCAACCCTCCGTCCGAGGATTAAATTCGGATCGACGGTTCATCCGAGGAGACAAGGACGCATCTCGTCGTGCAGGCTGATTCGAGCTGAAATTTCTATACCCATCCGGTCGCGGGGAATTCGCGCGCGCTTCCGACTGATTCGTACGCGGCACGAATTCTCGTCGTTCTCCGTCGCGCGAAAAAAAAACTAACGCTTCTGTCCGTTCTTCCTGTCGTTGCGAAGGAAGATTCGTGTCTAAATATTCCGCGAGCTCGTAAGCCTCTTCGAGGGTTTTGGGCTTTTGGAGGAGCACTCCCGCGCTCATCTGTGATGGCAGCCCTCTGATGAAAGTACCACGACCCATACACACCCGTACAGCGGATCCTTGTCTTCCGCCGGCGGTTCGGCGCCGTACTCAACTCGATACGCGTTTCTACCGCACGCGATGACTGTTCGAACCCTATCGTAAAAGTCGCCGACCGATTCGTCCTTCGACATACGCATCGACGATAGTTTTGAAATATAATAATCGTACGTCTTACCGGTCGTGTGACGTTTCTTCAATGTTTTTACCAGATCCGCGATCGTGTTGATCTGTAATCCGTGTAAGCAATTACGTACCGCGCCACGTAATTTACTAATAACGATAGCGACATAATCGCTTTCTTCCGTGGCCGGGACGCTTACCGCCAGGTTCTGCACGTCCTGCAGGAAATCTCTTAGGGAGATCCCCTGCCCGTCGTACAGGGGCAGATTGTTAAATCGATTTTGCAGGGTCATGCCCTGCATCATGGTCGTCATGTTCTGCACCGAGGTGGCAGACACGTCAAGGGCACGCGCGATCGCTGGATCCGGGTCAGTCATGATTTATTTTAATTATTATTTCAATCGAAGTAACTCGACTGACAATACCCGGAAAGGAATAAAACTAAAAAAAAAAAAACAAGTGATTTTAAAATTCAAAGAAAAAAACGAAATTACGGGAAGTAACCGGGATCCCACTTCTGACACCAGTTTATATGTAACGTACGGGCGTATTACGTTACCATAAACCTCGCCGCGTGGAGCGCGACGAGTTTATATTTAATTTTGTTTCGGGATCGTTCCGGTTTCGTTCTATACAGAACGTCCCGCAATTTCGCTTAAGTATAAAATAATCGAATAACGGAGTTAGTTTTATTGGTAATTTATTAATGAAAGATTACCCGAGTGTAAGAACAAAATGATTTAGTAATTTTGAGCCGGCAAGCTCGCACGCATACAATCACGCACACACACACATACGTCGTACTTACAATATCTAACTCTAATTTGCTGTTCGTGGTCGCGGCCCTTTCCTTCCAACTTCTCCACACACTCGCACTCTGCTCTCCTCTCTCTCTCTCTCACACCGTGAACACGCTCTTAAAACTACACGACTAAGTAGTTCGTGGCGCGAATAATAACACTTATGCCTAGCACGTTCAGGCTTATCACCGCGACGCAATACACTGTCCGGCTCCTACGATTCTATCGGCTTACGCGATTTGTACCGAATCGCGGAACTCCTTCGAGATTTTAAGATCGCTCTGCGGGAGCTGTAACGAGGAGTTTTTCCGAAGTTCAAGCTTACGCTTTCGATGTCTCTCCGGGACTGTCCTCCCTGGCTCGTACATCCGCCGATCTCTCGACCGACGGGTGACGCGCCGGGGAGGATTTCTGCAAGATCGCGAAATTGTAACTCGCTTGAGCGGAGGCGACAGGAGACATTTGCATGTCTCCCCGAGCCCTCGACTCTCGAGAAAAATATCGCGCGACCCGCGTCGCATAGAATAACGCCGCGGTTGGCGCGATATAGAAAGAATTAACACGGGAAATTAAATACTGAAAAGGCAACGGAATACATCCTGTGTATGCCGATACCTTGACAGTCAATCCCGCGCTGACGAGCCCGAACGTGCCATTCCGCGAGTTCTGTCGCAGAAAAATTTAGAAATAAAAAAACGAACGCTGCGCGGAACGTGACATAGCTAGTGTGACCGCTGCCCAAATTACCGTATCGTGTAATATGATCGGCAAGGATCGAATTCAGCGAGGAGCTCCAGCGTCATCAGGTAATCACCGTTGTTCGGCGATCAAAATTTTTCGTCATGACCTCTGAATGGTAGTCCTCGTGATGAAAAAGCTTTTACGGCTGCTGCCACGCGCTTCAGTACGTTTTTCCAGTACGTTATTTCGTCATCGAGTTGTACTGTCAGCTGACGGTCGACATGGCCAAGAATGTTACCTCTCTTCTTCACATTAATAATACACTATTTATGAACTGAAGAACCTTCGTGCTGAGCAACTCGATGGGCGGCGTTCTTCCAGTCATTGAATCCTACACTGCCAAACTGAGATCCACCATCAAACGCAAGACATGGTCCACAATAAATTCGCGTAGTTCTTTCTGAATAGATCAACCAGCTTCTTGGGGCTTTTTCTCCATTCAACAGCTTTCGTTCGAACAAAGACTTCGACAAGTACCGGGCACGATCGTCGTATTCACGTTTGCTGAGAGAAAAATCGGCATCTAAATTTTGGGGCACGCCGTTCATCGCTATGGTGTCCCTGGTATTATCATTTATAGTCCATTTCGCTAGTAGAAAGGACTCGGTCTGTCGGTTGTTTGATGATTCCGTTGGACTATCAACACTTGACACAGCGTTAATCGTAGCAGAGTCAGTAGGTTCACCGCAGGTACTAGTACTCGGAGTCTCGATATTCTTACCACTGATACTTCCACTAGTACTGGTCCTCGGAGCAGCAGAAGAGCAATAATTGTCCAGATCATTCCGATTTTACTCAGACCTCGTGAAAAACGTGTCCAACTTGCTCATTTTTTTAATTACATTTACTTCTTTTTCTGTCTTCTCTTTCGCTCGCTTTCTGAATTCAGATCCGCTAAACTTTTTCCGTCCATCACTCATCTTCTCAAAATAAATTATAGCACAAAGATCACTAGATATTAAATCACTAAAAAAATGCAACTGAGAAGTTACATACAACTCGCTCGTGTCTCAATCAACGTTTGTTATCCGTGACAATACGTAGCATTCTGAATACTGCCTCCGTGCCGACTAGAAGTATCGAGAACGTGCAGGCCTGAGCACGCTGCCGCCGGTTAGAGGACGATACATTGTAATAGGTGCACAAGTAAACAAACCTTGACTCTGGACCCAAAAAAATAATTTATTTGACGGGCGCCCCACAAATAAATATTTGTTTGGTTTAAATGTGTATTTATTTGATTTAAATAAACATTTATTTAAATTAGTTAAAATATTTATTTAAGCCGAATAAATATTTATTTGCAGGTGCCCGTCAAATAAATTATTTTCGAGGTGTAAAGTTTCAATCAACTATAAACCGTCAGAATCAATAAATTATTTACAATAACAGTGTAATGATTAAACCACAAAATACTTTTTTCAAGAAAGTAAAAATGGTACGCCAAGTACTAATAAAACGTTCAGAAAATATGTTTATGAAAAAAACCTCTTAAAAATTAAAAAAATCTAGCAAAACAGATGTTTATTCGAACAATAAAAAAAATATATATGTGTATCAAAATGTAAAAAAAAAAAATCGAAAAAATCAAATCAAACCAGCCAAGTAGTATTACAAAGATCTAAAAAGAAAAAAAAATACAAGATGTAAAAAATCTTGAAAAAAAAAACTTGGCGTGCCAGTTTTTTTCCAATCACTGTCGTACATAGTTCATTCAAAAATTATTTTTAAAAACTGGCACGCCAAGTTTTTTTTTCAAGATTTTTTACATCCTGTATTTTTTTTTCTTTTTAGATTTTTGTAATACTACTTGGCTGGTTTGATTTGATTTTTTCGATTTTTTTTTTTTTTACATTTTGATACACATATATTTTTTTTTTAATTGTTCGGATAAACATCTGTTTTGGTAGATTTTTTAATTTTTAAGAGGTTTTTTTCATAAACATATTTTCTGAACGTTTTATTACTACTTGGCGTACCATTTTTACTTTTTTGAAAAAAGTATTTTGTGGTTGATTTCACCTATTATTTCCTGTAAATGCAATTTTCTTCTTAGTCTTAATCTTGAGGAGGAAAGTAGAATTAACAAATTCGTTTGTACTAACTTTTATTTGATTCTTTTTTGCACGAGATCAATAATGATTAGCAATTTATGATACGTATTTACAACTCGCGCTTAAATTGTAAAATAGTAAGGGAACTTTAAAGCTTCAAACTAGAAAATTAAAAGTACTCAACAAGGCCCAGTTTTCTTTCAAAAAAACTGTTTTCACTGCAATTTCTATTATTATCCCTGTAGGGGAGAGCGGGGCAAAACGGGGTTTTTGGGCAAAACTAAATTTTCCAATCATTTTTGGTTCGAACAAGGTGACAAAACTGGGCAGAAAAGCCTGATGTATCCGATAGGGCGAATTCCGGCATCCAAAAATTATTAGAAAATGACGTTTTGCCCAAAACCCCGTTTTGCCCCGTTGCCCCATTTTGCCCCGCTCTACCCTACCTGCCAATCTCGTCTATAAAGATGATACAGGGCTGCAGTTTAACAGCTAATGAGAATACAGCAGCAGTTAATTTCTGACTTTCGCCATACCATTTGTCAGTCACAATGCTCACATCTAAATTTATGAAACGAGTGTTGGTCTCTTTGGCTGTTGCTTTGGCGATCATAGTTTTACCACAGCCAGGTGGTCCGTGCAGCAGTACACCCTGCAAAAAAAGAAAAACAATATTTAACATTCTTCTATGCGCATCAATAGAATAGACTATATCACATGACAGATATAACAAACCTTCGGCGCCTGGGTTAACTGAGAGTCTTCGAACAGATCTTTCCTCTGAATAGGCAATACAACTGATTCTTTGAGTTCTTGAATAAACGATTCGAGTCCCGCTGTGTTGTCCCATGATACATTGATATCACTAGGATTGACGAGATGGCTGGCTATCATCATCTCGTAGTCTGACAATTGATCCGTGTCAATGGGCGCTCCCAGGGCACTGTCTTCGGCTATTTGTCCTCCTCGTCGAAACTCGACGGTCTCCTCCTCGTCGAAATCCTTCTCGACGGTCTCCTCGTCGAAATCCTTCTCGACGGTCTCCTCGTTGAAGTCGTCCTCGACGGTCTCCTCTTCGTCGAAATTCTTCTCGACGGTCTTCTCGTCGAAGTCGTCCTCGACGGTCTTCTCGTCGAAGTCGTCCTCGACGGTCTCCTCCTCGTCGAAATGTTCCTCGACAGTCTCGTCCTCGTCGAAGTCCTCCTCGATGGTCTCCTCCTCGTCGAAGTCGTCCTCGACGGTCCCCTCTTCGTCGAAACTCGACGGTCTGCGCCTCGTTGAAATCGTCCTCGACGATTTCCTCCTCGTCGAAATTGTCCACGACGGTCTCCTTCTCGACAAAATTGTCCTCGACAGTCTCCTCCTTGTCAAAACTTGACGGTCTCCTCGTTGAAACTCGACGGTGTCCTCCTCGTCGAAATCCCTTTCGACGGGCGCCTCGTCGAAGTCGTCCTCGACTGTCTCCTGCTATGTACGTATTCCTGATACGTTCCTGAAAACAGAAAATGAAAAAAGAATAAACACATAACAAACTATGTGAGTATTTTACGTTGAGATACCCATTGATTCTTTTATTTATTTATTTATTTTTTGAGGTTAAGGCCAAGAAAAAAGATATTAATAACAAAAAATTAAACATTTTAGGTTAACCCCAACCAAAATAAATTTTAAAAATATGGGACGATAAAATATATGTACTCACCAGGTCTTCGTTGCCGAAATCGAGCCGTCCGAAAATTATCGCGTAAACTCATGCACAATCGATCTCCTCACACCCATATTTCACGTTCACTTCATTATAACTCGGGAACCGCTGGACGATTATGATCGTAATTAGGCCCATTGGAAAGCTTGGGTCCGAATTATATAATAAAAGTGTCCTTAAAAATTCGCTCCGATGCTTCGTTGCCGATGTACTTTATCACCTCACACCCGTATTCAGGTTCACGCACAATCGAAACATTTTGGATCGATTCCTGATCGCGATCATCGTACACAAGAATCCACCAAACGAATGTGTTCGGAATTAAGCAAACTGGAAAGCTTGGATAGACATTCTATAGTAAAATTTGAATATCATTTCGATCCGATGATTTATTTGTGAGGTAACGTAGTGCAACCAAATACTTCCGGCATTTTGGAGTATAACTACTTGGTAGCGTACTTCGCACACTTAAAAAATTTCTTTTAAGTACTTGGCGTCGAGACGCTACCGCGTCTCTTGATTTTAAAAAAATCGCCAGAATTTTGCCGCCTCCTACATTTTGCCGCCCTAAGCCATGACCTACTTGGTCTATGCAGAAATCCGCCCCTGTATATAGATCATGCAGATATAGATATGCCAGTTGAAATGTTCTGTATCTAATAAAAAAATCTGACACTTATTTTACTCGTAGATGCATATTTGATACGGAAAAAATTCGTCTAAAAAAATCATGAAATCCAAAAAATTTGAAATGACAAAATTGAAACGGTTCGATCGATTTTCATGATATTTTAATGGGATCATCGGGTGATGATATTCGACGTGTATACGCATTTTTAGCCCGATAGCTAAAAAATTGAGAGCGCTGCAGTACGTATAGACATTTTCGAAGAAATAAAAAATGGCGTACAAAAAAAACAAATGAACAATTTTGGACGAAATTTTGAACAAAGATTGATTATTAACCACACAAGTTATGTGCAAAATTTCAGCCGGATCCGTGGAGGCGTTCTCGAGTTATAGCGGTTTGAATGTTTCGCTTCCGACGCGCACGCGCACGCACACGCACACGCACACGCACACGCACACGCGCGGACATTTTTTCTAAATGTGATTTTTCGATGTTTTGGAACATTCTGAACACGTTTTCATAAAAATCTCGAAACTGTTCTTTTCTGCATCACAAAGCTTCCTCTATGAGGAAGCAAAACATATTAAATTAAAGTTCCCGTAAAACTTGAGTTATACGGGTATCGAAATTTCTTCAATTTTCATATAAATAAATATGAAAGAAAGCAACGGTATTCGTTCCAGGTCCCTGTGGCAGAAAAGACTGCGAATACAAGTTCCGCGCAGGCTCTCGCTGGGGCGGCGGTGCAGCCACAAGAACAGCAGCAGCTTCACCAGCAGCGACAGCGACAGCGACAGCGACAGCGACAGCGACAGCGACAGCGACAGCGACAGCGACAGCGACAGCGACAGCGACAGCGACAGCGACAGCGACAGCGACAGCGACAGCGACAGCGACAGCGACAGCGACAGCGACAGCGACAGCGACAGCGACAGCGACAGCGACAGCGACAGCGACAGCGACAGCGACAGCGACAGCGACAGCGACAGCGACAGCGACAGCGACAGCGACAGCGACAGCGACAGCGACAGCGACAGCGACAGCGACAGCGACAGCGACAGCGACAGCGACAGCGACAGCGACAGCGACAGCGACAGCGACAGCGACAGCGACAGCGACAGCGACAGCGACAGCGACAGCGACAGCGACAGCGACAGCGACAGCGACAGCGACAGCGACAGCGACAGCGACAGCGACAGCGACAGCGACAGCGACAGCGACAGCGACAGCGACAGCGACAGCGACAGCGACAGCGACAGCGACAGCGACAGCGACAGCGACAGCGACAGCGACAGCGACAGCGACAGCGACAGCGACAGCGACAGCGACAGCGACAGCGACAGCGACAGCGACAGCGACAGCGACAGCGACAGCGACAGCGACAGCGACAGCGACAGCGACAGCGACAGCGACAGCGACAGCGACAGCGACAGCGACAGCGACAGCGACAGCGACAGCGACAGCGACAGCGACAGCGACAGCGACAGCGACAGCGACAGCGACAGCGACAGCGACAGCGACAGCGACAGCGACAGCGACAGCGACAGCGACAGCGACAGCGACAGCGACAGCGACAGCGACAGCGACAGCGACAGCGACAGCGACAGCGACAGCGAAAGCGACAGCGACAGCGACAGCGACAGCGACAGCGACAGCGGCAGCGACAGCGGCAGCGGCAGCGGCAGCGACAGCGGCAGCGACAGCGGCAGCGGCAGCGGCAGCGGCAGCGGCAGCGGCAGCGGCAGCGGCAGCGGCAGCGGCAGCGGCAGCGGCAGCGGCAGCGGCAGCGGCAGCGGCAGCGGCAGCGGCAGCGGCAGCGGCAGCGGCAGCGGCAGCGGCAGCGGCAGCGGCAGCGGCAGCGGCAGCGGCAGCGGCAGCGGCAGCGGCAGCGGCAGCGGCAGCGGCAGCGGCAGCGGCAGCGGCAGCGGCAGCGGCAGCGGCAGCGGCAGCGGCAGCGGCAGCGGCAGCGGCAGCGGCAGCGGCAGCGGCAGCGGCAGCGGCAGCGGCAGCGGCAGCGGCAGCGGCAGCGGCAGCGGCAGCGGCAGCGGCAGCGGCAGCGGCAGCGGCAGCGGCAGCGGCAGCGGCAGCGGCAGCGGCAGCGGCAGCGGCAGCGGCAGCGGCAGCGGCAGCGGCAGCGGCAGCGGCAGCGGCAGCGGCAGCGGCAGCGGCAGCGGCAGCGGCAGCGGCAGCGGCAGCGGCAGCGGCAGCGGCAGCGGCAGCGGCAGCGGCAGCGGCAGCGGCAGCGGCAGCGGCAGCGGCAGCGGCAGCGGCAGCGGCAGCGGCAGCGGCAGCGGCAGCGGCAGCGGCAGCGGCAGCGGCAGCGGCAGCGGCAGCGGCAGCGGCAGCGGCAGCGGCAGCGGCAGCGGCAGCGGCAGCGGCAGCGGCAGCGGCAGCGGCAGCGGCAGCGGCAGCGGCAGCGGCAGCGGCAGCGGCAGCGGCAGCGGCAGCGGCAGCGGCAGCGGCAGCGACAGCGACAGCGACAGCGACAGCGACAGCGACAGCGACAGCGACAGCGACAGCGACAGCGACAGCGACAGCGACAGCGACAGCGACAGCGACAGCGACAGCGACAGCGACAGCGACAGCGACAGCGACAGCGACAGCGACAACGACAACGACAACGGCTGCAGCTGTACCAGCTGTAACAACAACCGCAGTTGCACCAGCAGCAACAACAACTGCAGCTGTGCCAACCGCAGCTGTACCAACTGCACCAGCAGCAACAACAACCGCAGCAGGCGCAACTGCAGCATCAACAACAGCCGCAGCAAATACAACTGCAGCAACAACAGCCATATCACCAACAGCAGTACCCGCAGAAGTAACAGGAGGGGTATCTCGTATACAACGGTGGACGGCAGTAACAGCAGCGACAACTGGCACAACTGCAGCACGAACAGCAAGAGCCTCCCTGGGATCGTGAGGTAGAGTATTTCTCTGTCTGATCCATATAAGAGTAAGCGCTGTAGTAACGATAAACAAGAGTCAAATGTTAAATGTTTGAGTGTTTGAGTGTTAAAAGTTTAATTTAGAATTATTAAGGTAGTTCTTGCGAACAGTCCGAACTCACGTGAGTGCAAAGAGAATTGAAAGAGAATTACGAACACTTCTCAATGGAATAAAAATCTGAAAAATGTAAGCATGTAGAAGGTGCTGAAAAGATTGAATTTCCATAATAATAATTACAAAATGTTGTTAACAAGTTAAAGAATAAAAGATTGTTTGACAAATCCCCCGGCAACTTAACTTTTTGTTCACATGAAAACGATTTGTTAATCTTTTTGAATACGTATGAATTTTTTTGGAATGTGTAATTTTGTTAAATTCCCTTTTCTGATCAACTAAAACGCAATTTTCAAAAATTACACAAAGCTCTGAAAAAATGCATGCGTATTCAGAAGAATTAACAAGTCGTTTTCATTTTTAAACAGTTCGGTTGCTCTGTGATTTATTGAGCAATTTTTTTCATTAATTTGATAATGAGATTTTGGAATTATTATTATGTAAAATAAATCTTCAACGCCTTTCATATGCTTAATTTCTTTCAGATTGTTATTCCATCGAGAAGTGTTCGCAAATTCTCTCTGAATTCTCTCTGAACTCACGTGGGAGCAGGCTGTCCTCAAGTACTACCTTAATGTGTTTCGCATATGCTTCAAATCGTGTAGGACTAAAATATTGACATAAACGCTTCGGCGTACAGTCACATTTTCTTTAACAACGTATAAGTAATTAAGAAAATCAAATGTAACAATTTACGAAAATCATGAACGTAGTTTGCGATTGTTCCACCGGTGGCTCCAGATCGTGCCCTACACCACATTCATGCGCTTTTGATCAGCTCTGATAACTTGTCACAAGTGAACAGTAAATATAAACGTAGAATGCAGTTTACATGAATTGCTTTTGGGTAATAGACTTTGTAACGATTTTGAAATATTCGGGTAATTTCAGAGAATCGGCGTGCACTCTCGTTTTACGTATTCGAGTTCCAGAATATTTTATATCCTACAAAATAGATTCGGTTGAAATTTTGAGCGGCCGTATTCATTTTCGCGGCGATCTATAATATTCGATTTTCATAATTTTTTTTTACATTTTCAACCGAAATCCAAGTGCACCCGAAGCGCTTATGGCTAGTATTACCGCCCCGTAAAATTTGAAGCGTATGCGTGAATATTAACTAAGTAAATTAATTAAGTAAAGTCGATTCCACGAAATCGCCTCGTTCCATCGGTAAAATAGGAGCGTCCAGCAACCCATTAATGTAGTTTTATTTAATCTTTTATGCTTCCTCTCTATCTTATACCCACAACAACAACGGTATCTGAGACAGATACATTGCTGTGGGTCAACAATGCAACATCAACGGCAAATCACACGCACCCACGCGCCAGATGATTTGAATCCGCGGATTCTCCGACAGCAGCAATGGCAACAACCAGCTGGTTGTTTGCAAAATACTCAGTGTACCCAACCATCGTGTGCGCCGGTACGTCGTGTAACAATAAAAAAAGTCAATTTTTTTTGTAGCATAATTATTTGAAAAATTTCATTTTTTATTCCGCCACAGCAATATCAGCGCCAGTTTCAAACTTGCCCATGTGCTGCTCAGCAGCCACATCAACAGGACCGGAGGCAAGAACGGAAAACAGAAAAAAATACAGGAGAAACTGGGAAGCCATAAAAGCACTTTGCATGCTTGACGCCAGTTTGGCGGCAGCCGGCTACGGAACGCCATTGACTCGCCTAAAGCAGAACCGTCATCAAAACCTGTAGATTTTGTTCGCAAAATGGAGGATTAAGCAATAACGAAAACGTCTTTATTAGATTAGATACTATAAAACTGATTCTCGGTCAATATTAAACATCGCTTTCTTCCTATCATAATTTTGGAAACGGCATTTCCGTTTCATTATTTGATGCTTCGTAAATGATTATTTATCTTATTTGATATCATGTCCATTGTTGGACAAAAACAAAAGTTTCAGAAAAGAATTACGTAATTAAATTTCGGATCAGAAAGATTGAATTACTAATGAAAGTAAAAAGGATCGGTAAAAATAATTTTTTATTTTCTTGATAACTGAATCCTTCCAATCCTAAATTTAATGTTATTATTTTTTTAAACATTTATTTTTTTTTTTTGTATGCACATATTATTAACAATATTTTGGGTGATTTTTAAAATGTAATAAGTGACAAAAAAAAATAAGAAAAAATAAAAAGTACCGGAAAATGTTTACCATTGCCTTGATGAACTTCATTTTATTTTTTGTGATGTTTATAACTGATGGTGCACATTCAACAATGTGATGGGTAAAGGAAAGTTTCCAACACGTACTCTCGATCTAGCGGTCTACGGATGTCGAAACTTCAAAACTACCCACCGAGCCACATGAGTCCTCTGCACGATTTATGATCCGAAAGCTGCACATAAATATTGCACATATAAGATTTGTACTAATCGCTAATATTTTTCCATCCAAATCTGAGGCTGCGAAGGATGGTTTTTCCTTTACAAGACCTTTTTCGGTTACACGACAAAAATATGCCGTTTTTAAACTTGCTGTACTACTATTATGATAGCTCTTATAGTTCTTCCATAATAGGGATAAAAACTAAGAAAATGGAACACATTTTTTATTGTCGATGTATCGAAAATAGTGCATGTGAATGTTTTTCTGAAGCAAAAGCAAAACAGAATATATTCATGGACATTTTTTGGATCTTGATATCAACTGCAAGAAACAAAAGAGCGTAACCTGCATGGATATACACGGGGATACGCCGTTTGGTTTCTTAGCCGTCGATATATATGAAGAACGGGTT
Source organism: Ichneumon xanthorius (assembly GCA_917499995.1). Lineage (NCBI taxonomy): Eukaryota > Metazoa > Arthropoda > Insecta > Hymenoptera > Ichneumonidae > Ichneumon > Ichneumon xanthorius. The sequence goes on along the minus strand of CAKJTD010000077.1, from coordinate 191,276 downwards.
ATACGTCTCTACAGCGTGTGCTCAGCAGTGTGAGTCACTCGATGTGCACGCGCTGAGTTTCGAAATGAGGCGAGCACGTCGAATGACTCGCCCAGTGACAAAGTGGCTTGCAGATCAGAAGTGATCTGGAACAATGAATATACGTAAAAATGACTAAGATTTTTTATTCTTTTCGAAGCATAAACATATGATTTGTATCTTTCCTTTGTAATAGCACTTATAGTTATGTCGGGACAGCGCTAAATGTGAAGAAAATGCAGAAAAGTTTTTGTTCCGGATTTATAAAAAGGTTCCACGGCGCCACCTGTGCCACAATCGGGAAACTGTACGCATGCTCTTTTTGATCGACTCTTATCATCTGTCATACGTGAATAGACTACGTGAACGCAGTTTACACTATTCGTAATTATCTTTTGTGTAATCAACTTACCGACGATTTTAGAATATTCGGAGAACCTCATTCAATCGGCGTGGACTCTCGTTTGACGTATGTAAGGCCCAGAATATTTTACGTCGTACAAAACAAATGCTCGTAAAATTTCAGTGGCCATATTGGTTTTTGGACGATTCTAATATGTGATTTTCTTCGTTTCTTGTACTTTTAAAGTTATATTCGAGTCCACGCCGAATCTTGTATGCTATAAACACAGTCCTTTAAGATTTGACCCATATACGTCCCGTAGTAACGACGAATAGTGAAAACTAAGAAACCGTCTATTTTAGCCGGTAAAACAGGAAGGTCCAGCAGCCCCTCAATAGATCGTTCTTCTTCACAATGAGGATGATCATATAGCCTGCTTTTAGATTTCAATTGTCTCCTACCTGCTACCGAAGCAGAAACATCCCTCATATTCAATCTGTCAGACGTGGGACGAGGAAAATCAAAGCGATAACCACGAATAGTGCGATTTTTTATACGCATACAATAACTATTATGATTATGTTGCTGGTGCGTACTAACACGGCGGTGTAATATCGGTGAAACATTTTTTACGGGTTTTCTACACGTAGCATATTTTAATATGAAATTGGCCACCGCTTCAGTCGGAGATCGTCTAAGAATAGGGGCATCCTTTATTCATATTAACATATGGAAATACTGTGTACCTATAGTTTGATATTCCCGTCTCCAGAAGTAATGAGTTACTTCACTAACGAGGGCAGATTTTTTACAAATAAAATTCAACATAGCTCGAAATTTATTATCTATATATCTTGATACTGATACGGGATCAGCCGCAATTAGTGCATTACTAGACAAGTGGGCAAGAGAAGGATTCACTTCACGCAGATATTGTACTAAATCTGACCACAAAAATTCGTTAGGCCTCAGAGTGAGAAACCACGTAGCTGGTCCATACTCATAAATCATACAGTTTAAATGACTTCTGGGCTTTCTCCAGAATTGTTCTGTATTTCGAAGTCTTCCGAATATGGTATTTAGATTTCCTTCCAGTTCCCTTTTTGCCAATTGTTCTAGGTAACTAGCAGCAGTATATCGTACTCGCGCATCGGTTGCATTTAATTTATGAAATATGTCACTCTTTAACTGCCGAATGTTATTGTCATTTAAAGCAAAGAATAAATATTGTATATTTCATCGGAATTGCGAATGCTTTGACATAATTCTTGACTTAAGGAATTCGAATTCGGTAAGGCGAACTGGCCTTTCTTCACGTTGCCCATTAATACCGTGTGGGTATAAATCTGGATAACATTTGAGATCTAGATACTTGTATTAATAAGTCAAAGGTAAATCGTGAATCTTCAACATTTGATAAAGCTCGGTGGCAGTTTTATTTTCTTTGTCCGAATACATGGGAAGAATAGAAAACTATTCATAGAACCCTTCAGATTCCGACATTTGAGTTAGTAATTCTTTCGACTCTTTCACCGCATTCTCAATACACTAGGCCCTCGACTTTATGAACAGTGGCGGGACCGGCTCCCGCTGACACACGCGAAAATCGAGGCAGCGCATGCCCCGCCCATACTAACTGTTGAGCATGGCAAATAGCTTACTGCGTCGATCGATATTCGCTCCGTGGTGGGGCCTGCTGCGGAAACCGAAGCCGCACAAATCGAGACCCTAGTGTATAATTACTGTCGTTGATTTCTTTAACAAATGCGTTTTCCGCTACCCGAGCAGAAAAATTTTCCGGCTGCCATATTTTTCATCAGGTCCACATCAGGTATGAATCCGGCGGCCTGTTCAGGCTCGCCGGACTATTGCCTGATGTACACCAGTTCAGGTACTAATAAGGCAGACGACATCAGGTTTGCCGGAGATCTACCGGAATTAGGCCGTTTCCGGGTGCAATAAGGCACGCTGGTGTACATCAGGCAACAGTCCGGCGAGCCTGAAGAGGCTGCCGCATTATTGCCTGATGAGCACCCGTTCAGGTACCAATAAGGCAAGCGTCATCAGATTTGCCGGCTTTACCCTTGAACTGGGCCATTACCGGCTGCAGTAAAGGACACCGGATGTGTTATCTTGGACGTCGCCGGATCCGACCCTGATATGAAATTCATTTCATTTGCCGGATCGCTAAAACTTGTTTTGTTTCAGTTCAGGGCCAAGTCAGGAAAGGATCAGGCATTTATAATTGTCATACAACATTTTTTTTATTATTTTTATTTGCTACCTTGACTGGCTAGAGCCGTATAGCGAGTATAAATGCAATCAGACTACCAGGCCAGGCAACATTGGCGATATCAAACTGGCGCTTATTCGTATATAAGGCTTCTATTTTTATAAATGCCGCTATGTAATTGTTTATTAAACACTTCCCAATGTCCGATGCATATAAAAATTTCTAGTGTCTTCAACTCATAAATCATTCTCACTGTCGCATGACCTCTGTGATGTAAAATAGTCTGCAAAATATATTAACAAAATAATTTCTTAGACACGATCTATAAGAAAGATAACCCACAAATCTAACAACAAGAATAAGACATAAATTAATACATACCTAAGAAGCCTTTCCCGTCTATATTTATCATTTATAACGTAATATCAGCAGAAATATGACTGGTGCAAATCTGGAAATAATCTATTCTGATTCTAGATTTGGTTAAAATGGCAGCATCTATTAGTCCAACGGTTGATAGAAAGTAGTTAATTTTAAAGAGTACTCCGAAAGTCACCGAAACGTAAAGTATATAATTTCTTGTCACTTGACATCAGCAACAAATTATTTACTTATTTATTTAATTTATTGTTCACGGTCCGGGCCCAATTATAGGACGATAGTTACCCTACCGACAATAAAGAATTATAAGGTCAAAAGGCCGTAACTATATCGTAGCGACAAAAGGAAAAATTTTCCTTCATTGGCCCAACTTGTCAACATATTTTAATAAAAAATTTCTAACAAAACAATTGACCGTTAGAAATAGCCAAGTAATTGATTGAACTGAATTGATTGAATAAGTACAATACCTCACAAACATAAAAACAGAGATATAACAATTGAATGTTATGTCATTAAATCACGATCCACATATTCAGCATTTCTAGCATACGTTATATACAAGTTCCAAAATATTATTCGCAAGTTCTGAATAGCCGAGTGGGTTGGTTCCCGACTACAAACTTAGATGACCGGGGTTCAAGCCCCAAACTGAGTAATAAATTACTAATGTGTTCCCGATATAAAAATGTGAGAATTAGTAAGGTATAATAAAATATAATGAAATAAAGCGTTGAACCCCCGGCTGAATTTAGTGTAAGTGTAATATTTTTGTAAATTTTCTTGTCAAAAAGAGGAATGGTGCGTGATCCGGGCCACGTCAGGCCCATATCAGGGCCTAAACTTGGACCGGATCCTGATGCCGGATCAGGGCCGGATTTGCATGAGCGTTACACGACGGATCATGGCCATATCGATATGCCATATCCGGGCCGGAGTTGATTTTCTGGCGCGCCAAGTATGGGCCGGATTCTGACCGGATTAAATTTCTGCTCGGGTACATCCACACACTTTTCTACTTCGTCAGGTTGACTCGTCTGCACCTGAAATTCTGTATCCTCAATCTTTTCGTTTAACAGCAAGTTCGAAGATTTTGTAATCTTTATTGCCGAATACAGCGAATTATTCTCCTTAAGCGAAGTGAGCGCTGCAAATACCTTTTTTAAATCTACCAAATTTGCCCATACTATTTTTGTTTTGGTAGGGATTCCTCGCACGAGTATGTACAATTTATGTTCAAGGTTGATTGGGTCTGTTTCTGGGCAAATTTTTTTGAGCGTTTCTTCAATAGGTAAGGGCAAATGAAACGTCCTTCCTATCACTTTTTATTCATCGCTCTGTGCGGTAGATTTTTCTTCGCGACCGTACCCATTTTCTGCACTGTTTGAAATGCTTTAGCTCTCTGGATTAATAGTTTTTCATAATCGTATAATTTAGAAATTACTTCGGGAACTTCAGCAACGATAAGTTTATTAAAAATACAAGTTGGTAGTAAATTATTAGTGCGGAACTTATCAAGACAATAGTAACAAATATACTCTGCGTCGACCCCTTTATTACGGATATGCTTCATCAAGTCTCTCCAAAATGTGCATGATGGGCGACTTTTCAAATTTTCGATTTTCAAAATACCTTTCTGGAAACAAAGTTTTTCACATTATATACAGGCGAAGCGAGGTGCATCCATTGAACGTTTGGTAAATATATGAAATGCTTTAGAATGTGTGGATTTGATGGTATTCTCATTTAAGTCAATCTCTTTGGTAACTTCAAATGTCTTAGCATTTTCTTGTGCCTGACCTGCAATGCCGCGAAAGACTTCAACATTTGCCGTATTCAAAGCTTCATCTAGGTCATTTATTTGCTTTAGAGACCATTGTACTTTATAAAAACGTCTTTACATCATTCGTACTTTCGGAAAATGGGGCGATAAACACTTAACAGAAGGAAATAGCGATTTACAGTTTGTAGGAGTTATGTAACAGCTTTCAGCATGTCATAACTTATCGACACAATGGAGTGCAGTGCACTTGTGAATCCTGGAAAAATTTCCCTGATCATTTCTTAAAGAGCAATCGCTTACCATTCGAAGGAATTTTGTGCAAGTATTCAACAGTGTTTCGACTACAGTTTTACATAGATATGAACAATTCCATGAAATTAAACTTTTTTTCTTCTTAATTATAGGTAATATATTAATAGCCTGGCCGTTCTTATTCATTATAATCGGCTCTGAAAAGTGCAGAGGTTGCACGTATGTCTTTTCCGCAAAATAAGGCTCGGATGAAGCTGTATGCTTTTTTATAGAACCACATAGAATTGTTATTTTATCATCAACTAGCCATGAACGCGCGCTTCGCGCGCGAATCCCCAATCTTTTTGATATTATCTCTTTTTTTACATTCACTCCTATATATACGCTTCTATATATATGCTATGAATCCCGAAATTTCGAAAATATAGCATATGGGAGTGATTTCGGATTTTCGAAATCCACTTCCATATGCTATAAAAGCCGAAATCTTGAGAATATTGCGTATCGCAGTGATTTATGATTTTCATATTCCACTCCTGTGTGCTACATGGGATTGGGTCTTTCGGAATTAGTTAAGGAAACTAATTTCGAAATACGGAATTAGTACTATACGGAATAACAAGGAAAATAGTTAAGTTGCGGGGTGATTTGTTGATTAATAATATTTATCTTCAATTTGTTAATGACAAATTAGAATTATAATTTCACAAAAACAGGCTTTGCAGCACCTCCCATACACTTGATTTTTTTTCAGATTTTTATCCCATCGAGAAGTGTTCGAAATTTTCTCTGAAACTCATGTTTGGCGGAACTCTACCGCAAGTACCTTACCTTACCTTACTACCTTAATTCGAGCCCGGACGTCGAAGCTCTCTCTCGGCATCTTATTATCGTGTATTTCTTCCTTTAATATACTGTTTTCTTACTGAATTACGATAAATACCAATATACCGTCTCACGCGCTACTCAACCTCATGATATACCAAAATTCAAATCGGTATATCTCGGGAATGCTTCGACCGATCAGGCTGAAATTTTGCACACATCATGTACGATCAATAGTCAACGTTTGGTCAAAATTCCATTGAAAAATGTTCAGTCGTTTTTTTGGTACGCCATTTTTTATTTCTTCGAAAATGTCTGTACCCACTCTATCGCTCGCAATTTTTTAGCTATCGGGCTAAAAACGCGTACGCAGGTGGAATATGATCACCCGATGATCCCATTAAAATGTCACGAAAGTTGGACGAATCTTTTTAATTTTATGTCATTATTAATTTTTGGAATTTCATGATTTTTTCTTTTTTTTGTGACGCTTTTTTTCGTATCAAATATTCATCTACGAATAAAATAAGTGCAAGATTCGTGATCAGCGTGAAAAAAGACATGGAATTGCATCCCGCAGCGACAACTAACGAAAAAGTTTACTGGGAATTTTTATAGCCAAAATTGCAAAAATGAGTGATTTTGGGTATTTTTATACAACGATTTCTTTCCTTCCGATGGCATCGCGGAAAAACCCAGGTGCCTATCGTGATCTACAGCAAGGGGTTAAAAAGCTAGATAAAGAGTTATCGCTTGGATTTCTTGAGTAAAAATCGAAAGTGAAAAAGAATTCAAGAGCGCAAACTTCCATGTATCTTTTCGCGCGAAGCGTAGATCCGACAAAGTGAAGCGTGACGATACAGTATTTTTTGACTAGCTGAACCTGAATCGTTCAGCCGTTTTGCATAAAAGTCTAACAAGACGTTGACGTTGAAAAAAGTTGAAAACTGACATTTTCATATTGCTTTCTCATAATGTTCCTTTATTCGCGAAGCTTGCTCTATGAAGAAGCCAAAAATACAGGCAATGCTTCCTCATAGAAGAGGCTTCGCGAATAAAGGAACATTATGAGAAAGCGATGTGAAAATTTCACTTTCCAACTTTTATGAGAAACCGATATAATAATTTCAATTTTTTTTTGTTCGTCCAACTAATCCGTTTTGTCCGTGTACCTGAGTCTTATTTACATTTATTTTGACCAATTCGTATATTGTTGTCGAGTTAGCTATGACACTTATTGCTCTTAAAACTTTGAGACGAGACGAATTTTTATTATTTTGGCAGTTTATAAGATTTATTTTATTATTATTCTTTCATTTTGTTCGGCGAATGTATTTACTTAGTTGTGTAGCATACTCTCTCAATCTGCTATTGTCCTTTTGGCTGATACGTTTACGTATCGCTTCTGTAATTGGTCCCAACCCGTTAATATACCACAAAATAAATACGCCTTTATAAAGTAACCGAAAACAATACATTTTCTGATATTCCGCATAGTGTATTAAATGAAACAAAACAATTATGAAGTATCACAAAAATTTGGATAGATATCCCGAAACAGACACTATTATATTTTTTATCGTCCTCATCATTTGTATATCTTCTATATGCATGTCCACCGCTCAAACCATTTTTTACCATCTCAGAATTCTCGACGTACACTAATTGAATTCGCACGGAGTGTTCATCTATTTTTCTTACCATCAATACTCAGAGTATGAATGCACTCAGGAATAATTGACTGTCGATGTCAATGCTGAGACGGCCAGCCTGAAGACGAGTTTAAGGGGTGGCGATATAGGGGATGAGGTGAATCTAGGAATGATGCTTTTAACGGGGCACGTCGTCGTTGACGGTAAGGAGGTTGGGGAGGTGCGCGACGACGACAACAACATGCCTATGTATGTACACATGCACAAGCAGATTGCGGGTATACTACACAGCAGGCACGTCCCGCACCCATAGTCCACTACGACGAACGCCTTCTATATTCACAAAACCCATCGCGCGCCACGCGAAATGAAAAGGTGTAGCTTGAAATCGAGCCAATATTTATGTAGCAAAATCATTTCGCCCGCAGTGAAAGTCTCGCTTGCTGCTTCTTCCCCGTTGCAAAAGATAAACAAGTAAAAAAAATTGAACGGAGAGAAGCGTATTATGATAACGACAAAGGGCGAGAGCCCCATTGAAAGTAGTCCAGTTCTCGGTTTATAAGGGGGCTGTTGCACATAGTATGCTTTGTGACACTACTTGATGTCGGTGATGAAGAGCAGTGAGGATCTGGTAGTAGCATCACTTGCGATCGCCGACGATGGTGAAATTTATAGTAGTGGTTGTAATGGTGACAAAGCTATTTCTGGGAATACATAATACGTCGTTTAAATTAAATTGAGTGTTATTATATAATTAAGTGTTATCCTTCAGTCGTATATAGGTTAGGCATTGTACTACTGACGATCTGACCATTGCCTACTAATTCGGAGCGAGACCCTTAAAGGTCCATATTAAAACCTGTTGACTAACTGTTTGCGTTATGTTGACCGATTAATATGATCGATCTTAATGCCGTGAGTGACTTTCAGTTGACGATCGAAAAGTACGTCGTAATATTAAATATAATGTTACGGCCGAGGTAGAGAAAAGCTCGTTTCCGAACGTAACAATCCCATATTAAAACATTTGTTGTGGGCCTGGTTCTCAAGTAGGTGAAAGGCTACTTGAGAACCGGTCAAATCAATTATAATCGGGTTAAGAAATAAATCTCACGATAATTGTGTTACTAATACTACGCTGAGAGAAAAATCGGGGATGGAGCAAATACAGATGAGAGGTTGAGCCAAACAAAAATGGTTGGTTCAATGACGATTTAGATGGCTCAACCACCGAGAGGTTGAGTTAACAACATAAGGTTGGCTCAACCTGTCGGTGTGGTTAAATAAAGCGACACACATTGTGAACTTGAATCAACAAGTCTCATCGAGGCTGGGTTAACCTCAGTGAGTTTCATTGATTCAAATTGAGGTTGACTCAACCTCAATGAGGTCGATTGGTTCGAGTTCACCATCAGTTTCGCCGTATTTAACCTCACTAAGAGATTGAGTCAAGCTTATGTCGTTAATTCAACCTCTCAGTAGTTGAGGCACCTAAATCGTCATTGAGCCAACCATATTCAGTTGGCTCAAGCGCTCATGTGTGTTCGCTCCATCTCCGTTTTTTCTCTCAGTGTACAATATAAAAAAATGATTTATAAAAAGTAACTTCAAAAGGCATGAAACAATTCATGTATGTAACAATAATTAATATTGTCAGTAAACAATGATCGCAATAATTAACAATAAAGAATAATAACCTAATCAATTAATCGTAATTATATTAATTCATTCATAATCTTTGCTACAGTCGGGAGACGTCTCCAAGTTTGATCCACTATGTGATCACGAAGATTGGCTGTAATACGTTGTGAGGGAAAACGTCTCCCGACTACCAAAGATTATGAATGAATTAATATAATAACGATTAATTGATAATGTTATTATTCTTTATTGTTAATTAATACTATTATTGTTTACTGACGATATTAATTATTGTTACATACATGAATTATTTAATCCTTTTTGAAGTTACTTTTTATTAATCATTTGTTTGTACTTTTTTACGAATATTTTAAAAATAATAACGACTAATGTGCAGTCAGGAGTTTTGTAAAAATTTTTATTTTGTATTTTTTAATTTTATGCTCATTTAATTCTACCATCTATACAATTCCCCGATACAATTTTCTAAGTGTCTCTCCTCTCCGATATAATTTTCTAAATCATGAATGTCTTCTATACTATTTTCTATGTGTCTGTTTTGTTTGATAACAATTTTTGCGTCGTTCCTCTCCAATGCAATATTTAAAAAGTGGAGCGAAGAGCAACGATACATAGAAAATTGTATCGCAGAGAAACGATACATAAAAAACTGCATTGGTGAGGAACGACACGTAAAAACTTGTATCACAGAGGAACAGAACATAAAGAATTGTATTGGAGACATATAACAGTTAGAAAGTTTTATTGGGGCGAAAGAATACATACAAAATCTTAGCAGGGAAACACAACATTTAGAAAATTATATTGCTGGCATATATCACTTTGCGAATATGACGTTACACTGCAACGATTGAATTAGAGCTGTATAATTAATTTGGTTAAGAAAAAAAAGAATAAGTTAGGTTAAGTGTGTAAGGTTTATGATCATTTTTTAAATTTATGTGTTTGATGATTACAGCACCGAATATTAATATACGGTGCAATACACGGTATTGCATAATTTTTTTCACACACTGATCACGCACTCAACACCGATAACGTAAAAAAACGCTAATAAAAAAACGAAAAAATCTTCATGTGATAGTCGTCCAGGTATGGTCGAGGCGAATTGGGTATGGATGTGTATAATTGAATGAAGTCCGAATAAATAAGGTTAACTTTATTGAAATAAGACGTGAGTGAAAGAGAGTGTACGTCACAACGGTTCGGAACTCTGAGATGAACTAATGCAAGGGCCTGACGAAAGTAGGGCCCTCGCCTATTGCTGCGGGCGACACAGTATTCTTACGCACGATAAAACGGCCGCCGCCCGCGCGTGGCGAGTGCAGCGGCTGGACCGCTACCGTGAGAGCGTTAGCGTTCGCACGGAAGGTGCTCACGGTACCAAGATTAGCGCGCGACTTGATAAAATATCTTTAACCTGAGTTTCCTGCGCTAAAGTACTAAATCGAAAGATGGGACCGTGACATTCCTGTAACGGATGGTCGATGGTCAGGCACTACGTAAATGAATTGAGTTGAATTGATGGTATGAACATTAATGATTTTATTAGTCGGAGAGTGTAATAATCGGAGTATAATTGGAGGTGTAACGCACTGGTCGTCGGTCGGAGCTGAACTGATTGAAGCGGGCGTGAAGCTGAGGGCTGCGCGCTCGCTTGACAATGGAATAAAGAGTCGAAGGATGTTTAGTCCAGTAGATAAGTGGCCGCTCGCGGCGGTCCGGATGCTCGATAGCCTTAAGGGCTTCTTTGAAGAGCGTATCGAACGGAAACTCCGTATCGATACGCATGAATAAATATTCGAAGTCAAATGAAACAACGTATGAGGCTGCGGCCGTTGTGTAACGGCCGCATTTGAATTTTTTTTTCTTTATACGGAAGAAACGCGTGAAAAAACACAAAATTAAAAGAAAAGTTAAAAATCTGAAAAAATTCATACGTGTTCAGAAAAATGAACGAATTATTTTCGTAAAAAAAAAGTTGGTTTGCCGGGTAATTTGTTAAACAATTAATTTTTTCATTAATTTGTTAATAACATTTTGAAATTATTATTATGCAAAATTAATCGTTTCAGTACCTTTAATATTCATGCATTTTTTAAGATTTTTATACCATCGAGAAGTACTTGCAATTTTCTCTTACTTTTCTCGAACTTATGCGAAATGGGCGCGAAGCGACAGAACTACCTTAAATCAAGCAAACAAGTCAATTGAAAACAAAACTTTATCTAAGAGATTTTTCAATCAACTAGTTAAACGGGCGATACCGACAATGCAGCCGGTAATGCTGACATCGTGATAACAAACTGTAAGCGAATAATGCACCGTCACTTCCGGAATCGGCTGCTCTTTCCTTCTCCCACTCGAGATTTATGCCTCATTTCGTAGACAGAGTTTTGGAGGCATAAATCTTGAGTGGGAGAATGAAAGAGCAGCCGATTCCGGAACTGACGCTGCATTGTTCGCTTACAGTTTGTTATCACGATGTCAGTATTACCGGCTGCATCGTCGGTATTGCCCGTTTAACTAGTCGATGGACACATTTCGTAGACGGAGTCTTGGACTCATAAATCTCGATTGGAAGGAGGAAAGAGAAGGCGATTCCGGTAGTGACGCTGCATTACTCGCTTACAGTTTATTATCACGATGTCAACATTACCGGCCGGATTATCGGTATCGCCCGTTTGATTAGTCGATTGTAACATTTTGTAGATAGAATATTGGACGCATAAGTTTCAAGCACGGAGTCGAAGCAACCGAATCCGGTGGCGTTGTTGCATTTTTCACGTGTAGTTTCTAATCATATTCTCAGCATTACCGAATGCATGATCGATTTTGCTTGATTTAAGGTAGTTCCGTCGCTTCGCGCCCATTTCGCATAAGTTCGAGAAAAGTAAGAGAAAATTGCAAGTAGTTCTCGATGGTATAAAAATTTTAAAAAATGCATGAATATTAAAGGTACTGAAACGATTAATTTTGCATAATAATAATTTCAAAATGTTATTAACAAATTAATGAAAAAATTAATTGTTTAACAAATTACCCGGCAAACCAACTTTTTTTACGAAAATAATTCGTTCATTTTTCTGAACACATATGAATTTTTTCAGATTTTGAACTTTTCTTTTAATTTTGTGTTTTTTCACGCGTTTCTTCCGTATAAAGAAAAAAAAATAAAAGCAAATTTAAAAATCTGAAAAAATGCATACTTATTCAGAATAATGAACGAATCATTTTTAGTAAAAAAAAAGTTAGTTTGCCGGATAATTTGTTAAACAATTATTTTTTTCATTAATTTGTTAATAACATTTTGGAATTATTATTGTGCAAAATTAATCTTTTCAGTACCTTTAATATGCCTGAATTTTTTCAGAATTTTATACCATCGAGAAATACTTGCAATTTTCTCTTACTTTTCCCGAACTTATGCGAAATAAGCGCGAAGCGACGGAACTACCTCAAAGTACGTCATCCGTTCGCGTGAGGATAAAAAAAAATGTATACTGACCTCCGGCAGGAACCGAACTCGGGACCTCCGAATTTCCAAGCAAACACTCTAGCGATCGGACCACTAACCACATGTTTGTTCTAACAACGATTCGTCCTATCGTTCGTCCGTAACTTTGTAAGGGAACAATTTTTTAAGGCAAAAGCGATGAATTATGGCCCTAAGCTAATTAGAAAGGGCTATAATTCATCACTTTTACCCCAAATAAAAGACATTTTGAATTATCGGGCTTTTTTGAAAGCCCATTATTTTTCCAGAAAATTCTTTAAAATTTCTAGACTTCAAAGTTAAATGTTTCACGACAAGTTTTGTATTTCATTATCGATATGCAAGAAAAATATTAAGAATTATATCGTGTGTGAAAGCACGAGAAATATGCCGACTGGTTCACTGAGTGAACAAAAGTCTACTAAACGGTGAATTTCTGTTTAAAATATATTTTTATTTGTCCTTATTAATTCGTCGATTGGATAACAAAAAAAAAAAAATCGACTCTAAATCGTTAGTCCATGGAGTGCAATGTTGCAAGCACTTTCGTAAACGCGACGAGGTATTTGTCAAATTATTGGACAGTTGGCTGTCACAGTCTCGATTTGTGACAGCCGGGCGGCCAGCTAGCTCACGAGAGTCTTGAAGTAGGCGTATTTAGTGCACCGGTTCTATTCTGTCGTTCTGTGTGCCAACACTGCATCGGCTGCTAAAAGTAACAACTTTAAAATTAATTATCTACATAAAAATACGATCAAATCGATCGGCCCACGTGCGTTTCGTATTCAGATTTACATCGCGTTCATAAATATATTGTCAAAATGTATTTTCCCAAACTTCCGAATAAAAAATGTTTCCACCATAAAAACTATAAATCTTAGCAATAAATCGATTGCGCCATCGAAGAGTGCTTGAAAAAATCATTCAAGAAGCACCCCTCAGCCGAGCCCAAATTACCCGAGCGCAAATGCCCCAAAAAACAGGTGTCCACCTTATAATTGTCACCCTGTATATATTGGGCAAAAAGGTAGACAATGGCTTAGTTGAGAAAGTGAAAAAAAAAGAAATTAATCAAAATGATATTGATATGATATTGATTGATATTGGTATATGATTGTTCCCATGCGATTTTTTTTAGTATAAATAAAAAGTTGCTGTCTTTAATTTTTTCTTTGTTGCATTAAAATACGTGTGTCGCAGAGCATGTCTCAGACAATGTATATAAACTGTGATGGTACTTTATTTTCTCCAATCTAAAAACCGGGGCAATCCGGGAAATCTAGGGCGAGGGGAAAGGGGGAAATAACACACCAAAATCTTGTGTAGAAAACGTGGAAAAGTAACTTTTAATAATAAACGGTTCGGTGAATAGTGAATAACAAAATAAAATCAACAATTTCAACAATAATCCAAAAGAAGAAAAGAGGGTCGCAATAACAATTGTAATAACCAGATAAAAAAAATCAGCGAAAGGGGGAAGGAATTCAAAAATAACAACAAGTAATAATCAATTTGTGGGGGAAGTAGGAAAATAGAAAAATACTTAATACGCAGGGCAAAATACGAGGGTCGAAAACTAATTAATACGTAGGGCAAAATAAGAAAATGACAAAATAATTAATATTCGGGGGAAAAATAAGAAAATGGCAAAATAACTAATATTCGGGGGAAAAATAAGAAAATAACAAAATAATCAGTAACGAAACTTACAAGAAAAATATAGCTTATGGTAATTGCCGGGACGGCAATTCGATTGGGTCAATCGTCGGAAGGGGGGGGGGGAGGAGGGGGCTGGCCGGTGGATATTCTACACAAGGCTGGTCTTAATGTAACAAACTCAGAAAAATATCAAAACTTGAGAAATGAATCCAAATGTTAAATACTTGTTTTGGGCGCCAGCTATGGTAACGGTGTAGCACCGGAACTACCAATTTGGTTTAATCGGATCCAACAAAAGAAAAGAAAAGAAAAGAAAAGAAATCTATTGCCTTTTACTGCACTCGGCTAGCGGGAATGGGGGAGGGAGGGGGATGAGACTTCTCAGACCGGGGACACTGTCCAGGGCTTCTTAGTAATATTACCTCGGCACAAAGAAAATAATAACAACTTCAATAATTACAAAAATCGATAAGAATGAACAATTTATGAGTCTCTCGGGGTAAGGGTAATAATTTTACGGTATCGCACGCTGTAAATTGTCGCGATCACCACCACTCACGCGCACGTGTTGAATTCAGAACAATGGAAAATGTCGGCGCACGTGGCGGCCGATAATCGTCGGTCGAAAATTTGTACAAGAAAAATCGCTTACAATTACAGAAAAGGGGGTGACGGGTAAATTTTCAGGGGGATCGGAAAAGTGGGACAATCAATCAATTATAATTGGGGGAAGGGAAACTTAAACCGTACTCACTCAACCAGTACACTCGTTATCGGTTACAATAATCCGTCCGATAATTCTTTCAAACAGGCTCTCTCGGCAAAATTCGTTCAATATTCCTGGGTTTGCCGAGTCGTTATAAATTCCAGATTTTGGTCCAAATCGTGTCCGTTATTATTGCCTCTGGGTAATACTCTCCGGGGATGGAGTCTCGTCGTAAGTTGAATGGCCGGGTCGTTATAAGTTTCCAACAATTTCGCTCTTACAATCTTACGCCTGTCACACACGTTCGCTCTATCACACACCGTGGCTCGAAGTGAAGACGGCCTCGCCGCTTCCGGTTTCTTCTCCGACCTTAGGGTCGGTCTTGCAATTTGCGATTCGGCTGCGAAAATCGATTGGTCGATCTCAGGACTAGCTGGTGATGGGCGTTGGGATTGGCCGCGGCCGATGCGAATATTCGTCGCGACGGAAGACCTGTCGCGACGCTCGGCGCGCGCATCTTCTGCATCGATTGGCCCATCGATCGTCGAACAATTCTCGACGTCGAGAGGTGCTGGTTCCTCGCGGCGGGCAGGTGAAATATCGCATCTGACAGTTCGGTGTGTTTTTACGGTGTTTGCCCGCACGACACAGCTCGTCGGTTTACACTCGTGATTTCGAGCCGAGAGTGTGTCGTCGGGTTCCGGGCTGTCCAGGGCGGGTCAGCCGAGTGGAGTTTCGTTGTTGTGGCCTCCAGGAGACGGGACGACGATGTTTTGGCGGTGTACCGGAGTGTCGGGCATTTTTGGAGGTTAGTGCCGGGATGATGTTCCTGTTGTATTTTATTGTGCAATTTTCGTGTCCCTCAGGGTCGGTCCAGAGTGTAGAAGAGTCTTCGATGGGCTGCGATGGTATTTGAAGGTCTGCGTTGGTCTGAGATGGTCTGCGCTGGGTCTGCGATGAGTCTGCGACGAGTCTTCGGTGGGTGGCGACTGCTTGAGTGAGTGGGTCGAGGGACTGACTGGGTAGTGGGAACTGAGGGTAAGTCAGGGGGGGAGGAAGAGGGTTAACAATATTACAGTCGTTGTTTAAATTGTAAATTCTAATCCTAAATTATTCCCTCGGTGAGTGGTGGGACGTCGAGCCACGTCGAAGGAGACTTGTGACGCACCACGTCACAACTCCCCCCCACTTGCCGAAAGTACGTCTCCTGACGACTTGAGCAACACATTCACACTGGGGACGAACGGGGTAAGATTTCTGGGAGGGGGGAGAGGGGCTGGCGGGTCTAAGAAAAATATAGGAATGCAATATTGTAATTGTAATAATACCGTTTTACGCGTCCTCAGTCTTTTCTTCTCGTATTTACATCTGTCATCCACACAACTAAAAAAAATAAACAGCTCTTTGGTAACGCTGGTGTGGGATGACAGTCATGAGATCATAACAAAAAAAGTAATACAAAGAAAAGAGAAATCGTACAAAAGAAAATAATTAACTCAAACGGAAAAAAACTAAATAATTGGCCTCTTGGTGGCAAGTACTGAGGATTGGAGGAGTCGGGGAGAAAATAACGGGAGGGAAGAACATTATAAACCAAAATTCGAATGAGATGAAGCAGAAAACGATAATAAGCGGCGGTTGTCAACGGGGGACATAATAGGGCGTTTGCGGGACGGTCTGTTAACGGGGCGGTCTGGGACGGTTTTCGATGCGGGTCGGGCATTTTGGCGAGCGATGGTTGGACTTGCCACAATTCCAGCATCTGGGTGCGTGTGTCACATGGGCCGGTTCGGTTTTGGGGCTGGCAGGGGGGGTCATTTGGAGGGACATCAATGCGGGTACAAGGGGTTTGGGTTTTATTGGCGCCTTTGGGGTCGGGGGTCTGGGGAGAGTAGGGTTCTGGGGGGGTGGGGGCACAAGGTGTAGGGACATTAGGGCTGGGACTGGGGGCTCACGGGGAGTCGGCGGGGGGCGGGTTGCGGGCGTGTTACGAGGGGGGCAGGGGGTGGGTTGGGTTTTTGGGGGTTGGGGTTGGGTTTTGGGGTTTTCGGGGGGTAAGCTATGGTGGGGCCGTGGAACAGGGGGCCTGGGGGGAGGTCAAGCATTAATTTGGGGATAGCGCCGGTGTGGGCAAGTGGATGGGGACGAGCTGAGGAGGTATTTTTCGGGGTTGTCTTAGGGCTGTCGGTTGCGCAACTGGTAGCTGCGTTCGGGTGGGGCTGAAGGTCGGTTAACGCACCCACGAGGGCGACCTCGGGGACGTCGTGGGTTCTCTGGGGCTTCGTCGGTGGCTGGGTTGGTGTTGGCAGCTAGGTCTGGCGTCGAGATGGCCTCTGGGTCGTTTGGTGTGGCGGTGTCTCGACTTCCGGTAGGTGGTAGCCGATGGCGTCTCGACGGGCTTCGGTTGTGCGGAGTCCGCCGCGTCCGTGCTGGCTCATTTTCCACGGCAATCTCTCCATTCTGTAATGACGGGGATGGGGGCGTTAGGGTCTGATTATTAACTGGGGCTGTGGCTAGAGGGGGGGGTGGCTGGGGGCAGGCCTAACGGGGGAATTTCTGAGATATTTGCGGGAGGGTGATAGGGCTTCAAATCTTTAATGTGAACTTTCGGGCGGGTTTTCTTGGAGGGTATATTTAACTCGTAGACCACGGGGGACAATTTATTAGTGATCTCGTACGGTCCGCGATATCTAGCGGCGAGCTTGGCGGCAAAATTTTACGCGCCGGACGAAAGAACGCGATTCTTTCGAAGTACTAAATCTCCTACGTTATATTCCCGGTCGGAGCGGCCTTGATTGTAATATCGCGCCTGTCGTCGCGCGGCTAGGGATAAATTTCGGTTCACCCAGTCATGGATTAGGGGAAGTCGGGTCATTCGATTTTTCCAGACAGCTGGGTCTGTCCGGTCTTCGATGGTCGGTGGAGGTATTTCGTTTCGGATGCTTTTTGCAGGGCGAGGGTTTCGGCCGAAATTTAGGAAGGCAGGGGTCATTTGTGTGGAGGCTTGGACGGCGGTATTAAGGGCAAAACACAATTCGGGGAGATGGGCATCCCATGTTTGATGGTCGTCGCCTATGTAGGAAATAATCATGGTCTTAAGGGTTCGGTTAACTCGTTCGACCGGGTTGGCTTGGGCATGGTAGGGAGGGATGGTGGTCTGTCGGATTCCATATTGGAATAACTGTGTGGTCATGTACCGGTTTATAAAATTCCGTACCGTTGTCTGTCAGGAGGTATCGAGGGCAGCCCCAACGGTTCAAAATTAATTTTTCTAGGGCATTCATTATGGTGGGTCCTGTCGCGGTTTTTAGGGGTTGGGCTTCGATGTATTTGGTAAATAAATCTTGAAATACAACGACGTATCTGTTTCTATTTTTACTTGGGGGGAACGGTCCCATGACGTCGGCGGCTACGACGGTCCATGGGCCTTCGGTCGTTCTTTCTCTCATTAGCACAACAGGTGCAGTCTGCTGCACCTTATTGAGTTAACAAACCGGGCATCGTCGCATGAACTGAGCGACGTCTTGAAATATTCCGGGCCAGGCAAAGTCTTGGGTCAAGCGGTGGTATGTTTTGTCTATGCCCAGGTGGCCGGATTGGGGGTTGTCGTGGGCATCTCGCATAGCTTTTTGTCGGGCGTCACAGGGCAGGACTAGCTTCCAGGAGTCCAGGTCTACCAGGGTAGGGTCTATCACAGGGTGAGGTCGGTGGTGGTATAGTCGGCCATCCTCGAGTTTCCAATCGGGATATTTGGAGGGAAATTGACTGACATTTTTCATTTGTTCGAGGTACCAAGGGTCTATCGATTCGCCTATTGTGGCAAGGGCTTCGGGTGTTCCCTCGAACATTCGGGATAGGGCGTCGGGCACGACGTTCAGGGCTCCCTTGCGATGAACAATATCCATGTCGAGATCTTGCATGGTCAATGCCCATCTCGCAAGTCTTCCCGACGGGTCCCTAACGTTTCGTAGCCATTTCAAGCTGCTATGATCCGTTATCACACGAAAAGAGGTGCCTTCTAAGTACGGGCGCAACTTCTTTGCGGCCCACAAAACGGCTAGGCACTCCTTTTCGGTCACACTGTACTTTTTTTCGGCTTGGGAGAGGACTCGACTACAAAATACTATGGGATGTTCTTCGCCCTGGGACTCTTGGGTGAGGACGGCTCCGATGGCTAAATCGCTGGCATCGGTATGGACGGTAAAGGGCTTGGTAAAATCAGGGCGGGCTAAAACTGGGGCTTGGGTCAGGGCTGTCCGTAATGCTTCGAATGCTATGCTCTGTTCCTCTCCCCACTGCCACTGCGCGTCCTTTTCCAGGAGTCCTACGAGGGGGACTTTGTGCTTGGAAATATCACCCAGGAATCGAGCATACCATCCGATCATTCCGAGAAATCGGCGTAATTGCTTAAGGTTTCTTGGGGCAGGGTACTTCAGGATCGGGGCTATCTTGTCGGGGTCTGTCTTCAGTCCGTCTTTCGTGATTAAATATCCCAAATATTTCATCTCGGGACAGAAGAACGAACTCTTTTCTCGGTTAATTTCCAATCCCGCGTTTTTAAGGGCCGTTAACACGAGAGTCAAATACTCGAAGTGCTCATCTACCGTTTCCGTGGCGATGATCACGTCGTCTAGGTAAGCAAATACATGCGGCTCCCATTCGGGTCTTATTAGTCTGTCCATCAGTCGTTGGAATGTTGCAGGGGCGTTCGTCAGTCCAAAGGGCATACGGGTAAATTGGAAAAGGCCACGTCCAGGGACTGCAAAGGCGGTTATAGGACGACTTTTGAGGTCTAACGGGACTTGGAAATAGGCTTGGCTCAGGTCTAACTTGGAGATATGTTGGGCACGACGAAGTCCGTCTAATATCCGGTCTAGATTGGGTAACGGGTATGCATCCTTGCGCGTGACTTTGTTCACGTCGCGGTAATCAATGCAGAATCGGTGTTTACCGTTGGGCTTCAGGACTATCACCGGGTTGCTGAGCCATCCGCTGTCCGAGGGTTCGATCACCTGTTCGCCGATCATTTTATCGACTTCAGCTTGGGCAATTCGCAAAAGGAAAGGGGATATTGTTCGGGGGCGTTGGCGGATTGGGGGATGATTATCGACATCGATAGAATGGCGGATAAGGGACGTACAGCTTAGAGTTCCCGTGGCGGGAGGTTTCACTAGACGGTCTAACAATGACTTTAATTGGTCCTCCGTTTTTTTAGTGATTTCCACCAGGCCGGCGAATTCAGGGTGGGCTGACACGACCATGGGGATGTGGCCATGCGTGGCGAACTTTCGGGGACGTCCTGTGGGAGTACGCCACGTGTCGTTCAGGTGATCTATTTGTAAGCCTAACAGCTTACAAAAATCTCTCCCTAGAATCGCATCGTACCCCAAGGGTGCGACACGCATGTCCAGGCACCAAATTTTACCGTCGATCTCAAAAAAGAGTCTGATCTCTCCCACCACGGGGACGATTGCGTTGTTTGCAACGCGTACTCCTCCGGTGGCGGGTCTTATGGTCACTCCTAGGGAGTTGCCAAGGGTTACTCCTAGGAAAGAGCGCGTGGCTCCTGAATCGATGAGGGCTTCTACAGGGCGTCCAGAGAGGTTTAGGATTAGGAAATGGCGATCGTCTTCCCTGTAGACGTCGGGTTGATCGGGTGTGGTTGATAGTAGGGACGGTCGGGATGTACGGGAATCAATGGTATCTACGAGGTCAAGGGTTATAGGGTTTTTTTTTATCCCGGGGGAGGCCTGTACTGTCCTCCCCCCGAGGGGTTTCCCTCACGGGTTCGTCGGCAACGGGTGCACGAATTTGCGTCGCATCCGGGGAGGCCGCATATGGTGCAGAAGTTCCCACGCGGTTGGGAGCACTGCCTAAATATGTGTCCCTGTTCCCGGCAGTTATAACAGCGGACTGTGGCTGACTGGACTCTGGGAGGTCTGGGGTTGGGTTGGGGGTTAGGAGTGGGAAAAGGGCTTTCGACTTGGACGGCCATTAGGGGTGGAGGGACGGCTTGAGGGTTTTCTGTGGGGGCGGCAACTCGAGGGGTTTTTGGGGTGGGTTGTAGCGTGGGTAGGACTGGGGAAGGGGCAGCAGGGGCGACGGGGATGGCTTCAGGGGTTGGGGTTGACTCTACTGCGGCGGCTCTCGCATACGATTTACCCTGGGGCGTAAATGCAGCGGAGGGAAGGACGGACTGGGTTGGGGGCGGGGGAGGTCGGTAATTTCTCTTTCGCTCCAGCATGGACTCTATGCGCCGACACCTTAACTGAAAGTCAAGGAAATTCACGATGTCGGAACGTTCGAGGTGGAATGCCAGATCGGGGTGTAAATTTTCGTAGCACAGGTCGAGCTGGGCGTCCAGGGTGAGGGGAGGGCGGAGGAAACTGAAATACGTTCTCATCTTTGTGAGATACTCCCCACTGGGCTCACCCGGACCTTGAGTTCGTTGGTCAACCTCGCGACGTAGCTTTTCCTGGAGGTCACTGTGTCCGAATCGTGCCCGAAAGTGGAACACGAATTCCTCGTATGACGTCCAGGCGTCGTGGGATACTCGATACCACATGAGGGCGTCATGGGTAAATGATTCGGGAAGCATGCGGAGTAATTCCTCCTCGGTATACGCACGGCTGGCGCAATATTCGTATAGCCGCAGGAGGTACTCCTCCCCATCGTCGGTACGTCGTCCCGCGAATTTGGGACCGAAACGACGAAAATGATCAATCCCGGCGGTATCCCGGGTCACGAAGCTTGGGGCTGGGGGTTGAAAAGACTGGGGATGTCGAAGGGGGGTTCGGAAGGGAGGTCGTAGGTGGGTGCTGTTATGTTGAGGGTTCGTACGGGGCGGGATACAGAAGGTATCTTGGGAGCGAGGTGGGGCTTGGGGCTGGGGTTGGGGAACAGGGACAAGGGGGGCTCTTGTGGTTATTTGGGCTGGGGTTGGGCGTGGGGTTATTTGAGGGGTCAAAAACCGGGGATGGAAGGTTACGGTGGGTGCTGGGGCTTGGGTTGGTTGTAATGGGGGATGGTGGGGGATGGGCTCGTCATGTAGGGACATTAAATCGTCACTATAGTTGAAGGTAATGGGGTCTTGATACGGTCCTAGGGTTTGGCCAGTGGGTAAGGGTTGTCGAGGGGGTTGGGTTTCGGGTTGGGTGACGGACTGGGCTTGGGATAGATCTAGGTCTATGTGGGCGAGCCGGGAACGAAGTGTCCCGTTAAAGTCGGGCTCTGATAGCGCGGATGACAACGTGAATGGTGTGCCACGTTCGTCTTCAACAGGGTCCCATTCTATGTGAACATTCCGATAGCGGCGGCGGATCTCGTACCGCCAATATCGGTCCAGTAAATCCTCCGTGGTTCCCGTGATACTTAGCCCGGCATGATCGCAGAGCCGTATCAGATCGCTCACATTGCGGAAACTAGCCAGATCAATTTTAATTTTTTTTATTTCCCTGTAAAGGGCGGTATCAACGGGGGCTGCGGGGGGAACTATCATTTCGGGCGGGGGGGGGGCGATGTTCGAGATTGGGTTGGGGGTTGAGGCCCGGCCGTGGTAACGCTAGTGGTGGTCGGGGTGGTTACTCCAGCGGTCGTTACACCGGTGGTGGTCGGGGGTCCGCTCCAGCGGGCGTTACGCCCTCCGTGGCGTCGGCCATTATTTACGGCAAAGGGGTGAATGGAAAAAAGGGGGGGGGGGGGTAAAAGACTAATAAAATACAATAAAATAAAATAAAGAAGGTGACCAGAGAGCAAGGGTTCAGGGCTAACGTTGGGGCGAAAAGCTAGAAAGGGAGAAAAGAGAAAGAAAAGCAAAATATAAAAAAAAAGGAAAGAAAGAACTCCAAAGGGCAGCAAAGAAAAGAAAGCAAGAAAAGAAAGAAAAAGGGTAGAAATGGCAAGGATTACGATGCGAAGCACAAGTTGTATCAAAAGAAAAATAAGTGCAGACGAAATCGGTATAATGTTCGGGGTAAATATGGGCAACGGGGGTACTTACTTGCCAACAAGATATCCGCGAGTGGTGACGACTCGCGAAACAGCGGCGGGCGCAATAACAGTAAAAAGAAAAAAAAAAAAAAGTTTTAATTCAGTGTGGGGGAGGTACAGGAGGGGGGAATACTTTCTGTGCCGAGGTGAGCACTCTTTTTTCAGCTCAGGAAAAAGAAATCTCCACTCGAGGGGTGAAAATGTCACCGCCCTCGAGGGTACCGTTTAAATTGTTTTCAATTTTCCTGTTATTACAGGGCCCCACGTTGGGCGCCACTTTTGTGATGGTACTTTATTTTCTCCAATCTAAAAACCGGGGCAATCCGGGAAATCTAGGGCGAGGGGAAAGGGGGAAATAACACACCAAAATCTTGTGTAGAAAACGTGGAAAAGTAACTTTTAATAATAAACGGTTCGGTGAATAGTGAATAACAAAATAAAATCAACAATTTCAACAATAATCCAAAAGAAGAAAAGAGGGTCGCAATAACAATTGTAATAACCAGATAAAAAAAAATGAGCGAAAGGGGGAAGGAATTCAAAAATAACAACAAGTAATAATCAATTTGTGGGGGAAGTAAGAAAATAGAAAAATACTTAATACGCAGGGCAAAATACGAGGGTCGAAAACTAATTAATACGCAGGGCAAAATAAGAAAATGACAAAATAATTAATATTCGGGGGAAAAATAAGAAAATGGCAAAATAACTAATATTCGGGGGAAAAATAAGAAAATAACAAAATAATCAGTAACGAAACTTACAAGAAAAATATAGCTTATGGTAATTGCCGGGACGGCAATTCGATTGGGTCAATCGTCGGAAGGGGGGGGGGAGGAGGGGGCTGGCCGGTGGATATTCTACACAAGGCTGGTCTTAATGTAACAAACTCAGAAAAATATCAAAACTTGAGAAATGCATCCAAATGTTAAATACTTGTTTTTGGGCGCCAGCTACGGTAACGGTGTAGCACCGGAACTACCAATTTGGTTTAATCGGATCCAACAAAAGAAAAGAAAAGAAAAGAAAAGAAATCTATTGCCTTTTTCTGCACTCGGCTAGCGGGAATGGGGGAGGGAGGGGGATGAGACTTCTCAGGCCGGGGACACTGTCCAGGGCTTCTTAGTAATATTACCTCGGCACAAAGAAAATAATAACAACTTCAATAATTATGAAAATCGATAAGAATGAACAATTTATGAGTCTCTCGAGGTAAGGGTAATAATTTTACGGTATCGCACGGTGTAAATTGTCGCGATCACCACCACTCACGCGCACGAGTTGAATTCAGAACAATGGAAAATGTCGGCGCACGTGGCGGCCGATAATCGTCGGTCGAAAATTTGTACAAGAAAAATCGCTTACAATTACAGAAAAGGGGGTGACGGGTAAATTTTCAGGGGGATCGGAAAAGTGGGACAATCAATCAATTATAATTGGGGGAAGGGAAACTTAAACCGTACTCACTCAACCAGTACACTCGTTATCGGTTACAATAATCCGTCCGATAATTCTGTCAAACAGGCCCTCTCGGCAAAATTCGTTCAATATTCCTGGGTTTGCCGAGTCGTTATAAATTCCAGATTTTGGTCCAAATCGTGTCCGTTGTTATTGCCTCTGGGTAATACTCTCCGGGGATGGAGTCTCGTCGTAAGTTGAATGGCCGGGTCGTTATAAGTTTCCAACAATTTCGCTCTTACAATCTTACGCCTGTCACACACATTCGCTCTATCACACACCGTGGCTCGAAGTGAAGACGGCCTCGCCGCTTCCGGTTTCTTCTCCGACCTTCGGGTCGGTCTTGCAATTTGCGATTCGGCTGCGAAAATCGATTGGTCGATCTCAGGACTAGCTGGTGATGGGCGTTGGGATTGGCCGCGGCCGATGCGAATATTCGTCGCGACGGAAGACCTGTCGCGACGCTCGGCGCGCGCATCTTCTGCATCGATTGGCCCATCGATCGTCGAACAATTCTCGACGTCGAGAGGTGCTGGTTCCTCGCGGCGGGCAGGTGAAATATCGCATCTGACAGTTCGGTGTGTTTTTACGGTGTTTGCCCGCACGACACAGCTCGTCGGTTTACACTCGTGATTTCGAGCCGAGAGTGTGTCGTCGGGTTCCGGGCTGTTCAGGGCGGGTCAGCCGAGTGGAGTTTCGTTGTTTTGGCCTCCAGGAGACGGGACGACGATGTTTTGGCGGTGTACCGGAGTGTCGGGCATTTTTGGAGGTTAGTGCCGGGATGATGTTCCTGTTGTATTTTATTGTGCAATTTTCGTGTCCCTCAGGGTCGGTCCAGAGTGTAGAAGAGTCTTCGATGGGCTGCGATGGTATTTGAAGGTCTGCGTTGGTCTGAGATGGTCTGCGCTGGGTCTGCGATGAGTCTGCGACGAGTCTTCGGTGGGTGGCGACTGCTTGAGTGAGTGGGTCGAGGGACTGACCGGGTAGTGGGAACTGAGGGTAAGTCAGGAGGGGGGAAGAGGGTTAACAATATTACAGTCGTTGTTTAAATTGTAAATTCTAATCCTAAGTTATTCCCTAGGTGAGTGGTGGGACGTCGAGCCACGTCGGAGGAGACTTGTGACGCACCACGTCACAAAACATCTGTTTTTTTGTTAGATTGTCATTGCCTCAATTTTGTTTTTGTTTTATTTGTTTCCGTTGTGACGTGATTTTTCGATCACGGTCACAAAAATCAACATTTTTCGGATACGGCTATCGATTTAGTTCGGTTAGCCCGTTAGTTCCCGCTTTACTGCCCTTTAGCTGTCCATGTACCGTCCAGTTCTCGCTAAATGAATGTTCGTAACGTTTTGCGATCCAGTTTAGATCTTACTGATGAGCTTGTGTGTGATAAGCTTAGAGATAAGTTCAGAAAGATTCAGCTCAGGTCGGGATTCTCGAATCTATTCGGTGGAGAAAATCTCGAAGAAATGAGAAACACGAATAGAGGAGAGTCCGACGAGATTTCGTCACGAATACGCCAAAGTCCGGTGCAAACCCGGCACTCCGCTTAGGTGATAATACAGGACGTTGGAGAACAGGCGGAGGTTTTAGTTCAGTCCGGGCAAGGTTGGAACCCCTTGTGCCGTGTTTTAGTTTAGAGAGAGAGCCTTGTTTTCACGTCCTGCATTTGGAGTAGCGATCGCGAAGATTCTCAAAGTTACCGCGTTACAGTTTCGGCTCTCGTATAGATGACGTCACGAAATAGTTCAAGAGGGCAGTAGTTACCGGTTAAGGATCCCGTAATAATCATGATAACGTCTCGTTAGAATATTTTCGTAGGCTTATCAGTCTACCGGGAGTCGTCCTCGAGGCTGCTCGGACCTCTCTCGTGCTCCCGATGTTTACGGTTTCGGCTATTGTCTCGCGCTGAGTCATTCGTTCTCGCTCGCGCTACCGTCGACTCCGGCTATCGTTCTCGCTTCGGTTCGCGTATCGACTCGTGTGCTGTGTTTTGTGCGGATTCGTTTCCGAATTCTTTACCGATGTTTCTGTGCTCGAGATGCGTTTTGGAGAACGCTCTTGAGGTGCAGTGATTGTGTTTTAGTTCTCGAGGTGTCGCAAGATGCAGTTCCCGCAACTTATTGGATTAAATTACGCTAATTTGGTGAGTTTTTGTCGTTTCGATAATTATTCGATCGCGTATAGATCCGCTCTCGTTACGCTCGCTCCGACCCTCCGGTCAGCTGAGCGCTCCCGATGCACAAGTGTGCGATCCCGTGGCTTCACAGCCAGTAAATAGTCGTTCCCGTTATTTACAGTTGAGACTCCGAATTTTCGATTCCGCGTTATTTTATTGGCCAAGGATCGCGACCCTTCTACCATAACCCGCATCCTGAGCAACCGTGCATTTCCGTTACCGTTTGCTCCCGCGAGTGCATTGGTGTTAGCTCGTTACGGTTAGTTCTCGTTTTGTTGTTCCGTTCGTTTCGTCCTTGCGGAGGTCGGCCTGTTCCACCGACCTCCAGATCTCGCATTGGTGGAGTCGGGCTTGTTCCACCCGCTCCCAGATTAGTCCGGTTTGGTAATTCCGGCGAAACAAAAATTAACCCTGCGGAGCTCGGCTTGTTCCACCGACTCCAGATTAGTCCGGTTGTTAATACCGGCGAAACAAAAATTAACTGGCGCCCACCGGGACGCCAATGTATTCGCGGAGGTAGACGGCCGAAGGTGACGTTTTTTGAGATCCCGATTTCGCGGTTTTTCTGAGTATAGATTTTCGTACCGTTTCGTGTGAGTTCTCGGAAAGATACGTCACAAATGGCGCCCAACGTGGGGCCACGCCAATAAAATAACAGCTCCCGTCTTGTTTATTTTTAATTGTTTTTGTTTTCGCTCCCGATCGAGTAAAATAACTCTTTCTTTTCTTCTCTCGAAGTTTCGAGACGCAGACCCAGACCGCCTAATTTAATTTTTTTTAAATTTTTTTATTTAACATTTTTTTTTTGTGTCGTTTCGTCTGTTCTCGAACCCCGAAAGGTGAAAACATCTTTTGGGGGAAAACATATTGTTCTCGAATGCCTCGATGGCAGGTTCCCGGAGATTTTCGTTAATTTCGAATTTTCGAAATTGGCGAATTTTCTCACCTGGCCGCTCGCGCGTCACGCGCGCTGGAGTAGGGGTTAGTCCCGCTAGCCAAGCCTCGGCCCTTATGGCGAAGGTTCTCGAATTGTGAAAAACAATTTTGAGTTTCGCGGAGTCCGCTTCTCGTCCTTCTCGCTCTCGATCACCGAAGACGGCCACTTCTCGGTCACTTCGTCGTGGACTACCGTCGTGAACGGTCGAAAGCTCCCGTTTTCGGAGATGCTGTCGATCCGTCATAAGCTCTCGTTGGGACAGGTTCTCGTATGAATCGCTTTGCGTGTCTGAATTAACTTTCAATGCCGAAGTGATTTTTCGATCTCGCAATATTCTCGATTTCGAATTAATTTTCGATTTCGATGATTTTTCGTTCTCGCAATATTCTCGATTTCGAATTAATTTTCGATTTCGATGATTTTCCGCTCTCGCAATATTTCTCGATTTCGAATTAATTTTCGATTTCGATGATTTTTCGTTCTCGCAATATTGTCGATTTCGAATTAATTTTCGATTTCAATGATTTTTCGCTCTCGCAATATTCTCGATTTCGAATTAATTTTCGATTTCGATGATTTTTCGCTCTCGCAATACTCCCGAATTCGAATTAATTTTCGATTTCGATAAAATTTTCGATCTCGTGATATTCTCGATTTCGAATTAATTTTCGATTTCGATGAGATTTTCGCTCTCGCAACACCTCCCGATTTCGAATTAATTTTCGATTTCGATGGAGTTTTCAATCTCACAATATTTTCGATTTCGGAGTGATTTTCGATTTCGATGAAGTTCTCGCTCGCGGAATATTTTTCAAGGTCGAATTAAATTTCGATATAGATTAAATTCCTGCTTTTCGACCGCGGATTAATTTGTCGCTGTTGGAACTGGTTCTCGTCTTCGAACGCGAATTAACTTTCGCAGTTCGAATTAATTTCCGATTTTTCGAACGTGAATTGAACTCCACCGTTCGGATTGGTTCTCGTTTTCGGACTCGGATTAAATTTCGACGTTCGGGATTTATCCCCGATTTTCAAACTCGAATTAATTTTCGACGTTCGAATTGTTCTCGCCTTTCGAACTCGAATTAATTTTCAACGTTCGGACTTTATTTCCAACCTTCGAACGCGAATTAATTCTCGACGTTCAGAATTTATTTCCGATCTTCGAACGCGAATTAATTTCGGACGTTCGGATTGTTCACGCTTCCGAGCGCGAATTAATTTTCGACGCTCGAATTAAGTTTCGTTCTCGCTTTCGAACTCGAATTCAATTTCGAGGTTCGAATAAAATTTTGTTCTCGCCTTCGAGCTCGAATTAATTTTCGACGCTCGAGTTGCTTTTCGATCTCGCTTTCGAACTCGAAATAATTTTCGAAGTTCGAAGTAATTCTCGATCTCGCTTTCGAACTCGAAATTAATTTTCGACGCTCGAATTAATTCTCGCTCTCGCTTTCGAACTCGAGGTAACTTTCGAAGTTCGAATTAACTCTCGTTCCGCTTTTCGAACTCGAATTTAATTTTCGAAGTTCGCAGTGATTTTCGTTGTCGTTTCCGAACCCGAACTACATTTCGAGGTTCGAATTAATTTTCGTTCTCGATTTCGAACTCGAATTAATTTTCAACGCTCGACTCGGTTCCCGGTCCAATACCGATTTTTGGTCAGGCGATCTTGCAGGGATACGGCGGATTCCCTGCTCGCCTGAGGGAGAGGATCCTCACCGATCCCCCGATTGGGTAAGGGTCGACAGCGAAGCCTTTTGCTGGCCGCAGTCAGACCGGATCCCGACGTGAAGCGTGACGGACGCGGGAATGTCCCACCGCATGCTACGATCTCGAAAAGTTCTGTTTCGGATAAAATCCGATTTGAACAGTTCTCGCCGTCATTGAATTTCGAGGTCGAATTACTATTCGATCTTGAAACGTTTCTCGATTTTCCGAGAAATCCCGAGTTCGTGTTCTTCGCCGATCTTGGAACAGTTCTCGGCCCTAAAAATATTTTCTCGACACGATTCCGCGTACCGAAGCCCTGTCACCAAGCTCCCGTTCGTAATAACAGACAGAGGCAGCTACCGGACGTAGACCCAGCTCCCGACACGTCACTAGGCGACGTTACAGCGAATGCGACTATACTGGTCGCGTGATCGCTCTTAGGGTCGACGCTGAAACTTACGGACGCACCGTAAGGGCTCTCATGGATTCGGGTGCCACTAGGACCTCGGGTTCTAGTTCCTGTACTCGGCCATGTCTCGCGCTTGGTAGACCTTTCGGTCTCGGCGCTCGATTCAGAGAACAGAGCAAGCGCCCGCACCCGGCTCCGGCCGTAGCTCTCGCCTCGTAGACCTCTGGGTCTCGGCGCTCGACTCAGAGAAAAGAGCAAGCGCCCGTAACCGGCTTCAGCCGTAGTTCCCGATTATGGAGATCTCCCCCGGATCTCGGATCTCGATTACCGGACCAAGGATCCAGGCTCTCGCACCCGGCAGGATGGCCAAGGCTCTCGTGAAATAGACCGGTGGGCCTAGGCTCCCACCGATGACGACAACGCTGTAGGAAGGGGGTAACGTAGACATTTATTTGCTTACGTGTGGTCGTCCTCAAAAGTGTTGTCCTTTCTCTTTGTTATATTATCTTCTCGAACCGCGATTGAGACGTCGTCTCTCGTGATGATCTCGCCTCACCCTAAAATTTAATGGCTCCCGACTGGTAACAGGGTTGAGGGACCGCTGCTACCGAATTACGGGCAGTGGTCTTATTAACGGTTCTCGCGCTGAGAGGCCAGCCCTCGCGTACCACTCGCGGCTTATACACGATGGTACTCGCGAGTCCTCGTGCCAGACCGCGGAAGGAACCCATAGCTACCGATACATCCAATACAGGATAAGATCACGATAAGTTCCCGTAACCTCCCCCGGGTAACCTCAAGAGACAAGGTACTCGAGTTGTATTCTCGTCATCTTCGGATGGGCTACCGTTTCGACCCCTAGGTCGAAACCACCCCTAAGGGGTGAGGAGTTGTGACGTGATTTTTCGATCACGGTCACAAAAATCAACATTTTTCGGATACGGCTATCGATTTAGTTCGGTTAGCCCGTTAGTTCCCGCTTTACTGCCCTTTAGCTGTCCATGTACCGTCCAGTTCTCGCTAAATGAATGTTCGTAACGTTTTGCGATCCAGTTTAGATCTTACTGATGAGCTTGTGTGTGATAAGCTTAGAGATAAGTTCAGAAAGATTCAGCTCAGGTCGGGATTCTCGAATCTATTCGGTGGAGAAAATCTCGAAGAAATGAGAAACACGAATAGAGGAGAGCCCGACGAGATTTCGTCACGAATACGCCAAAGTCCGGTGCAAACCCGGCACTCCGCTTAGGTGATAATACAGGACGTTGGAGAACAGGCGGAGGTTTTAGTTCAGTCCGGGCAAGGTTGGAACCCCTTGTGCCGTGTTTTAGTTTAGAGAGAGAGCCTTGTTTTCACGTCCTGCATTTGGAGTAGCGATCGCGAAGATTCTCAAAGTTACCGCGTTACAGTTTCGGCTCTCGTATAGATGACGTCACGAAATAGTTCAAGAGGGCAGTAGTTACCGGTTAAGGATCCCGTAATAATCATGATAACGTCTCGTTAGAATATTTTCGTAGGCTTATCAGTCTACCGGGAGTCGTCCTCGAGGCTGCTCGGACCTCTCTCGTGCTCCCGATGTTTACGGTTTCGGCTATTGTCTCGCGCTGAGTCATTCGTTCTCGCTCGCGCTACCGTCGACTCCGGCTATCGTTCTCGCTTCGGTTCGCGTATCGACTCGTGTGCTGTGTTTTGTGCGGATTCGTTTCCGAATTCTTTACCGATGTTTCTGTGCTCGAGATGCGTTTTGGAGAACGCTCTTGAGGTGCAGTGATTGTGTTTTAGTTCTCGAGGTGTCGCAAGATGCAGTTCCCGCAACTTATTGGATTAAATTACGCTAATTTGGTGAGTTTTTGTCGTTTCGATAATTATTCGATCGCGTATAGATCCGCTCTCGTTACGCTCGCTCCGACCCTCCGGTCAGCTGAGCGCTCCCGATGCACAAGTGTGCGATCCCGTGGCTTCACAGCCAGTAAATAGTCGTTCCCGTTATTTACAGTTGAGATTCCGAATTTTCGATTCCGCGTTATTTTATTGGCCAAGGATCGCGACCCTTCTACCATAACCCGCATCCTGAGCAACCGTGCATTTCCGTTACCGTTTGCTCCCGCGAGTGCATTGGTGTTAGCTCGTTACGGTTAGTTCTCGTTTTGTTGTTCCGTTCGTTTCGTCCTTGCGGAGGTCGGCCTGTTCCACCGACCTCCAGATCTCGCATTGGTGGAGTCGGGCTTGTTCCACCCGCTCCCAGATTAGTCCGGTTTGGTAATTCCGGCGAAACAAAAATTAACCCTGCGGAGCTCGGCTTGTTCCACCGACTCCAGATTAGTCCGGTTGTTAATACCGGCGAAACAAAAATTAACTGGCGCCCACCGGGACGCCAATGTATTCGCGGAGGTAGACGGCCGAAGGTGACGTTTTTTGAGATCCCGATTTCGCGGTTTTTCTGAGTATAGATTTTCGTACCGTTTCGTGTGAGTTCTCGGAAAGATACGTCACACCGTTTTTCACATGTTCCTGTATACAAACTAAATTTAATAATTAAATATATTGATGAATGCTCGATTGTATCGGAGTAAATGTAGCTTAAATGTACGTGTGAATAAGTATATGGGTTTTGTGTATATTTATTTAGTTGTGATTTGTTTGTGAGAAGTCTAACCCTATTACTGTGGTTTGTCAAATTGTCTGGTAGTCCGAAAAAGAATTTGCGGTTCATTTAGTTCTATTATGTATCTTAGTGGCTTGGTTTTTGTCTACATTCTGACTTTTTCAATTTTTCTGTGTATCTGTTGTATTAGGTTTTTCTTTTGTAAATATTTTTTGTGTGGAAAAGTCTTATTTGTATTTAAGTGTAGAAGTTAATTTACTTTATATTTAGTTTTAGGTTACACGCTAATGAATATTTTCACATTTTTGGTTTTTGTTTTTGTCGATGATCGGTGTGTTTGTTTAAGCCAATAATGCATATTATGCGCATCCAGGCGATATTCTGCGATTGGATGTTAGATTCGATAGAAGATTGCTGATCGTTTCTGGTAGCACTTTGTTGCGCGGTATTAGTAGCATTGGTTGATAATTGTTAGCTTTCGGTCTATCAATTTTTACGTCACAATGAAGTATTGGTGGTGACCTGAAGTTCGGTTGCACTGGTGTTTGTGCAGGATGTTGTTCAGAATCATTTGTTCGTTCAGAGATTATCGATGGTAGTCTAATATTGGAATGCACGGGTGATGGAGCATCCATTTTGGATTTCGTTGCAAATTCAATACAGCTCAAAGGCGATGGTAAACTTCCGAGTTCTGAAACGTTTATGGGAATCGGTGGTGATCGGAAGTTCGGTGGTACTTCCTGTGGTATGCTGTTTTCATTTTTCTCCGATGCGCTTGTTTCTCGATGCCAAGGTAGAGCGATTTTTCGCGAATCTAATGCTATTGGTGGTGATAGTGTTTCGTTTGCTATGTCGGTATTTACTGATTGATTTTCGAGTTTCGCGACATCCTTATGTTCTCATGACAGTTCGGGATTCAGTTGTATTGATGGTTGTACTGAGATTTCCGAATTTGATATTTTTTCGTCGTGAGTTGATTGCGCGCTGTCAAGTTGAACTGGTTTCTTTGCAGTTTTCGGAGGGCTATCCTTTTCCTGTGCAATTGTTGGAGGCGATCTGAAGGTTGGTTTTACGGGTGGTTTACTACTATTTTCGTCACCATACGATTCTCCGATGTTCGTCGGTAACGGTTTGAATCCTTGTCTGTTGGAATTTTCATTCTCGGATTCTGTCTCGTCTTCCGTCTCGTTTTCAATATTCCGTGCCTTAGAGTTGTCGTTTTTGTTTTGAGTTCCATTGTTTTTTTCGCTTTTGTCACCGTATAAGTAGCCGGTTGCCCCGTCAGGGCTGACTTTTTCGCGAAACTCGTTTTTGTTTAGCTGCGATAAGCTTTCTGTTTTATCTGGCCTCATTGGGCTCTCTGCTTTTTGTTGCCTCGTTGGGCTTTTTGTTTTTTGTGGCCTCGTTGGGCTCTTTGTTTTTTGCGGCCTCATTGGGCTCTCGTTGTCCTGCTCTTCTTCCGTTGTACTATCGTCTATGTCTGTATACTTATATTTTGTTTCAGTGTCATCTCGTTTCCTATGTTGTTTGCGTGGTTCCTTTATTTCTTCGGCTCCGTCTTCGGATGAATCCATTAGGCATTTTTGAATCGGTTTCCGTTGTAGTTTGATTCTGCGTATTCCTTTTAATATTCGCCTAGTCGGTTTCCATGTAGGGATTTTTATGAGTTCAGCTTCGTTTTCAGATGTTTCAGTTTGCGGTGTTTCGTTGTCAATGGATGAATCAATTTTTATAGGTACACTCTCCGTTATTTGTTTTGATCCTTGCATTTTCGGTAATTGGTTTGTTTCTTCTCGTGGTTGCTTTGTCTGTTTAGGGAAAATTTGTTTAGTTTTTTCGGCACTTGCGTCGCACATTGTGGCGATCAGATTATTGTTGCGAAGTTTTGTGGAGCACATCACTCCTTTCTTTTGAAGTAGTCGTTGAAAAATCTGTTCGATCTGTGCTATATCGAGGCTCGACTGTTGATCGGATATTTGGCGATTTCGCGCATCGCTGAGCCTGCTATCTCGTGATCTGTTTCGATAGTTTCGGTCACGTGAACTGTCTTGGTACTTTCGACTGTGCGAGTTGTCGCGATAATTTCCGTTGTCACGATATTTTCGGTCGTTTTGATAATTGCGATCTCGCGAATCGTCTTGTCGCAAGTTGTTTCGATTATTACGTGGATTGTTATAAATATCGCGCGAATCGTAATTATCAGGCGAGTTGTCGCGATCATTATCGCGTGAGTTGTCGCGATAGTTGTTGCGATAGTTGTCACGATATTGTCGGTTACGGGATTCGTTTTTATAATATCGGTTTTGTTATGTTATGTTATGTTATGTTATGTTATGTATCTACGAGCCGTATCCCTTTTGTAACTTCGTTTGCACCCCAAGTCCCATCCATCACACTCCGTGCCAATGCTGGGACTCGGGTAACGTGCACTTGCGGCTGTGGCCGACTTAAGATGGAGATAGAAGCACTCGCATTCGCCTAAGACGCAGGGAAACCACAGAAAACCTACGCCGAGTGCAGCCGGCTACAGGCCAACCCCCGGAGCTCAAGAATTTCCGCGAACAGCATGGCACGACTTACGGCACCATACACTGTATGGTCAGCGCACTGCTGCTCCGAAAAATCTTTCGCCCAAACCGGGGATCGAACCGGAGCCTCCCGGTCACCGGCAGTACTGGGCTAGCACGCTAGCCACTTGACCACCGGTGCCGGTTTTGCGAATCGTTTCTGTTATCTCTCACTCGGCAGCAATACTTTTGGTTTCGAGAATCCTCTCTGCAGTTTTGATCTCGCGAATTATTTTTGCAATATGGAGAATAATTTCCGTAATTTCGGTCTCGGGAGTTATCACGATAATCTTGATCGCGTGAGTTATCTCGATAATCTCGGTTCCGCGAATTGGTTCGATAGTCACAACCTCGTGAATTTCGCCTATGATAGTCGTTTGAGGTGGGGTTAAAACTTCGAATGATTAAAATCCGACAGACCGAAATACCGAACGAAATGACTCGCATGATATATTTTACGACGTGTTATACAATCAACAGTCCATATAACCGATGAAGACAATCAGCAAACGGTGTTAGCTACGAAAGAATATGATGCGGGATTTAATTTATAAGTAGTGAACAGTTCCGAAAGGATTCCGAAAGGAAAGAAATTATTTCCGAAGAGCTATAATTACAATATTACAAATGGCAAAAGCTTAAAGTTAAGACATATGTGGAAATTTGAAAATTAATCTACCTAATAGCTAATAATACGAAAGGTTGAATATTCGAAATTTTTAGATCAATAATAGGTGATACAAGCGGAACCGCAATGGAATACACACAAGAGCAAGTCTCCGATAAGAATTTCACCGAAAATACTAATTTCCGAAAAATAATTTTCCGAATAGCCAAAACCCCGAAGGCGAATTCCCCGACAAGGCAAAGCCCCGAAGGTAGATTCCCCGAAGAGGCAGAACCCCGAAGGTAGATTCCCCGAAAAGGCAAAACCTCGAAGACAGATTCCCCGAAAAGTGATCTTTATCGTGATTATGTCGTTTGCTCTACATCTTTCTAATAACAGCACTAATACAAATGATCTCAGCAAATAATGATTCGCTTATTATAGTCGGGAGGTTTGTTCGTCGGTAAGTGTGAAAACCACCGTACTATAAGGCGAGTAATTCTTTTTTATTCCACTGTTTTTTGTTCATTCAATTTGTTTATTAAGCTTATTTTGCAGTCAGGAGATTTTGTAATATTTGTACAAATATCATTACACTGATAAGCACAACGTGTAATCTTCATCAGGAAACGTTCCGTAAATTTCCCGGCACATTCATACCGTGAAGGCGATTACGGGTGTTTGCAAGTCTTCACGTACGTGAAAATGCGTCCGAAGTGGAAATAAATTACGAGTTCCGACGGAAGAGAAGTGCACATAACCGCAGCCATCAAGTTCTGTATATCCGAATTCGCATGAACAAAAAATCGCTCACGAGTTACTAATACGACGAATTTAATTGTTTCGGAAGGATTGGATGGCTTACTAAAAACAACAAAATAATTTTTTTTTAGGCCTTTATACTGAGGAAAAAATTTGTTGGATTAACCAAAAGTCGCGGTGGCATACTTTCCAAGCTGTTATTTGTTTGGTATGAATGAACCATTGTTTTGTAAACGACTATTTGCGTCAATTTTTCAAAATTTACCGATTGAAAAAAAAAAATTTGTTGTACCAACTAAATATATCTTTGAACGTATGGCACCGCGCATTTGCTTAATCCAACAATTTCTTTTTCTCAGTGTACTATTTAAAAGAATCTTTAAATTGCCTATTAAGGTGAAGTGAAAGTCACGTGACGGAGGCAGGAGTGTGAGAGAGATAGCGGCATTGGTCTTATGGTGGACCGAGAGAGAGCGACAGAGAATGTGTTTCACTTCATCTTAAAATTATCTTCCATTGGCTACGAAATCAACAAGTAAAAAAATGTTGTTTTTAATTAGTTTCATTTATTAAGAATTAGTTTGCATTGCAGAAAAACATTAAGTTATACATTTGGAGACAAGAAATGGAGCACTCCCCCATTTTCGAGTGCGAAGGCCCGGGAACAGTTGACCCCGTACGGTGTAGTAATTTAGATTTACGTGAACTAAAAGTTTTGGGATTTACAGCGTAGTCGATAATTATCCTAATAAATACGCATACAAACATTTAGAGATTTGAAGATCTTGGACATGTCGATGACATGTGGTGTGTTTTTCATGCACCATTTATTTCAATTATTTATCGAGTACATTCGTATATATAATTAAAAGTGAATGTGTATTCAATGTTAATGACATAAGGTAGGTGTGAGCTGAATTTTATTTCGCGCTTGTTTAAAGTCTTTAATTACCAGTGTGCATACCGAATGTCCAAAAATAATAGTAGATACTGTTTTTGTCTCGACGAGTGTTGCGAAATCAGGGTAATAAAAACAGTTCAACGAAATCGACAAAAGGTAGGTGAGATTTTACTTTGTTGAAAATTGGCAGACATTATAAATATATTGGAACGAACGATACGGCACCCCCCACCCCCTTGTCGCCATACCTCGACAAGGGAGTCCGAGCGATCGGCAGCGTGACGCGAAACTTGGGCCACCCGAGTAGGAGCGAGCTCCGCCCACCGAGGCCACCGCGCGCGTATTGCCGGACGCTTTAACATAAGCATATTTCTGGCGTCGCAAAATCGTCATATTTCCCAATGACCATTTCTCCCCCGGGAGTAATAGAGCTTGCAGAGAGAGTCATGAGCCCTATCACTACCTGGAGAGTAATAAAATCGTACTGCGCATGCGCACTGGTTAATAATGATCATCGGTCAATAAGCGGCTTCTTTCCGCCCGTATTGCACGACAGGAATGTGAAAATCATTTAACAAATTGGATAACACCACATTCTCCGACTCATCTGCTTTATAACTTGCAAATCCTCGACGGGAGATTATTTCAAATAAGCAATTGAAAAAACTACGTTTCGTAACATTACATTTTTCGGAATATCGTTTTTCATATTTAAAAAAAAAATTACAAACTCTGAGAATGGAACATGAAATCTCAGCGGTTTGCTTAGACATCAAATGGTTGTCGAATTTAGCTCGAGGTTGCTTTGAACGGAGCGTCGAGCTCCAACTTCATGAAAAATAAAATTTTAAAAATCTAACTTTTTTCCGCTATTTTTATTGTCCCTGTGAATAATGACTAAGTAACGCACGTAAATAAAAAAAAATCTCAAATTTGAGATAAAGAGTGCCCGAGGCGATAGTTAAACGTAAACACTGTATCGCTCCGTTCGTGGAATCGGCTCCTCGTGAACGCCGAGAATACCCTTCGCGTGCCCCCCGCCAGGAGTAAGTGCGATCTCCGAGGCAGCAGCGTAGCGGCAGCAGCTGTATCGTCGACGTGTCATTTCGAGGTTAGAACTACTGACTTCACGTAGAAAAAAAAATGATCTCTAGTTTTTTCGGGTACTGTTTTAAAACGAAGGGCAAGTAAATTTCTAAAAACAAAAAACCAAATTTTTTTTCATTCATTTTTTATTATTCGAAATTCTTTTTCTAATTTTGCTTCCTCATAGAGGAAGCTTTGTTATCGTGAAAAAAAAAATTCGGGATTTTAATGAAAACGTGTTCAGAATGGCCCAAAACATCGAAAAATCACATTTAGAAAAAATGTCCGGATGTATGTGTGTGTGTGTGTGTGTGTGTGTGTGTGTGTATGAATTGGACCCGAAAAATTCAACCTGCTATAACTCGAGAACGCCTTCACCGATCAAACTGAAATTTGGCACACATCATGTGAGATTAATAGTCAACGTTCGGTCAAAATTTCATCCAAAAATGTTCAGTTGTTTTTTTTGCACGCCAATTTTGATTTCTTCGAAAATGTCTGTACGCACTCTAGCGCTCACAATTTTTGAGCTATCGGGCTAAAACCGCGTACACAGATAGAATATGATGACCCGAAGATCCCATTAAAATTTCACGAAAATCGATCGAACCGTTTAAATTTTATGTCATTTTGAATTTTTCGAATTTCATGAAAAATTAGTACTTTGATTTAAACGCAATTTTCTTCATTAAATATTCATCTATGAACAAAATAACTGTTAGATTCGTGATCAGCGCGAAAAAATACATAAAATATAGTCCTAGAGTGACGAGTAACGAAAAAGTTTATCTGACATTTTTACAGCCAAAATTGAAAAATGAGTGATTTTGCATATTTTTAAACAGCGATTTCTTTGCTTCTCGATGGCATCGCGGAAATATCCAGGTGCCTATCGTATTCTACAGCAAGAAATATACAATATGATGGATATGACGGAGTTAAAATAATTAAATAAAGCGGTGTCATTCGAACTTCTCAAGTAAAAATTGGAATATAAAAAAAAAAAAAAAATGGTAACACATAATTCTATGTATTTTTCGTGCTGAGCACAGATCCTACATCCGTTTTGACCAAAATCGTAAGGTTGGTGTATTTTTTCGGGCTAAACCTGTGCCAGCCAGCAATTCTGCCTGACAGTTAAATACAACATTGATGTTGAAAAAAAGTTGAAAATTGACATTTTCATAACGCTTCCTCATAAAAGCTGAAAATTGAAATTTTCATATCGCTTCCTCATAAAAGTTGAAAGCTGAAAGTCGAAAGTCGAAAGTTGAAAGTTGAAAGTTGAAAGCTGAAAGCTGAAAGTTGAAGGTTGAAAGTTGAAAGTTGAAAGCTGAAAGTTGAAAGTTGAAATTTTTATCCGCTAAGCTTCCTCTATGAGGAAGCCAAAAATATAGTAAATGCTTCCTCATAGAAGAAGCTTAGCGGATAAAAATTTCAACTTTCAACTTTCAGCTTTCAACTTTCAACTTTCAACTTTCAGCTTTCAACTTTCAGCTTTCAACTTTCAACTTTCAGCTTTCAACTTTCGACTTTCGACTTCCAGCTTTCAACTTTTATGAGGAAGCGATATGAAAATTTCAATTTTCAGCTTTTTTTAACAGTTACTTGAAAAATCGAAAATAAAGTCTCCGACCGCTCAGCAATTGAATGGCAGAAGAATTTAGCTTGACTACATTGTTATCGTTCGAATTTCCTGAGCACACCGATGATTCCTCTTCCGCGATATCCCTCGAAAGAGCTAGCGTTATTGTCGAGCATCGAGATGTGCTCGAGTTTGGAGCTTCGACTTGATGGAAAAAAAATAACGAACTTTCTTTTCACTAATTTTCGTTGACACTGTCAATAATGACTACATTAAAAAACATCTCATATTTCAAAGAAAGTTTGTGCGGCAAGATAACGGACTTTCCGCGCAAACTTTATTTGAAATATAAGATGTTATGACCCTGAGAATCAAATCGGCAGTCTTTGTTTCGCCAAACGTAAACACTATATCACGCCGTTTGGGGAAAGATTCCTCGTGAACGCCGACAGTACACCTCGCGTACCCCTTACGGGTCACGCGCGAAGAGTCAGTTCGGTTTCCGAGGCTCGCGTAGCCCGAGTATTGCGATCAACGTTACGGTTTCGAGCTGTTTGTCGCGAGAAAATTGAAATTTTGTAATAATCGCATTGCATTAATTTTTGCAGATTTATATGCGAAAGTGTGCACATGTACAGCGGTCTATCTATTCTATGAACTACCGAAACTGTGTGTTTTTTTGTTTGTATTTTGACATCTGAGAAGCGTCCTATTAATTTAATAATATCTGCACATCGGAATTCACGAATTCACCTGCCTCCGCGCTTCAAAATACTGGCTTTACGTGGGAAAAAAACACTATTTTTTTGAGATTTTTTTTCATATACGAGATTTTTTTTTTCTTATTCGAGAATTTATTTATCGTTCACTTGAAAAATCGAAAATAAAATCTTAGACGACTCGCTAATCGAATAGCAGAAGAAGTTACTTCGACAATGTTGTGATCGTTCGAATTTCCTGCGCACACCGATGATTCGCTTCTCGCGATACCCCTCGAAAGAGCAAGCATCGTTGTCAAGCATCGAGATATACTCGAGTTGCGAGCGCAGACAGTACGAAAAAAACATCGATCGTTTTTTTGCTAATTTTCATTGTCTCTGCGGTTATGAAAAAGCTTTGATTAAGTAAAGAAAATCACCCAACTTTTTTGGAGAATTTTTTTTTCGAATTCGAACTGAATAAATCTGAGGAATAAAAAATGAATAATTTATTTTGTCAACTCAAATGAATTTCGGTATGGAAAAAAACAAAATGTTTCAAAATGTACCGAACTATTCGGAAGCTCTTCCTCGTGAACGCCGATGGTGCCCC
Source organism: Ichneumon xanthorius (assembly GCA_917499995.1). NCBI lineage: Eukaryota > Metazoa > Arthropoda > Insecta > Hymenoptera > Ichneumonidae > Ichneumon > Ichneumon xanthorius. The sequence continues at coordinate 150,160 of CAKJTD010000077.1, read as the reverse complement.
TCGCGCGCCCCTCCCGTGCCCCTCCGACACCACATGAAGAACAAAGCGAGCGTTTTCCAGCCTCGCCTAGCGACGATAGTACTGTGGACGTGACGGCGTAGAGCAGTTTGTTGCGAGGAGTTTTGGCAATAATCGCGTTCGTCAAATTACCCGAGCAGAAATTTAATCCGGTCAGAATCCGGCCCATACTTGGCGCGCCAGAAAATCAACTCCGGCCCGGATATGGCATATCGATATGGCCATGATCCGTCGTGTAACGCTCATGCAAATCCGGCCCTGATCCGGCATCAGGATCCGGTCCAAGTTCAGGCCCTGATATGGGCCTGACGTGGCCCGGATCACGCACCATTCCTCTTTTTGACAACAAAATTTACAAAAATATTACACTTACACTAAATTCAGCCGGGGGTTCAACGCTTTATTTCATTATATTTTATTATACCTTACTAATTCTCACATTTTTATATCGGGAACACATTAGTAATTTATTACTCAGTTTGGGGCTTGAACCCCGATCATCTAAGTTTGTAGTCGGGAACCAACCCACTCGGCTATTCAGAACTTGCGAATAATATTTTGGAACTTGTATATAACGTATGCTAGAAATGCTGAATATGTGGATCGTGATTTAATGACATAACATTCAATTGTTATATCTCTGTTTTTATGTTTGTGAGGTATTGTACTTATTCAATCAATTCAGTTCAATAAATTACTTGGCTATTTCTAACGGTCAATTGTTTTGTTAGAAATTTTTTATTAAAATATGTTGACAAGTTGGGCCAATGAAGGAAAATTTTTCCTTTTGTCGCTACGATATAGTTACGGCCTTTTGACCTTATAATTCTTTATTGTCGGTAGGGTAACTATCGTCCTATAATTGGGCCCGGACCGTGAACAATAAATTAAATAAATAAGTAAATAATTTGTTGCTGATGTCAAGTGACAAGAAATTATATACTTTACGTTTCGGTGACTTTCGGAGTACTCTTTAAAATTAACTACTTTCTATCAACCGTTGGACTAATAGATGCTGCCATTTTAACCAAATCTAGAATCAGAATAGATTATTTCCAGATTTGCACCAGTCATATTTCTGCTGATATTACGTTATAAATGATAAATATAGACGGGAAAGGCTTCTTAGGTATGTATTAATTTATGTCTTATTCTTGTTGTTAGATTTGTGGGTTATCTTTCTTATAGATCGTGTCTAAGAAATTATTTTGTTAATATATTTTGCAGACTATTTTACATCACAGAGGTCATGCGACAGTGAGAATGATTTATGAGTTGAAGACACTAGAAATTTTTATATGCATCGGACATTGGGAAGTGTTTAATAAACAATTACATAGCGGCATTTATAAAAATAGAAGCCTTATATACGAATAAGCGCCAGTTTGATATCGCCAATGTTGCCTGGCCTGGTAGTCTGATTGCATTTATACTCGCTATACGGCTCTAGCCAGTCAAGGTAGCAAATAAAAATAATAAAAAAAATGTTGTATGACAATTATAAATGCCTGATCCTTTCCTGAATTGGCCCTGAACTGAAACAAAACAAGTTTTAGCGATCCGGCAAATGAAATGAATTTCATATCAGGGTCGGATCCGGCGACGTCCAAGATAACACATCCGGTGTCCTTTACTGCAGCCGGTAATGGCCCAGTTCAAGGGTAAAGCCGGCAAATCTGATGACGCTTGCCTTATTGGTACCTGAACTGGTGCTCATCAGGCAATAATGCGGCAGCCTCTTCAGGCTCGCCGGACTGTTGCCTGATGTACACCAGCGTGCCTTATTGCACCCGGAAACGGCCTAATTCCGGTAGATCTCCGGCAAACCTGATGTCGTCTGCCTTATTAGTACCTGAACTGGTGTACATCAGGCAATAGTCCGGCGAGCCTGAACAGGCCGCCGGATTCATACCTGATGTGGACCTGATGAAAAATATGGCAGCCGGAAAATTTTTCTGCTCGGGTAACTATCAGCGACTGTCTTTTAAAATTTTACACATATACCGTCATCTATTTTATGAAAAATCGAAAGTGAATTTTTGGCCATGACAGATGGGTCGAAATTGTTTAATCGTGAGTGATCGACGAAAACCATCGCGGCACCTGTCTGACCACTTGCGAATCCTCGACGGGAGAGTCAACGAAATAACCAATCGAAGGAACGACGTTACGTAAGATAACATTTTTTGGATTTCTGATTTTTTTTTTATTGCGCGTTCTGAGTTTCGAAAATGAAATCTCAAATCGCGCAGTAATTGATCGTTAGTCGAATTTGGCGCGAGGGAACAGTGGACGATCGAGTTCGTCGCATAAAGAGCTTCGAGCTTCCCGCTGCCCTCATGCATGGAACGTCGACTTCTTGTGAGAACAAAAAAAATCTGTTCATTCGGAATTTTTTGTCGAATTAAGAGTACAAAACTGGCTTCATTTTTTAAAAAATCGCAAAATATCTTTACGGGTCAGATAGGTCTTTGAGCATTGAACTACTGACTTCAAGTAAAAAGAAAAACCTCTAGTTTTTGTCTGAACTTCTTTAAACGAATAATGGCAAGTAAATTGCTTTAATAAATAAATGTGATATTTTTTCCTTATGAGAATTTCTTTTATCGGTCACTTGAAAACTCGATAATAAAATCTCAGACCGCTCAGCAATCGATTGGCAGAAGAATTTCGCTCGACAATTTTATTATCGTTCGGATTTTCTGCGCACACCGATGATTCCCCTCCCGTGATATCCCTCGAAAGAGCTAGCATTATTGTCGAGCATCGATATGTGCTCGAGTTTCGAGCTTCGACTTGATGAAAAAAAAATATCGAACTTTTTTTTCACTATTTTTTTTTTTCACTTTGAATAATGACTACCTTAAAAAACATTTCATATTTCAAAGAAATTTGCGCGGAAAGATAAACTGCCTTTCCGCGCAAACTTTATTTGAAATATGAGATGTTATGACCCTGAGGATAAAATCAGCAGTCGTTGTTTCGCCAAACGTAAACACTGTATCACGCCGTTTGGGGAAAGATTCCTCGTGAACGCCGAGAGGACACCTCGCTTACCACTCACGGGTCACGCGCGAATAGTCAGTTCGGTCTCCGAGGCTCGCGTAGCCCGAGTATTACGATCAACGTTACGGTTTCGAGCTGTTTGTCGCGAGAACATTGTAATTTTGTAATAATCGCGTTGAATTAATTGTTGCAGATTTATATGCGAAAGTGTGCACATGTACAGCGGTCTATCTATTCTATGAACTACCGAAACTGTGTGTTTTTTTTTTTTTTGACATCTGAGAAGCGTCCTATTAATTTAATAATATGTGCACATGGGAATTCACGAATTCATCCGGTTCCGCGCTTCAAAATACTGGCTTTGCGTGGGGAAAAAACCCTATTTTTAAAAAAAAAATTTTCTCATATCGAGTTGCGAGCTCAGACAGTACGAAAAAAACATCGATCATTACTTTGCTAATTTTCTTTGTCTCTGGGGTTATGAAAAGATTGGATTAAGTAAAAAAAATCACACAACTTTTACGGGGAATTATTTTTTCGAATTCGAAGTGAATAAATCTGAGGAATAAACAAAATTAATAATTTATTTCGTATTAACTCAAATAAATTTCGGGATAACAAAAACAAAATGTCTCAAAATGTACGGAGCTATTCGCGGAAGCTCTTCCTCGTGAACGCCGACGGTGCCCCTCGCTCGCCCCTCCCGTGCCCCTCCCGCGACACCCCGTGAAGAACACAGCAAGCGTCTCTAGCCTCGCCTAGCAACGTCAGTACTGTGAACGTGACGGAGTAAAGAAGTTTGTTGCGAGGAGTTTTGGCAATAATCGCGTTCGTCAAATTAACTATCAGCGACTTATTTTAAAAATTATACACATATACCGTGATCTATTTTATGAAAAATCGAAAGTGAATCTTTGGCCATGAGACAAGCGTCGAAATTATTTAACCATGACTAATCGACGAAGACCATCGCGGCACTTGCCTCAACACCTGCGAATCCTCGACGGGAGAGTCTTCGAAATAAGCAATCGAAGGAACGACGTTACGTAAGATAACATTTTTTGGATTTCCGATTTTTTTTTTTTTTAATGCTCTGACTGAGTATCGAAAACGACATCTCAAATCGCGCAGTAATTGATCGTTAGTCGAATGTGGCTCGAGGGAATAGTGAACGATCGAGTTCGTCGCATAAAGAGCTTCGAGCTTCCCGCTACACTCGTGCATGGAACGTCGACTTGTTGTGAGAAAAAAAAAAATCTGTTCGTTCGGAATTTTTGTCGAATTTGCAGTCAAAAACTGGCTCAATTAAAAAAAAAACCGCGAAATATTTTCCCGGCTCACATACGTCTTCGAGTATCAAACTTCTGACTTCACGCCAAAACAAAAAAAAAACCTGGATTTTTTCCGGTATTTTTTTAAACGAATAATGCCAAGTAAATTGATTAAATAAATTGATTTTTTTGGGTAATTTTTTCTGATTTGATTGTTTTTTGTATTCGAGATTTTTTTTTTATCGAGATTTTTTTTTATCGAGATTTTTTTTTCTTCGAGATTTTTTTTTCTTCGAGATTTTTTTTTCTTCGAGATTTTTTTTTCTTCGAGATTTTTTTTTTTATTCGAGAATTTGTTTATCGTTCAGTTGAAAAATCGGTAATAAAATCATAGACGGCTCGCTAATCGAATAGCAGAAGTTACTTCGACAATGTTGTGATCGTTCGAATTTCCTGCGCACAGCGACGATTCGCTTCCCGCGATACCCCTCGAAAGAGCAAGCATCGTTGTCGAGCATCTAGATGTGCTCGAGTTTCGAGCTCGGACATTACGAAAAAAACATCGATCTTTTTTTTTTTTCTTTGTCGCTGCGATTCTGAAAAGATTCGATTAAGAAAAAAAAACACAACTTTTTTGATGATTTTTTTTTCGAATTCGAAGTAAATAAATCTGAGGAATAAAAAAAATAATTACATTCTTTCGCCAACTCAAATAAATTTTCTCATAAAAAAAAGAAATATTTCAAAATGTACGGAGCTATTCGCGGAAGCTCTTCCTCGTGAACGCCGACGGTGCCCCTCGCTCGCCCCTCCCGTGCCCCTCCCGCGACACCCCGTGAAGAACAAAGCAAGCGTCTTCTAGCCTCGCCTAGCGACGTCAGTACTGTGAACGTGACGGAGTAGAGAAGTTTGTTGCGAGGAGTTTTGGCAATAATCGCGTTCGTCAAATTAACTATCAGCGACTTATTTTAAAAATTATACACATATACCGTGATCTATTTTATGAAAAATCGAAAGTGAATCTTTGGCCATGAGACAAGCGTCGAAATTATTTAACCATGACTGATCGACGAAGACCATCGCGGCACTTGCCTCAACACCTGCGAATCCTCGACGGGAGAGTCTTCGAAATAAGCAATCGAAGGAACGACGTTACGTAAGATAATATTTTTTGGATTTCCGATTTTTTTTTTTTTTAATGCGCTCTCTGAGTATCGAAAACGACATCTCAAATCGCGCAGTAATTGATCGTTAGTCGAATTTGGCTCGCGGGAACAGTGAACGGTCGAGTTCGTCGCATAAAGAGCTTAGAGCTTCCCGCTGCCCTCGTGCATGGAACGTCGCCTTTTTGTGAGAGGAAACAAAATCTGTTCGTTCGGAATTTTTGTCGAATTTGCAGTCAAAAACTGGCGTAATTAAAAAAAAAATCGCGAAATATTTTTCCGGGTCACATATGTCTTCGAGTATCAAACTTCTGACTTCACGCCAAAACAAACAAAAAAACCTGGATTTTTTCCGGTATTTTTTTAAACGAATAATGCCAAGTAAATTGATTAAATAAATCCGATTTTTTTGGGTAATTTTTTCTGATTTGATTATTTTTTATATTCGAGATTTTTTTTTTCTTCGAGATTTTTTTTTCTTCGAGATTTTTTTTTCTTATTCGAGAATTTGTTTATCGTTCAGTTGAAAAATCGGTAATAAAATCATAGACGGCTCGCTAATCGAATAGCAGAAGTTACTTCGACAATGTTGTGATCATTCGAATTTCCTGCGCACAGCGACGATTCGCTTCCCGCGATACCCTTCGAAAGAGCAAGCATCGTTGTCGAGCATCGAGATGTGCTCGAGTTTCGAGCTCGGACATTACGAAAAAAACATCGATTTTTTTTTTTTTTTTCTTTGTCCCTGCGATTCTGAAAAGATTCGATTAAGAAAAAAAAAAACACAACTTTTTTGATGATTTTTTTTTCGAATTCGAAGTAAATAAATCTGAGGAATAAAAAAAATAATTACATTCTTTCGCCAACTCAAATAAATTTTCTCATAAAAAAAAGAAATATTTCAAAATGTACGGAGCTCTTCGCGGAAGCTCTTCCTCGTGAACGCCGACGGTGCCCCTCGCTCGCCCCTCCCGTGCCCCTCCCGCGACACCCCGTGAAGAACAAAGCAAGCGTCTTCTAGCCTCGCCTAGCGACGTCAGTACTGTGAACGTGACGGAGTAGAGAAGTTTGTTGCGAGGAGTTTTGGCAATAATCGCGTTCGTCAAATTAACTATCAGCGACTTATTTTAAAAATTATACACTGTGACGTGATTTTTCGCTCACGGTCACAAAAATCAACATTTTTCGGATACGGCTATCGATTTAGTTCCATGTACCGTCCAGTTCTCGCTAAATGAATGTTCGTAACGTTTTGCGATCCAGTTTAGATTTTGCGGATGAGCATTGTGTGTGATAAGCATAGAGTTAAGCTCAGAAAGATTTAGTTCAGGTCGGGATTCTCGAATCTATTCGGTGGAGAGAATCTCGAAGAAATGAGAAACACGAATAGAGGAGAGCCCGACGAGATTTCGTCACGAATACGCCAAAGTCCGGTGCAAACCCGGCACTCCGCTTAGGTGATAATACAGGACGTTGGAGAACAGGCGGAGGTTTTAGTTCAGTCCGGGCAAGGTTGGAACCCCTTGTGCCGTGTTTTAGTTTAGAGAGAGAGCCTTGTTTTCACGTCCTGCATTTGGAGTAGCGATCGCGAAGATTCTCAAAGTTACCGCGTTACAGTTTCGGCTCTCGTATAGATGACGTCACGAAATAGTTCAAGAGGGCAGTAGTTACCGGTTAAGGATCCCGTAATAATCATGATAACGTCTCGTTAGAATATTTTCGTAGGCTTATCAGTCTACCGGGAGTCGTCCTCGAGGCTGCTCGGACCTCTCTCGTGCTCCCGATGTTTACGGTTTCGGCTATTGTGTCGCGCTTGAGTCAGTCGTTCTCGCTCGCGTTACCGTAGACTCCGGTTATCGCTCTCGCTTCGGTTCGTGCGTCGCGTTCGCTACCTGTCACTTTGCGCGTTCGCTAGTAGGCTCGTGCGATGTGTTTCGTGTGAATTCTTTCCCGAATAATTTAGTGATTTTTCTGTGCTCGAGAGGCGTTTCGGAGAACGCTCTTGAGGTGCAGGGATTGTGCTTAAGTTCTCGTGGCATCGTAAGATGCAGTTCCCGAAAATTATTGGATTAAATCTGCTGTTTCGGTGAGTTTATCGCTTAGATAATTTATCGATCGCCTATAGATCCGTTCTCGCTACGCTCGCTCGATCGCTTGATCGGCTGAGCGCTCCCGATGCACTAATGTGCGATCCCGTGGCTTAACAGCCCATAAATAATCGTTCCCGTTATTTAAAGTTGAGATTCCGATATTTCCGATTCCGCGTTATTTTATTGGCAAAGGATCGCGACCCTTCTACCATAACCCGCATCCTGAGGAACCGTGCATTTCCGTTACCGTTTGCTCCCGCGAGTGCATTGGTGTTATCTCGTTACGGTTAGTTCTCGTTTTGTTGTTCCGTTCGTTTCGTCCTTGCGGAGGTCGGCCTGTTCCACCGACCTCCAGATCTCGCATTGGTGGAGTCGGGCTTGTTCCACCCGCTCCCAGATTAGTCCGGTTTGGTAATTCCGGCGAAACAAAAATTAACCCTGCGGAGCTCGGCTTGTTCCACCGACTCCAGATTAGTCCGGTTGTTAATACCGGCGAAACAAAAATTAACTGGCGCCCACCGGGACGCCAATGTATTCGCGGAGGTAGACGGCCGAAGGTGACGTTTTTTGAGATCCCGATTTCGCGGTTTTTCTGAGTATAGATTTTCGTACCGTTTCGTGAGAGTTCTCGGAAAAATACGTCACAACACATATACCGTGATCTATTTTATGAAAAATCGAAAGTGAATCGTTGGCCATGAGACAAGCGTCGAAATTATTTAACCATGACTGATCGACGAAGACCATCGCGGCACTTGCCTCAACACCTGCGAATCCTCGACGGGAGAGTCTTCGAAATAAGCAATCGAAGGAACGACGTTACGTAAGATAACATTTTTTGGATTTCCGATTTTTTTTTTTTTTAATGCGCTGTCTGAGTATCGAAAACGACATCTCAAATCGCGCAGTAATTGATCGTTAGTCGAATGTGGCTCGAGGGAACAGTGAACGATCGAGTTCGTCGCATAAAGAGCTTCGAGCTTCCCGCTGCTCTCGTGCATGGAACGTCGACTTGTTGTGAGAAAAAAAAAAATCTGTTCGTTCGGAATTTTTGTCGAATTTGCAGTCAAAAACTGGCTCAATTAAAAAAAAAATCGCGAAATATTTTTCCGGCTCACATACGTCTTCGGGTATCAAACTTCTGACTTCACGCCAAAACAAAAAAAAAACTCGGATTTTTTCCGGTATTTTTTTAAACGAATAATGCCAAGTAAATTGATTCAATAAATTGATTTTTTTGGGTAATTTTTTCTGATTTGATTGTTTTTTATATTCGAGATTTTTTTTTTTTCGAGATTTTTTTTCTTCGAGATTTTTTTTTCTTCGAGATTTTTTATTCTTATTCGAGAATTTGTTTATCGTTCAGTTGAAAAATCGGTAATAAAATCATAGACGGCTCGCTAATCGAATAGCAGAAGTTACTTCGACAATGTTGTGATCGTTCGAATTTCCTGCGCACAGCGACGATTCGCTTCCCGCGATACCCCTCGAAAGAGCAAGCATCGTTGTCGAGCATCGAGATGTGCTCGAGTTTCGAGCTCGGACATTACGAAAAAAACATCGATCTTTTTTTTTTTTTTTTTTTCTTTGTCCCTGGGATTATGAAAAGATTCGATTAAGAAAAAAAAACACAACTTTTTTGATGATTTTTTTTTCGAATTCGAAGTAAATAAATCTGAGGAATAAAAAAAATAATTACATTCTTTCGCCAACTCAAATAAATTTTCTCATAAAAAAAAGAAATATTTCAAAATGTACGTAGCTATTCGCGGAAGCTCTTCCTCGTGAACGCCGATGGTGCCCCTCGCTCGCCCCTCCCGTGCCCCTCCCGCGACACCCCGTGAAGAACAAAGCAAGCGTCTTCTAGCCTCGCCTAGCGACGTCAGTACTGTGAACGTGACGGAGTAGAGAAGTTTGTTGCGAGGAGTTTTGGCAATAATCGCGTTCGTCAAATTAACTATCAGCGACTTATTTTAAAAATTATACACATATACCGTGATCTATTTTATGAAAAATCGAAAGTGAATCTTTGGCCATGAGACAAGCGTCGAAATTATTTAACCATGACTGATCGACGAAGACCATCGCGGCACTTGCCTCAAGACCTGCGAATCCTCGACGGGAGAGTCTTCGAAATAAGCAATCGAAGGAACGACGTTACGTAAGATAACATTTTTTGGATTTCCGATTTTTTTTTTTTTAATGCGCTGTCTGAGTATCGAAAACGACATCTCAAATCGCGCAGTAATTGATCGTTAGTCGAATGTGGCTCGAGGGAACAGTGAACGATCGAGTTCGTCGCATAAAGAGCTTCGAGCTTCCCGCTGCTCTCGTGCATGGAACGTCGACTTGTTGTGAGAAAAAAAAAATCTGTTCGTTCGGAATTTTTGTCGAATTTGCAGTCAAAAACTGGCTCAATTAAAAAAAAAATCGCGAAATATTTTTCCGGCTCACATACGTCTTCGGGTATCAAACTTCTGACTTCACGCCAAAACAAAAAAAAACTCGGATTTTTTCCGGTATTTTTTTAAACGAATAATGCCAAGTAAATTGATTCAATAAATTGATTTTTTTGGGTAATTTTTTCTGATTTGATTGTTTTTTATATTAGAGATTTTTTTTTCGAGATTTTTTTTTCTTCGAGATTTTTTTTTCTTCGAGATTTTTTATTCTTATTCGAGAATTTGTTTATCGTTCAGTTGAAAAATCGGTAATAAAATCATAGACGGCTCGCTAATCGAATAGCAGAAGTTACTTCGACAATGTTGTGATCGTTCGAATTTCCTGCGCACAGCGACGATTCGCTTCCCGCGATACCCCTCGAAAGAGCAAGCATCGTTGTCGAGCATCGAGATGTGCTCGAGTTTCGAGCTCGGACATTACGAAAAAAACATCGATCTTTTTTTTTTTTTTTTTTCTTTGTCCCTGGGATTATGAAAAGATTCGATTAAGAAAAAAAAACACAACTTTTTTGATGATTTTTTTTCGAATTCGAAGTAAATAAATCTGAGGAATAAAAAAAATAATTACATTCTTTCGCCAACTCAAATAAATTTTCTCATAAAAAAAAGAAATATTTCAAAATGTACGGAGCTATTCGCGGAAGCTCTTCCTCGTGAACGCCGATGGTGCCCCTCGCTCGCCCCTCCCGTGCCCCTCCCGCGACACCCCGTGAAGAACAAAGCAAGCGTCTTCTAGCCTCGCCTAGCGACGTCAGTACTGTGAACGTGACGGAGTAGAGAAGTTTGTTGCGAGGAGTTTTGGCAATAATCGCGTTCGTCAAATTAACTATCAGCGACTTATTTAAAAAATTATACACATATACCGTGATCTATTTTATGAAAAATCGAAAGTGAATCTTTGGCCATGAGACAAGCGTCGAAATTATTTAACCATGACTGATCGACGAAGACCATCGCGGCACTTGCCTCAACACCTGCGAATCCTCGACGGGAGAGTCTTCGAAATAAGCAATCGAAGGAACGACGTTACGTAAGATAACATTTTTTGGATTTCCGATTTTTTTTTTTTTTTAATGCGCTCTCTGAGTATCGAAAACGACATCTCAAATCGCGCAGTAATTGATCGTTAGTCGAATTTGGCTCGCGGGAACAGTGAACGGTCGAGTTCGTCGCATAAAGAGCTTAGAGCTTCCCGCTGCCCTCGTGCATGGAACGTCGCCTTTTTGTGAGAGGAAACAAAATCTGTTCGTTCGGAATTTTTGTCGAATTTGCAGTCAAAAACTGGCGTAATTAAAAAAAAAATCGCGAAATATTTTTCCGTCTCACATATGTCTTCGAGTATCAAACTTCTGACTTCACGCGAAAACAAAAAAAAAACCTGGATTTTTTCCGGTATTTTTTAAAACGAATAACGCCAAGTAAATTGATTAAATAAATCCGATTTTTTTGGGTAATTTTTTCTGATTTGATTATTTTTTATATTCGAGATTTTTTTTTTCTTCGAGATTTTTTTTTCTTCGAGATTTTTTTTTCTTATTCGAGAATTTGTTTATCGTTCAGTTGAAAAATCGGTAATAAAATCATAGACGGCTCGCTAATCGAATAGCAGAAGTTACTTCGACAATGTTGTGATCGTTCGAATTTCCTGCGCACAGCGACGGTTCGCTTCCCGCGATACCCCTCGAAAGAGCAAGCATCGTTGTCGAGCATCTAGATGTGCTCGAGTTTCGAGCTCGGACATTACGAAAAAAACATCGATCTTTTTTTTTTCTTTGTCCCTGCGATTCTGAAAAGATTCGATTAAGAAAAAAAAAACACAACTTTTTTGATGATTTTTTTTTCGAATTCGAAGTAAATAAATCTGAGGAATAAAAAAAATAATTACATTCTTTCGCCAACTCAAATAAATTTTCTCATAAAAAAAAGAAATATTTCAAAATGTACGGAGCTATTCGCGGAAGCTCTTCCTCGTTAACGCCGATGGTGCCCCTCGCGCGCCCCTCCCGTGCCCCTCCCGCGACACCCCGTGAAGAACAAAGCAATCGTCTCTAGCCTCGCCTAGCAACGTCAGTACTGTGAACGTGACGGAGTAGAGAAGTTTGTTGCGAGGAGTTTTGGCAATAATCGCGTTCGTCAAATTAACTATCAGCGACTTATTTTAAAAATTATACACATATACCGTGATCTATTTTATGAAAAATCGAAAGTGAATCTTTGGCCATGAGACAAGCGTCGAAATTATTTAACCATGACTGATCGACGAAGACCATCGCGGCACTTGCCTCAACACCTGCGAATCCTCGACGGGAGAGTCTTCGAAATAAGCAATCGAAGGAACGACGTTACGTAAGATAACATTTTTTGGATTTCCGATTTTTTTTTTTTTTAATGCGCTCTCTGAGTATCGAAAACGACATCTCAAATCGCGCAGTAATTGATCGTTAGTCGAATTTGGCTCGAGATAACAGTGAACGATCGAGTTCGTCGCATAAAGAGCTTAGAGCTTCCCGCTGCCCTCGTGCATGGAACGTCGCCTTTTTGTGAGAGGAAACAAAATCTGTTCGTTCGGAATTTTTGTCGAATTTGCAGTCAAAAAATGGCGTAATTAAAAAAAAAATCGCGAAATATTTTTCCGGCTCACATATGTCTTCGAGTATCAAACTTCTGACTTCACGCCAAAACAAACAAAAAAACCTGGATTTTTTCCGGTATTTTTTAAAACGAATAACGCCAAGTAAATTGATTAAATAAATCCGATTTTTTTGGGTAATTTTTTCTGATTTGATTATTTTTTATATTCGAGATTTTTTTTTTCTTCGAGATTTTTTTTTCTTATTCGAGAATTTGTTTATCGTTCAGTTGAAAAATCGGTAATAAAATCATAGACGGCTCGCTAATCGAATAGCAGAAGTTACTTCGACAATGTTGTGATCGTTCGAATTTCCTGCGTACATCGACGATTCGCTTCCCGCGATACCCCTCGAAAGAGCAAGCATCGTTGTCGAGCATCTAGATGTGCTCGAGTTTCGAGCTCGGACATTACGAAAAAAACATCGATCTTTTTTTTTTCTTTGTCCCTGCGATTCTGAAAAGATTCGATTAAGAAAAAAAAACACAACTTTTTTGATGATTTTTTTTTCGAATTCGAAGTAAATAAATCTGAGGAATAAAAAAAATAATTACATTCTTTCGCCAACTCAAATAAATTTTCTCATAAAAAAAAGAAATATTTCAAAATGTACGGAGCTATTCGCGGAAGCTCTTCCTCGTTAACGCCGACGGTGCCCCTCCCGTGCCCCTCCCGCGACACCCCGTGAAGAACAAAGCAAGCGTCTTCTAGCCTCGCCTAGCGACGTCAGTACTGTGAACGTGACGGCGTAGAGAAGCTTGTTGCGAGGAGTTTTGGCAATAATCGCGTTCGTCAAATTAACCATCAGCGACTTATTTAAAAAAATTATACACATACCGTGATCTATTTTATGAAAAATCGAAAGTGAATCTTTGGCCATTAGAGAAGCGTCGAAATTATTTAACCATGACTGATCGACGAAGACCATCGTGGCACTTGCCTCAACACCTGCGAATCCTCGACGGGAGAGTCTTCGAATTAAGCAATCGAAGGAACGACGTTACTTAAGATAACATTTTTTGGATTTCCCATTTTTTTTTTAATGCTCGTTCTGAGTATCGAAAATGAAATTTCAAATCGCGCTGTAATCGATCGTTAGTCGAATTTGGCTCGCGAAAACTGTGAACGATCGAGTTCGTCGCATAAAGAGCTTCGAGCTTCCCGCTGCTCTCGTACATGGAACGTCGACTTCTTGCGAGAACAAAAAACATCTGTTCGTTCGGAATTTTTTTTCGAATTAGGAGTACAAAACTGGCTTAATAAAAAAAAATCGCTAAATATTTTTCCGGCTCACATACGTCTTCGAGTATCAAACTTCTGACTTGACGCAATAATAAAAATAACTCTATTTTTTCCGGTCTTTTTTTTAACGAATAAAGCCAAGTAAATTGCTTAAATAAATCTGATTTTTTGGGTAATTTTTTTCACTTTGTTTTTTTTTCTCATTCGAGATTTTTTTTTCTTGTTCGAGAATTTGTTTATTGTTCAATTGAAAAATCGACAATAAAATCTTAGACGCCTCGCTAATCGAGTAGCAGAAGAAGTTACTTCGAGAATGTTGTGATCGTTCGAATTTCCTGCGCCCGCCGACGATAAAGAATACACATTATTTTGACAATCCAAATAAATTTCGAGTTAAAAAAATTATATTAAAATGTACGGAGCTGTTGGCCGAACCTCGTCCCCGTGAGCGTCGACGGTGCACCTCGCGTGCTCCTCCCACGCCACCCCGTATACAGAAAGTGTCTCTCATACATTATTTCTATGACCGAAGAAAGTTTCATATTTTTATAGTTACCTTCGCTGTCAGACAAAGCATTGTTATGGAACGGCAAAAATCATTGGCAATGGCGAAATTATGTTGGCTCATAATCATTCCGCCATTTGCTACTCGGATAACCTGTGTCAAATGAAGGCTGACTTCAGGCACGCGCTCAAATCGGCCCTGAGACAGAACTATTGGAAGTTAAAAGTACTCTATGATACCATCGTTCTATTGTAAGTATTTTTTTACGACATGTTTTTGAACTACACACCGTGGTTACGCTCTATACGGTATCCGGCTCACCGTATCTCGATATACATTATATTCCGTGCATAGTGTACATATCCCACTCACCACTTCGTGGTTATGGTACACATCAGGTACTGTGCATATGGTTCACCGTACACGCGTACGGTACACTATAAACGGTACGGTAAAAATCGATTTATCTGTCTGTTATTCATCTCTCTTGACTCTAACACATTATTTATTTATGTATTTTACGAGGGGGGGGGGGGGGGGGTTGTAAACTCTTTAACAAATCTATTTTCTTATATTTTTATATTTTTGTTATATTTGTTCCGTTTCCTTATAATATCCTATCGGGTTTTTATGGAACCCCAGCCCAATTCCTCCTATCACTCCCTACCCGCACTCAGCTAAGCTACCTAACTTCCAGTGCGTCCGTATCCGACGTAGCCACACTGTAGTGCATTTGCCGTGGCCACGGGGGAACTACGGAAAACCCGTTCCGGTACGGGCATATTCGACTGAGCCATTAGTATTTTTGCACTTGAGTACAGTGCAGAAACACTAGTATCAGAAGAAAGCGCCTCCCTCTCAACGGTCGACTGAGTGCTCATAATGCACTTGAGCACGCTCGAGCGAAATAGTTTCGGACTGAGCTGTGAACGCTCGAGCATGTTTGTGCTCATACACATCCCTACTACATTAGAATTGACGTCTGTAGGTAAATATACCGTATATTCCGTGTACGGTGTATAATATTGCACACTACACCACGGATACGATATGTACCGTAATCACGACTCAGTGCAGTCATGTTCAAAGTTTAAGGCTCAAAAGCCCTCAGATATGTCGAACTGAATTGTTTACGTTCCGTGACGATAATCGTTGTTACTTTCGCAATAGGTACCCTCCCGAAATGAAGGTCGAAGTTCCTTACAACAGTATAAAAAATTCGCTAAAGCAGTGGAGGAAAAGATTGTATCCTCCAAATCCAACTGGCTTGGAAGAAATGGCTTTGCAATTAGCAAAGCCTGAAAATCGTAGACTGACAGAATACGACGTCGGACGTCTTGTCTGCCTACAAATTACCGACAGTCTCGCGAAAACTCATCTGCTTTTATACGATCCCGGATTCGTTCAGCTCGGGTTCCGTACCGTTAATCGATGGTTCATCGACGCGACGTTTAAAACTACTCCGAAGTTGCGAGACGTCTATCAATTATTGACGATCTTAGGTGTCACATATGATCATGTGAGTTGAACATTGATATTTTTTTTCATTCATTATTTGATATTAATATTTTTGTTCACTGTAGTTTACCTTTACGCATTACAACAAAATTGCATTTAAAAAAATCAAGGAAATACATAATATTAGAGGGGATTTTTCCTAGGCCTTACCGTTCGCACACGTCCTCATGTCCAGCAAAACTGAAGTTGCCTACACGGCGGTTTTGACTGAAGTATCGAAATTAATCACCAGTGCGAACGTGAAAGTAGTGATGACTGATTTCGAGCAGGCGTTACGAAACGCGAGCAAAGGGGTGTTCACAAGTTCACACGTAACAGGATGCAACGTGCATTATGATAGAGTAGGATTTTCATTTCCGTATTTATTTTTTCATATTACAGTCAGGGCATGCAACGAATATATTGTTTTTATGTTTTTTGCACTGACTATATCGGTATGTATTTGGTTGAGTTTCAAAGCGTCATTCCGTTTTTCCTGAAGTAGTAAATTCATTGAAACATTTCAGCATGATCGTTTCATGCCCTAAATTGTTATGTATTTGTTAATATTTCCGCTTCTAATTGAGCCTATTTTTTTTATAAAGGCATTGTTAAAGCAAGTAAAGAAACTTAAACTCTCCAATCTCGTAAAAGAAGACCGAACGGCGAAGATGTTCGTGCGAAAGCTTATGGCTTTAGCCTTTCTGCCAGAAAATATGATTTTCACAGAATATCAAAGTCTGATAAACGGTTTATCGCCACAATTGACGGCGGCGTTTCGGGATTTCATTCAATATTTCGAGCGCCAGTGGTTAATAATCGTAAAGCCAGCCGGTTTTTGTGTGCACGGTTTGTCTCGACGCCCAAACAATGTAACGGAATCCTATAACAGCGTGCTAGCTGACGAGATGGGGACCCATCCGAGCGCATGGACGTTTTTAGGTTCGCGACTTTCCTATTGATCTGTCCTGGAGCTGATGATTTTTTATACCATGAATTACTACTATATTATTTGTTTCTTCAATAGAAAAACTTCTCAAGTTAACCTCGAAAGCTCGAGACGACTTGGAGAGTCTCAGGCGTAGTAAAACTATCAAACGCCATCCGAGGTACTCGAGTATCTATAAACAAACCGAGCTGATGGCAGGTTGGTTAATTTACATTATATATATATATATATATATATATATATATATATATATATATATATGTCTCTATAATATAAAAAGATTTCGCCGCTGTCGCCGCCGCCGTGTCAAGAATCGAGGGGGGGGGGGGGGGGGGGGGGTAAAATAATAAGGGCTTAAGTCCATCCTTAAAGGGCCTTGGAGTAATAAGGGCTTAAGTTCATGCTTAAAGGGCCTTGGAATAATAAGGGCTTAAGTCCATCCTTAAAGGGCCTTGGAATTATAAGGGCCTAAGTCCATTTAGCTTGAAGGGACTTGAATAATAAGGGCTTAAGTCCATTTAGCATAAGGGGATTTGGAACAATAAGGGGGGGGGGGGGGTTAAAGACTTAGAATAATAAGGGCTTATGTCTTTTCTCTAAAATATGTATATATCTTTCTATAATATAAAAAGATTTCGCCGCCGTGTCAAGAATCGACGGGAGGAAGGGGGGGACCCTCCCTCCGTCTTTTGAAGTATTTAGAATAATAAGGGTTTACGTCCAGAAATGGGTGCGAGCTCGCGAAGCGCGCGAGCCACAATAACCCGCTAGTATATATATATATATTGTGACGAGGCGTTACAACGCGCTCGCAGCAACGTGTTAGGTGAAGATCGCTAGAGCGTCGAAGCTCGAGCTACCGCGACGTTGCCGAATCGTCTCTCGCCGTGTCCGGGAGAGATTACAGATACTAGAGATTGGTTTTGACGGATTCATGGTACCGCTCGATGCGTCGAGCGAGAGGCGCGAGAGGGACGCGAGGGTCGGGGAGGAAGAGGGCGAAATTGGGCGAAGATCGACGGAACCGATCGATGAGAGGCCGCGACCTCCCACCCCGTGGATAGAGAGCGCGTAGCCCGGTCAACGGTGAGACACCGGAAGGCAGTTAGCGAATGACCGATCAGGGGATTCGATCAGGCGAGAGAGTAACGCGAGTGGGAATAGAGAGAAAACCGTCGACAGGCAGGGTATCGGGGGTCTGACTTCGGTAGTAAGAACCGTGCTCGAGCCTCTGACCCGGCAGAATGGATACCGGAAAAGTTACCGCGCAAACTGTCGGACTCGAGTCGAAAGATCGTGTTAAGAACTAAGAACTGATTGATTAAACTAAATAAATACGAGTGTTTGGGTACGAATTCACGTGTCTGCATCGGAGTTAATTTGTGTAGCCCCCGAACCTCCCCCCCTTAATAGCTAGCCGCGAAGGAACGGATTGGACCGGTAAACCCCCGGTGACCGGGGTCGAATTGGTCACCTGGCGCCCAACTCAAAAGACAATGGACAGGTGGTAAGTGCTGGGGGCGTCATTATATTTGGACGCGTGGCTCGAGCCGAGTTCGCCGAAATACTCGGCGTACGAGCCCGTCACAATATATATACTTGGTCCTGTTCATAAATTAAATTAAAGATTTATGACAGTATTCTGGTCCCATGTTCGTATTAATTAGTTTATTCTTTTCTTTATTAATTAACGAGAGATTGTTAATCCATTGTTTCAACTTTCCACATGGGACGAGAATCCTTCGGATCTCCTTTACGACCAAATTAAAGTTTAAACAACTAAATTTCTTAATTCATAAACAATTAAAATTGTAAGATGATTATTAATGGTTACTTAGGTTTTTAAACAGAATTTAACTCTCCTATTGAGAATAATCTGAGAGGTGCGAGGCTCCCTGTGGTGCCGCGCCGGCGATTTTGTTGCCTGACAACTCAAGTAATTGTTTAAAACGTTCTTAAAGTTTCCTTTCATGAATTGAAACTTGCTCTATGATTTTTAATATTAACCTCTTGTTGAATCTAGTAAGATGACTAAAGATAGTCTGTTTATTCCCACTTATCTTAAACTTAAAAATAATCAGGAATCATTTCTCTGTTCTGTGTAACTTATTATTTATCTCGAAAAATTGCTTTTAATTATTCAAGAACTGGATTCGGAATATTTTAAATTATGGATCTGTCTATATTATTTTCCTCATCTTCATCTCTTTGTTTGGAGACTCCTTTAGATTTCTTTTATTGTAGTAGTCATTATTAAACATGCTTGTAAAAATTCTCTCTCGCGGTTTGGAGGAAAAAGAGCGCGGTACTTCGTTTCTACCGTGGCGTGACTTTCTAATCTCATGGCCCGGAGGCGTTCGGCTTGGTGAGTCAGAATTATCGATAGCTGGAAACCCTAAGGGCTTCCATAGAGCCGCAGGTAACCGGTCGAAACGACTGGTTTAGGTAGGAACCCGGCCCCACGATAGATCACTGCGGGCCCCCTTATGGTTCCTCGGCGATGGTACGGAAGATCTAACGATCCTCGAGATCTGTGAGTGTTTAGTCGATACTCGTACCTAACACGGTCGCGAGGTATGTTAAGTGGGTTGGCTTTTTATTCGTTCCCAAAAGGGACGGCGCTGGTGGTCATAGACCATTTTTGGTGCCCTTCCTTTTCCACAATTTATCCAGATCTGTTTGACCATGCCGTTAGATTTTTGCCGGTCAAGTTTCACCAGCTTCTCGTGCATATCGAATGTACCGATTGAGTTCATTAAGTTGGACCTTTGGCAGAAACGAGTCATTTATCTAAGCTTTTACTATTGCGGGTTATCTGACCGATTTTTGTCCCTTCTTTTTATTTTATTTTCTGAGTCTAGTGTGAGCAAAAATAATAAAGAAATTATTCGTTACGCCGGACGTAACACAGATACGGTAGGCTTTTTTACAATCCGGTGTGCAACAATGTATCGTTTTACAGATGGCTGACGACGACCGTGATCTGTACGTTGGCAAAAGATGGAAAGAATGGCAAAGGCTGGAAAAAATATGAAGACAGAGAAGGGTACGAATTTAGCCGCCAAAATTCGGCAACAGTGCGTTGAATCTTCCGAGTGCACCAGCTCACGGATCATCGAAGGCAACTCCATCTTTGTATCATCGGCAATACAGCACAAACAGCAGTCCATCTGCTAGACAAAAAAGGCGTCAGCAACGTGACGATGTCAAGCAAGCTACGAATCAAATTTCCAGCTCTCTAAGGTTTTTTTATTGCATCTGTTTATTGGTCGAGCGATTCTAAATTCTCATATCCTTAATATAAATTTTTATAGATACATCACTGGAAAACGATAACATTCGTTTGCAAATTGTTCAAGTATGGATTTCTTTATATCAAACTTTGCTTTCTGCTAATGTTAGGGATATTGAGGAGGTGGCGATAGATCTTCACAATAATAGACTGTCGAATATACGTTCGTTGTCAACGGAAGAAATGCGTCTCCACAAGCTTGGGAAGAAGATCTAGCCGCATCACGGCTGTTGGAGAATTTGTGACAAGAAGAGTGGTTATTTCGGACGTTTGCCATTTATGTCGATTATAACTTCCGACTCCATTCTTAACACGTTCACCGGTATTCCTACATTGAAACTGTTGGATGGTCTGGTCTCAATCATAGAAAAAAAAACGAATTTGTCGAATAGACATAATCTATCCGTTAAACAAAAGATCGTTCTCACAATGATGAAAATAAAAAAGGATTTGTCGTATGCTATGCTTGCTGGCCTTTTTCAAGTTGTCGGCCGGTAATCTTGTTCAAGAATATTCAAAAACACTGTAGTAATTTTGGCAAAAGTGCTATCATTCACGATACCTTGGGTTTCTCGAGAGTAAATCGACGATAATCTGCCGCTGTGCTTCGAAAAATATCCAAAAACTCAAATAGTTTTAGATTGCACTGAAATCCCGATTGAGAGGCCTAAATGCCTTCGTTGTAGAGTTAGATGTTATCTAATATATATTTTGCAAAACTGTGGATTTGTTTGTTTGTTTGTTTGTTTGTTTGTCCCACCCCCCTTGACCCAATTATATATATTGACCGCCCCCATTGACCCAATTATTGACCGCCCCATTGACTATTGGCAACAAATTTTATATTCGATATATAGTGACGGATTGTTGATTAGCGATCAATGGTTGAGATTTTAATTGTTGGTGGGAGGAAGTGGGATCTTTACTTTGTTTCTTTTATTAAACAGACATCGTAACGATCTTATGGGTCCTCTTTAGCTATTACTAAGTCCCGAAGTGGCTAAAGTCCCGGAGTGGCTAAAGTCCCGGCGTGGCTAAAGCCACGGAGTGGCTAAGGTCCCGGAGTAGCTAGAGTCCCGGAGTGGCAACAATCACGGAGTATTTTTTTTTTACAGTAAAATAAATTTTCGTGGAAAATCAATTTTATTTTATTGTAAAAAAAACATTTTTATGAGAATTTGTTTAATCATATAAGATGAAATGGTCGAATGGCGCATTCAACGTTCAAGCTAACAGTTTGTAATATTAGTAAAAATACAGGAACCGCAAAACTTCTTAAAGAATGTAAAATTATTGTTTGAGACGAAAGTACGATGGCACATAAAAACGTTTTAGAAGCTCTTGATCGCACATTGCAAGATCTTCGAGGTAATCGCAATCTGATGGGTAATATGGTTGTATTGCTTGCTGGTGATTTTCGGCAAACATTGCCTATAATATCAAGGGGCACTATAGCCGACGAATTATAAGCGTGTTTAAAGAACTCTTATATTTGGTCAGCAGTGAGGAAATTCAAAATTACAACCAACATGAGAGTTTATTTGTCCGGAGCCAACCCCATTGACGGATATGCACAATTACTTGATCTTGGCGAAGGAAAAATGACAAATGATCAAAGTGTTATTGGTTTTCCGGAAAATTTTTGTAATATGGTCGACGATTTGATTACTTTGGAAGAAAGAGTTTTCCCGAATATCAAAGCTAACTTTGAGAATTATCAGTGGCTTACTGAACGAGCGATATTAGCTCCGAAAAATGAATGTGTTAATATAATTAACACTTGAATTTTACAAAAACTACCTAGGGACGTCAAAACTTATATATCTATCGATACGGTAGTAGATATTAATAACGCAGTTCATTATCCTACTGAATTTTTGAACTCACTCGAACTACCTGGTATGCCACCTCATAATTTGACACTTAAAATTGGGGCATCCATTGTCACTTCGAAATTTAGACGCTCCAAAGTTATATAATGGAACTCGATTAATAGTGAAAAGCCTTTTACCAAATGTAATAGAAGCTGTTATTTTAACCGGCTGCGCCAAAGGTGAAGATGTTTTTATACTCAAGATTCCATTAATTCCTACAGACTTGCCTTTTGAATTTAAAAGACTTCAATTTCCAGTGAAATTAGCTTTTGCAATGTCAATTAACAAGTCCCAGGTACAATTATTCAAAGTTGTTGGTTTGAATTTAACGAATCCATGTTTTACACATGGCCAACTTTATGTCGGGTGTTCCAGAGTGGGAAATGGAAAAAATGTATATATTTTAGCACCGGATGGAAAAACAAAAAATATAGTATACCAAAAAGCGTTGAATTAACAATACTCCAAGTGTATGTGAGGGAAACAGGCATCAATGTTTAAAATTATTAAAATGTTTTTCATTTGATTAGATGTTAATTATTGAAGTGTACGAATGGCTGCTGTGCGCTAATACATTCTTCAGCTGCTGGGCGCTGATAATTGTTAGATGCGAATGCATATGTGTGTGTATATGGATTATTGAAATGTTTTCATTATCTGGCCGCTGAGCGCTAATGACTACTATGTGAATGGCGTTAGTTACGTAATGATACGTAACTAACGATTGTTGATTCGCGATTGATTGTTGGGATTTTAGTTGTTGGTGGGAGGGAGTGAGATCTTTATTTTGTTTGTTTTATTAAACAAACATCGTAACGATCTCATGGGTGGGTGGATTTAATGGAAAAATATTTACCAACGTCATTTACTAACATTATCACCAGCATCGTTACTTTGCAAACTGTTGCAATTCTTCAATTTAAAAAAATGACAAAAATTGTGACGTGGTACGTCACAAGCCTCTCCCCAAAATCGGCTCGAGTTCGCCGCTCACCCAACGCTAGACCCGGATATTTTTACGCTTTTTTTATTCGATTTATTTTGTGTAAGATAGCATGTAAATTCCCGTTTTTTCCCTCCCGTTACCCTTTTGTTTGAATGTGCGCGACTCGAGGACAATATCGACATCCCCCCCCCCCCCTCGACGGCCCACGATCAAGGAACAGCAAAGGAACGAGAGCCGACGTGCTGACGCCGAGGAAGGTAGGAGGATCGTGGACGAGGGGAAAAAGCCGCCAACAAGACCGTCCAAAAAGTCCGCCCGAAAAGCCCGTCGAAAAGCCCGCCGAAAAGCCGCCGCTGCCCGCCCGCCTGCCGCCCGCTGGGATCGCCGACGCACGGCATCGATTGACGATCCAGCGGGGCCCCTGTCGCCACCTCTCGCCGCCCGTCCATGACTCCGATTACCGACCGACGCTGACGCACAGGTGCTCTCGTCCCCCACCACCATCAGCGCCAACGCCGACGAAGAAGACCCCGCCATGTCCCTTACTCTCCGAGCCGAGCGCGTGACGTATGGACGTGTGTGTGAGACCGGGAGTCAGTAATTTTAAGTTATAGAAAAATATTGTAAAGAGTGACAGTCGAGAGCGAGTGTGCAATTTGTTACGAATTTATAAGACGACTCGGCTGTACACTGTGGAACCCCGACTCCGATGTGGAGAGAATAACCAGCCCTTAAGACGAATCAAAGATAGCCCAGGGACGCGATTTGGACCGACACGCGAAATTATATAACGACTGAGGCTGTCCACTGATTCGAGAAAAGTTTGTAATCGAGACCCATGTGTGCTGAGTGAGTAAGCCCTCCCATCGTAAGTTTTTGCCCAAATTTTTCCCGACCGATTGACCCGTTTTCCTTCCCCGAATACCCGTTACTTTTATAGAAATTATAAGTGAAAGATTTTGCCTCGTGGTTGACACGTGCTCGGCATTTTTGCACACGAGCAGAAAGTTATCGCGCGCGTGGTGGGCGGCGTAAAATTCGTTAAGTTAGCTATTAGTGAAACAGTTTTTTTCCCATCGATCCCATTAAGATTTTGAGACACTTTTTTTGTGTTAATGATTAAGACCGAGGTAATATTGTAAGAAGCCGTCGATTCGTGTACCCTCCCCCTGAGCCCTCTCCCCTCTCCCGAGCTAGCTGGACTGTCCGTTGCGACAGAGAAGTTTTTTTCAAGTTGTGAGTTTTCAGTTTTGAGTAAAGTTTTTTGAGAAGAGATCAGTGCCGTTTGTACGATCTGTTACGGTGCTACACCGTGAAAGTAGCTGGCGTCCATTCGAGTCATAGTTAGTGTATTAATTGGATTTTGTGCAACATTTGTCTGACCGGCTCTCCCGTTAGTCCCCCTTAAAATCCCCCTAACTCCGCCAAATTCATTCCGAATATTTCCCCCCTTTTGCGTCCCCCTTTAGTATTGTTTCTTGAATAATTTGAACCCATTGCATTTTTGTTTTTCTCCGAGATTATTGTTCAGAATTAAGTATTTGTTATCTGGCCCCCCTTTTTTGCGATTATATTCAATTTATCCGTTACCGTTTTTTCACTATTATTTAAAACCCGATTTAGTATTATTATTATCTAACCTTCCCGCGACCTTGTTATTATTTCTTCGCCCTCCAAGTCATTATTATCGCTAGTCCCATACTATCTGTAATCTCTCCCCAGTATTATTTTCATTTTTGGTTTTCTTTCTTCAACGTACCCGTAACGGCGTTGAAGCGACTGTTATTTTCTTTTATTTTTATTTCTTCAACGTACCCGTACCGGCGTTGAAGCGACTGTTATCTTCGACTTTTGTTATCCTTCCACATTATTAAACGACTGTTATTATTGTCCCCGACGAGTACCATTATTTTGCTTGACCCTTCTCCTCCCCACCCGTTGCACGATTTTAGTATCATTTTTTTTAGTTGAAACTTTTAGTTGAAATTTACAAGTGATTTTTTCCCTCCCCACGGGGGAAAATAATAACATCACAAAATATAAAATTTAACGCATTGGAACTGCGAGCTCGCGAAGCGCGCGAGCCATAATAACCCGCGAGTTCTCAATATAAATCTAATTTCACGATCAAATATTTGACTGGCGTAAGGATATTATCAATCCCGCTGGATTGATAACTTACGTGAGCCCTGGATACGGTGCCAGAGCCTTGGATAAATTTATATTTATGAGGTCCGGATTATTGATCAAATTGACTAGACAGGATGCATTCATGGTTGATAGAGGTTTTTTAATCGACGCCGAGTGTGCTTCTCACAATATCGATCTCATTCGTCCTCCGTTCTTACACGATAAAAAGCAATTTTCTCTAAAAGAAGCTGAACGGGCGAGGTGTTGCAGCAGCCACAGTGAGTATTGAGAGGACAAACCATAGAATAACAATTTTCAAGATGTTGAAAAATCGTTATCCTTAGGCTCTTGTATATTATGCAGACCACATCTTTCAATATTGCTTGTGCGATGGTTAATCTGTCTAGTCCTATTCTAGCGTGTGATCAATTTTAGAAGTATCGAAGGTACAACGAGTATGAAACAAGAGGATTACGATGGAATGACACGTTTGCCTCGATTGGTGTTCGTATAACGTACGATAAGGCTGTGTTTTGTCTGCTTACTGAAGACCTGTGATTTGTTACTATTCCTTGTCAAACTGTTATCTTTGAAAAAAACAGTGCTCCCCAATTTCTCCGCGTATGCAGTTGGACTACGTGAACACTATAAAGGGACAGATAGTATTCTGAAATAAATGAATATAATAATATTCTTTCTTAATCTTCTTTACTCTTTTCCGTTTCCACACAGATGTTGTGTATCATCTTTTCCATATAAACTGTTTGGACACTCGGTATCATATCGAGTGCGATTTTTTCATCAAAATCAACTCTTACAACATGGAGACTTCCATCAAACGATGCATAGATTATGAAATCGCATTTTTTTTAGATTGAGCAGCAACATTCCCAATTGTACTTGACCATGATATGGGTGTTTTTTATAGCGTTGCTGTTCTGCAAGAAAGGACATGCAGCTAAACACTCGTGTACGGGTTTACTTTTCCCTGCGTATACACACTTTATTTCTATTAACAATTCCGGAACGTTGCTCTCGAAAACAATCCCATCAGGCGAATATCCGACCCATGGACAGGCTGGGTGTACAATAAAACCGCACTGTACTACGTTTATATTGAATATTTTTTCATAAGCCGCCCGTGCGAATTGCTCTTGTGTCAGCCCGTGTTTGACAAAGTATTCAGGAATTCTTATGGCCAAAAGTAGTGTAACGTTTCACTTTTGGAGGCTTACAGCTCTCTGCTCCAAAAGCGACGTTATGTGAGTTCTCGGCTCACATTTATAGGTGTGAGGGCAGGTGCTGAAAAATAAAAATTCAAGACTCGGAATTGATTCTAAATGTCAATTAAATATTTTTGTTTTATTCGAATACAATCAATTAAATCATTGGTAACACAAAAAAATCTTTCGGTAATTAAGTTCGCGCTGAAATAAATTCTATAAAAAAATATACAAAGAAAAAGATTGCCCAGGGAAACAGACGGCAGCAGTCTCTCTCGTCTCCAGGAGAAGTCGCCGACGCTGCTTTTGAGAGAAGGTTGGAGACAGACGGCAGCAGTCACACCCGTCTCCAGGAGTAGTCGCCGACGCTGCCTTGGGAAAAAGGGTTATCAGACGGCAGCAGTCTCTCCCGTCTTCAGGAGAAGTCGCCGAAGCTGTTCTAAGGCAAAAAGGGTAACCCAGACAGCAGCTGTTATCCCCGTCTCCAGGGAAGGTTGCCGATGCTGGCGTTCGGAAGGAGTTTTGGTAGTGAGCGAAGTCACTGTTCGGCCAAGAGTGATCTTCTATGCATTCGGGCCTCCCTT
The DNA here is from genome assembly GCA_917499995.1 of Ichneumon xanthorius. NCBI lineage: Eukaryota > Metazoa > Arthropoda > Insecta > Hymenoptera > Ichneumonidae > Ichneumon > Ichneumon xanthorius. The sequence continues at coordinate 123,279 of CAKJTD010000077.1, read as the reverse complement.
TATATCGGAGCGCTGGGTGCGCACGGCCCGAATCTGCGTCCCCTTCCGTTCCGCGTGACGTCAATGTGACGTCAATCGGCGCCTCTTTCCGCCCCTCGGGCGATGACTCGCAGCTGACGCCATAGCTGCATGGCTTATACGTGGTCGAAGCGCGTGGTGAGTCTCGGGGTAAGGCAGGCCGCTCCACAGCTGCCGACTCCGCGGGTATGCGCCGGTCTGTTGTGCGCTCTTCCTTACCGATGCGCTTGGGGCTTCTCGCGTTAACTTCCGATGCTCCGATTCCCTGCGGTACTCCGGAAGATGATTTGAAGGGAGCGAGATGGTAAAACCGTCTCAGTAGCTTTTCGACTTCTGCGCGCAATTAAGATTTTTGTTTTCACAATATGTATTCTGACGCCGTATTTTTGGCACGCCACAAAAATTTAAACAGCGGCTAGAGAGAGTCGGCACGCGCCCTCACGGCGCCCTGATCACCTTTCTCGGGCAAATTTACAAGGGCTCGGTAGCGTTAATAAATTAGATTATTAATTTTTATCGAATATTTTACATGTATTCTCCGTCGACGGCGAGGCTCGAGCGTCGAGCAAGGCCCAAGGTCATCTGTTACCGGTAGACGAAATCGTCGATCGACCGACAGAAAGGATTGCATCAACTTTCTCTGGACGTAGCAAGGAGTATTTTTCTCCCCCCCTGTCCACCGAGGGAAAAGAATTGGCTCATCATCTTCCAGAATACTCTATCTGGCTGTCATCTGCTAGCGCACAACCTTTTCGTCGCCGTGTTCGCGACCATGCGTCGGCCAACGGCCGCGATTTTGAAGATCTACGCGCGTGCCGTGCGAAAAGGCAATAATTGCGAGGCTGTCCTGCGAGGCGCCACTTAGCAGTAAGCTAGGCCGTGAGAACTAGAGCGGGGAGAGGGCGTAGAGCGATCGCGATCGATGAGTGTAACGAGTGTTTCGGGGATTCTCCTGGGGAACAGCGACCGTGACGGCACGTGTGCGAAAACTCTCTCTCTCTCTCTCGACACTCTGGGCTTGTCCGATAAGATTCGCGAAGGAAGGAATTATCCAAAATCGACTCTCGAGAAGCGGTGACAGCTGCCCGTCTTCTCTTACATTTATGATTGGTCGATAACTACCGGTAAGCACAGCGCAACTCGCATTAATTAAATGGTTTTGTCGTGGTCAACGCACCGGCGTGGCCGATACTTCTTTGCCCGCGGTTGGCTCTAAGTCGAGGCATCGAACACCGTCCCGGTTGGAGAAAATAGCTCGCTCGTAGATCGTGACACATAATTATTACGGAAATTATCGAGTGCGAGTTGTACATCTTTTGTGAATCGTAGTGTTGCGTCTGTAAAGTGTCGGAAATTGACACTCGCGATATCGGTGCCGAGCTCGCCAGGGAATTTGGCCGAGAAATAAGGGAGAAGCACTATTGTTTTCTTTTGTCCAGTAAATTCATTTAGAGTGCGCGTCGTGCGGGTCGCTGAGCCATTTTCAGCGTATAGTAAATTTCGCTACCACGGCCGACGGCGGCAGCCGTTCGACGGGTACAACGGCGGAAAAAATAGCGAAAACGTCCTGTGTCCGTATCGCCCCAGCTTCTCCGAGTAATGTACTCGTTTTCTTGTGCAGCATTTGTGCCTGCATTTCGATTCTACCGGTAAACGGACAGAGATTCTCGCGTCGGCGGGAATTTTGCGCGGAACGAGGTCCTTCCGACCTTGGCGCGTAACCGTGACCGTGTTTGGTGGAACATCGCCGCTCGTCCGTTTAGAGCCGTGAGAATTGGTTGGTATTGTCCGCCACTCGGGACTATCTTATTGTTGGGGTATGTTGCGCGTGATAATTGATAAGCCGAAATTTAGTACGGTATTAGGGAACCTCGCTATAGTAAATTATATGGAATGCCATATGGAATATTTGTAAATCATTTAATCTCGTTTTGCATTAGGCAACTCCTTTCGACGGTGAACTGAGTAGCCGCCGGGAGTTTATCAGGGACGAATATACCGGGTAGCATTTAAGTTTGGATTGTCGATGAGAGAGAGACTTGAATTTATTTTATTTTTGAATTGCTGTTTAACGTTTTTTTTGGGCTTTTTGGATTTAATAAACCGCCGAGTTGTCTCTCCTGAGATATTATTGTGTGATAGTCATTTTTGTGCTTGTTTTCCCCTAACTCAGCTCGAATTCACCGGACCGCCCCTCTACCATTCCCCCAAGGCTGCTTGTCTAGCCGGACACAACCTTGAACTTGTAACATCTTTCCCGATCGGGTCGCACACCGTGTGCGAATGGCGCCCATTGTTAATACAAAATAAACCGATCGAGAGTTTGGGTTTTGTGGGAAATTTACCGGTAAGGAGGGTTCATCTTAATTGCCCTCGCCCGGAAATTTCAGTCACAGTATAGAGACTGTACATTCTGTGACGTGATTTTTCGATCACGGTCACAAAAATCAACATTTTTCGGATACGGCTATCGATTTAGTTCGGTTAACCCGTTATAGTTTCAGCTTTACTCTCTGCAGCTGCCCGCGTACCGTCCAGCTCTCGTTTAAGTAAGGTTCGTAACGTTTTGCGATCCGGTTAGATTTTGCTTGTGTGTGATAAGCTTAAAGATTTAGTTCAGGTCGGGATTCTCGAATCTATTCGGTGGAGAGAATCTCGAAGAAATGAGAAACACGAATAGAGGAGAGCCCGACGAGATTTCGTCACGAATACGCCTAAGTCCGATGCAGACCCGATTGGAGAACAGGCGGAGGTTTTAGTTCAGTCCGGGCAAGGTTGGAACCCCTTGTGCTGTGTTTTAGTTTAGAGAGAGAGCCTTGTTTTCACGTCCTGCATTTGGAGTAGCGATCGCGAAGATTCTCAAAGTTACCGCGTTACAGTTTCGGTTCCCGATTAAATGACGCTCTGGAATAGTTTGAGAGGGCAGTAGCTATCGGCTAAGGATCTCGCAATAATCATAACGCTTCATTAGAATATTTTCGTAGGCTTATCAGTCTACCGAGGGTCGTCCTCGAGGCTGCTCGGACCTCTCTCGTGCTCCCGATGTTTACGGTTTCGGCCTATTGTCTCGCGCTGAGTCATTCGCTCTCGCTCGCGCTATCGTAGACTCCGGCTATCGCTTTCTCTTCGGTTCGCGTATCTCGCTCGCGCTACCTGTCACTTCGCGCGTTCGCGGATCGACTCGTGTGCTGTGTTTCGTGCGGATTCGTTTCCGAATTCTTTACTGATTTTTCGGTGTTCGAGATGCGTTTTGGAGAACGCTCTTGAGGTGCAGTGATTGTGTTTAAGTTCTCGTGGCATCGAGAGATGCAGTTCCCGCACCGTTATCGGATTAAATCATGCTGTTTCTGTGAGTTTTATGGTTTAAGTAATTTATCGATCGCGTATGGATCGCTCTCGTTACGCTCGTTCCAACCCTTCGATCAGCTGAGTGCTCCCGATGCACTAGTGTGCGATCCCGTGGCTTAACAGCCAACAAATTAATTGCTCTCGTCATTTAAAATTTGAGATTCCGATATTTTCGATTCCGCGTTATTTTATTTTCAAAGGATCGCGACCCTTCTACCAGAACCTGCATCCTGAGCGATCGTGCATTTCCGCAACCGTTCGCTTTCGCAAATGCATCGGCGTTATCGTGTGTTTCGTTCCGCTTTCGTGTGTTCCCGTTGCGGAGGTCGACCGTTCCACCGACCTCCAGATTAGCCCGGTTGTTAATACCGGCGAAACAAAAATTAACTGGCGCCCACCGGGACGTCGATGCATCCGTGCGGGCGGACGGCCGAAGGTGACGTAAGTTTCGGTTTCGCGTTTTGTGCTCCCCTTTTGGTTTGTGTTTAGATTGCGTTTGTTCCGTTCTTAATATGTTTTGAGTTCGCGTTATCGAGATAAAGGAAAATACGTCACAATTCTCGATCCTGAAATTCGCATTTGTCGTGCTTCCTTCCAAAGCTCATAATGTTTTGCCGTTTCATAGCACAGCGTCGAGGGATCAGATACGACTAACCCGTTCAGAACTTCTACGCAACAATCTCTCAATTTAATTGGAGGCAAACTCGCAATTTTTCGAACGGACTCACTACTAGAACTGTTGTGTATTATTTCTGAAATGTCTTTGTTTGATACGTCGTCTTCGTCATTATTAATTTTTTGTGCAGTTCCACGGCCTTGTGCATGTAACGCTAGTGCTGAGTTTGGATTCAAGCTATATAAAGCTTTGAATAATTCAGATGGATCTTCCTCCAGTGCGAAATCATCACTAGCCACTGGCTTCACACAGCAGCTGAATGTGCTTACTGCGGAAGGTGGGAATTCGGTCTGAGTACTACTCCTTCAAGAGCTCCAAACACACTTCAAGTCGGTAAATGACAAATCTTCCAATTTGTTGATATCATTCCTAAATAAAAAAATGGTCCTACATTTACACGTACATGTCTTACAGCAAAAATGAGAAAGTAAAAAATATTTAAAAACGGAACATTTCACATCATTCCATAAACAACAAAACTGCCCCGACGTGCTTGCAAGATCCAGATAACCCGGCTTTACACGAACACAGCATTTTTTCAATCTCGGGTTTTTGGCTTTCAATTTTGAGGAAGCCTTTTATAGTGTGAGGAAGCGATGACATCGCACTGATTTGCAAAACGAGTCCGTAGATTTGTTTTTCGACATTCGTCGATTTTATACACCCAACTGTCACAATCTGGCCGGATTTCAATACTTCTTCACCTTCACGGATATTTCTACTGTTAATGTCTTCATTCGCAAATAAATATATTTGCGATAATCTCAGAAATATTGTGAGCTTGAAGTGAAAAAGCGTAAATACCGTGTAAACACATATGCCGACAGCGAGATGAGCCTCTTTTGAGACCACGTGACTTGGCCGCTGCCATCGCCGCCATCGGCTGTGAGCATCGCGAATATAAGCTGCACCACTGCCAGGGTGGAATCATTTAAAGCAATCTAGGCACGTTAGGTGTTGACCAGCGATATATCTGTACACTTAAAACACTTCGGGGTTGGCAACCGGAGATGTTTCCCGAAAAAAAGGCCGAGATCTTCTTTATCGGCCGTTGGTGGTGAGGTCGGTGTGGGGGAGATCCAACAGTGATGAAGGTGAAGACACCGGCCGCTGATGGCACTGCTGAGTATGCGGGTGCCGGCGAGGCGATGACTCTGTCAATCGTGCGATCGATGATGAAAGCTGATCCAATGGCAGAAGAACCAGAGAGCAGCGCATGCGCAGAAGAAGCCCCGATCGAGCGAAGGAAGAAAATGAAACTTCAAGACTAAGGAGAATCGATTTGAGGTTATGCAAACCGTTTACTTTACCCCCGGAACGTGCGAAAGTCGAGATACATGCACGAAAAGCAATTAATTCCAGGTGAAAAGCAATAAAAGACGTCGGTGCTGAAACAAGAAGGCCCGACGGCAAGCAGCGGCGGTAAAAAGCTTGATATTGAGTGAGTGAGTGAGTGAGTGAGTGAGTGAGCGAGCGAGCGAGTGCGAGTGCGAGTGCGAGTGCGAGTGCGAGTGCGAGTGCGAGTGCGAGTGCGAGTGCGAGTGCGAGTGCGAGTGCGAGTGCGAGTGCGAGTGCGAGTGCGAGTGCGAGTGCGAGTGCGAGTGCGAGTGCGAGTGCGAGTGCGAGTGCGAGTGCGAGTGCGAGTGCGAGTGCGAGTGCGAGTGCGAGTGCGAGTGCGAGTGCGAGTGCGAGTGCGAGTGCGAGTGCGAGTGCGAGTGCGAGTGCGAGTGCGAGTGCGAGTGCGAGTGCGAGTGCGAGTGCGAGTGCGAGTGCGAGTGCGAGTGCGAGTGCGAGTGCGAGTGCGAGTGCGAGTGCGAGTGCGAGTGCGAGTGCGAGTGCGAGTGCGAGTGCGAGTGCGAGTGCGAGTGCGAGTGCGAGTGCGAGTGCGAGTGCGAGTGCGAGTGCGAGTGCGAGTGCGAGTGCGAGTGCGAGTGCGAGTGCGAGTGCGAGTGCGAGTGCGAGTGCGAGTGCGAGTGCGAGTGCGAGTGCGAGTGCGAGTGCGAGTGCGAGTGCGAGTGCGAGTGCGAGTGCGAGTGCGAGTGCGAGTGCGAGTGCGAGTGCGAGTGCGAGTGCGAGTGCGAGTGCGAGTGCGAGTGCGAGTGCGAGTGCGAGTGCGAGTGCGAGTGCGAGTGCGAGTGCGAGTGCGAGTGCGAGTGCGAGTGCGAGTGCGAGTGCGAGTGCGAGTGCGAGTGCGAGTGCGAGTGCGAGTGCGAGTGCGAGTGCGAGTGCGAGTGCGAGTGCGAGTGCGAGTGCGAGTGCGAGTGCGAGTGCGAGTGCGAGTGCGAGTGCGAGTGCGAGTGCGAGTGCGAGTGCGAGTGCGAGTGCGAGTGCGAGTGCGAGTGCGAGTGCGAGTGCGAGTGCGAGTGCGAGTGCGAGTGCGAGTGCGAGTGCGAGTGCGAGTGCGAGTGCGAGTGCGAGTGCGAGTGCGAGTGCGAGTGCGAGTGCGAGTGCGAGTGCGAGTGCGAGTGCGAGTGCGAGTGCGAGTGCGAGTGCGAGTGCGAGTGCGAGTGCGAGTGCGAGTGCGAGTGCGAGTGCGAGTGCGAGTGCGAGTGCGAGTGCGAGTGCGAGTGCGAGTGCGAGTGCGAGTGCGAGTGCGAGTGCGAGTGCGAGTGCGAGTGCGAGTGCGAGTGCGAGTGCGAGTGCGAGTGCGAGTGCGAGTGCGAGTGCGAGTGCGAGTGCGAGTGCGAGTGCGAGTGCGAGTGCGAGTGCGAGTGCGAGTGCGAGTGCGAGTGCGAGTGCGAGTGCGAGTGCGAGTGCGAGTGCGAGTGCGAGTGCGAGTGCGAGTGCGAGTGCGAGTGCGAGTGCGAGTGCGAGTGCGAGTGCGAGTGCGAGTGCGAGTGCGAGTGCGAGTGCGAGTGCGAGTGCGAGTGCGAGTGCGAGTGCGAGTGCGAGTGCGAGTGCGAGTGCGAGTGCGAGTGCGAGTGCGAGTGCGAGTGCGAGTGCGAGTGCGAGTGCGAGTGCGAGTGCGAGTGCGAGTGCGAGTGCGAGTGCGAGTGCGAGTGCGAGTGCGAGTGCGAGTGCGAGTGCGAGTGCGAGTGCGAGTGCGAGTGCGAGTGCGAGTGCGAGTGCGAGTGCGAGTGCGAGTGCGAGTGCGAGTGCGAGTGCGAGTGCGAGTGCGAGTGCGAGTGCGAGTGCGAGTGCGAGTGCGAGTGCGAGTGCGAGTGCGAGTGCGAGTGCGAGTGCGAGTGCGAGTGCGAGTGCGAGTGCGAGTGCGAGTGCGAGTGCGAGTGCGAGTGCGAGTGCGAGTGCGAGTGCGAGTGCGAGTGCGAGTGCGAGTGCGAGTGCGAGTGCGAGTGCGAGTGCGAGTGCGAGTGCGAGTGCGAGTGCGAGTGCGAGTGCGAGTGCGAGTGCGAGTGCGAGTGCGAGTGCGAGTGCGAGTGCGAGTGCGAGTGCGAGTGCGAGTGCGAGTGCGAGTGCGAGTGCGAGTGCGAGTGCGAGTGCGAGTGCGAGTGCGAGTGCGAGTGCGAGTGCGAGTGCGAGTGCGAGTGCGAGTGCGAGTGCGAGTGCGAGTGCGAGTGCGAGTGCGAGTGCGAGTGCGAGTGCGAGTGCGAGTGCGAGTGCGAGTGCGAGTGCGAGTGCGAGTGCGAGTGCGAGTGCGAGTGCGAGTGCGAGTGACTGATATCGATCACCCGATGATCTCATTGAACCGCAAAACCGACAAAGTGAAGCATGAAGGTGGAATATTTTTTATCGCGCTAAACCCGATTCGGCCAGCCGAATAAACTTCTTTTATATTCGAACAGATAAAAAATGTGAGTACATGGCGGACGATTTTCTTCTTGAAAAGATTATATTACACAACGGGTCTAACGAATAGTTATGATAGTAACTGTGTTGGAAAGCTTGTGTCCGAATTACATAATAAAAGTGGCTTCGTAACACCGATCTGATGCTTCGTTTTCAAGTATCATTGATCGAAAGATTTCACTTGAAATTAGGGATGTGCGAATAGCACTTGAATTGAATTGAATTGAATTGAATATTCATATTCAATTCAAAATTTGAATTGAATATTCGAAAATTTGAATAATACGAATATTCACGAATAATAGGAATATTCATGAATAATAGGAATATTCATGAATAATAGGAATATTCATGAATAATACGAATATTCATGAATAATAGGAATATTCATGAATAATACGAATATTCATGACTAATACCAATATTCATGAATAATACGAATATTGCACGATGTTGCAAAACGGGACAAAAAATCGGGTCCTGTCGATGGGGCAAAGTGGGGCGGTTGGGGCAAAACAAGGCAAAAAATCCGCCTGTATCGATGGGATAAAACAGGGCAAAATATCAGGACAAAACAGGGCAAAACATCGGTGGGTCAAAACGGGATATATCGATGAGGCAAACAGGGGGCAAAAAATCTGGGATGCATCGGTGGGGCAAAACGAGCCAAAAAAATCCGGTTGTAGCGATTGGCCAAAAGGGACAAGAAATCGGAATGCATCGATGGGGCAAAATGAGGCAAAAAAACGAGATGTATTGACGGGGCAAAATGGGGCAAAAAATGGAATACATCGGTGGGGTCAAACGGGGCAAAAAATCGGGACGTATCGATGGGGCACCGGGGCGGTGGGGCAAAACGGGGAAAGACCGGGCTATATCGATGGAGCAAAATGGGGCAAAAAAATCGGAATGTATTATGGAGCAAAATGGGGCAAAAAAATCGGAATGTATTGATGCGGCAAAAAAATCAGGATGTATCGATACGACAAAATCGATACGGGATCAAAATCAAAATCGATACGGGATCCATCAGTGGGGCGAAATGGGATCTCCTGAAATCGTGGGAGGCAAAACGGAATAGGGGAGAATGGGGCAGCCAGACAGATCTGCCTATTTGGCCGTCTGACTCCCCATTCTCCCTTACCCCGATGTACCTCCCACGATTTGAATAGATCCCAGTTTGCTCCATCGATACATCCCGATCTTTTGCGCCATTTTGCCCCACCGATGCATCCCCATTTTTTGCCCCACCACCCTATTGCCTCTTCGATACATCTCGATTTTTTGCCCTATGTTGTCCCACTGATGCATCCCGATTTTTTTGCCACATTTTGCCCCATCGATGCATCCTGATTTTTTTTTGCCTCCCTCTGTCCCACCGATGCATCCCGATTTTTTTGCCCCACTTTGCCCCATTAATATATACCGATTTTTTTATTACCGGTGCGGTGGTCTAGTGGTTAGCGTGCTCGCCTCTAGACCAAAGCATCGGCAGGTTGACAGTTCGATTCCCGGTTTCGTAGTTTCGCCGAGAATAAAAATATGGGCGGGACGAAGCTCCAGATATATACATAGGTCACTCGCACGTAGTAACTCTAAGTGTGAGTGTCGGATGTATATACCTGTACTCCATGTTTACATTCTCGGTGAAACGCGACGAAGCTCCGATGCCAGGAATCGAACCTGAGACCGGCTGTATCGGCATAGGTTTTCCGCAGTTTCCCTATGCCCATGGCAGAAATGTCATGGCAAATGCGATACAGAGAGGGAAGTCGGAAGCGGCCGCAAGGGGGACTGGCTACTGACCCGGGCCGACCCGGAATAGGCGCAGATGCCTGAAAACGGGGGAAAATCCGAATAAAAAAAATATATATACCGATTTTTTTACCCTGTTTACCCAACCGATGTAGGCCGATTTTTTGCCCCGTCTCGCCCCATTAATATATCCCGATTTTTTACCTCGTTTTCTCCCACAGATGCATCCCGATTTTCCCTATTCATACATCCCGATTTTTTTGCCCCACCGATGCACCCGAATTTTTGCACCGTTTTGCCTCATCGATGCATCCCGATTGACTTGGCCCATTTTGCCCCATCGATACATCCCGATTGACTTGGCCCATTTTGCCCCATCGATACATCCCGATTTTTTGCCCCGGTTTGCTGCATCGACACGTCCCAATCGACGCGTCCCAATCGACGCGTCCCAATCGACGCGTCCCAATCGACGCATCCCAATCGACGCGTCCCAATCGACGCGTCCCAATCGACGCGTCCCAATCGACGCGTCCCAATCGACGCGTCCCAATCGACGCGTCCCAATCGACGCGTCCCAATCGACGCGTCCCAATCGACGCGTCCCAATCGACGCGTCCCAATCGACGCGTCCCAATCGACGCGTCCCAATCGACGCGTCCCAATCGACGCGTCCCAATCGACGCGTCCCAATCGACGCGTCCCAATCGACGCGTCCCAATCGACGCGTCCCAATCGACGCGTCCCAATCGACGCGTCCCAATCGACGCGTCCCAATCGACGCGTCCCAATCGACGCGTCCCAATCGACGCGTCCCAATCGACGCGTCCCAATCGACGCGTCCCAATCGACGCGTCCCAATCGACGCGTCCCAATCGACGCGTCCCAATCGACGCGTCCCAATCGACGCGTCCCAATCGACGCGTCCCAATCGACGCGTCCCAATCGACGCGTCCCAATCGACGCGTCCCAATCGACGCGTCCCAATCGACGCGTCCCAATCGACGCGTCCCAATCGACGCGTCCCAATCGACGCGTCCCAATCGACGCGTCCCAATCGACGCGTCCCAATCGACGCGTCCCAATCGACGCGTCCCAATCGACGCGTCCCAATCGACGCGTCCCAATCGACGCGTCCCAATCGACGCGTCCCAATCGACGCGTCCCAATCGACGCGTCCCAATCGACACATCCCAATTTTTTGGCCCGTTTGACCCCACCGATGTATTCCATTTTTTGCCCCATTTTGCCCCGTAGATACAACCCGATTTGTTGCCCCATTGATGCATTCCGATTTTTTGCGCCATCGATACATCCCGATTCTATACCCCGTTTTGCCTCACCGCACCATTTTGCCCCGCCAGCCCCTAGTGTTTTGTACTTGATATTTTGAGTATTTTCGAGTATTTTGCCCAGCTCTGATCGCATATGGTCTTAAACTTTGATGTTAGAATTTTTCGTAAGTATTCATGAATATTCATGAATATTCATAAAAAATTGAATTATTCGAAATATTCGAATATTCAATACAAATTTCGAATTGAATTATTCATATTCAATTCATAATGAATTATTCAATATTTTGATTATTCGCACATCCCTACTTGAAAAATTCTTCAAAGCCAATTCTGAAATGTAAAATCTGATACAGACATGCTGCTGCTCTATTAAATACTTATACCAACTTCCACAGTAATAGGTTAATAGTTCAATGCTTTCACGAGTTGAAGTTATTGCAAATTAGTAATAATCCGTTCCAGTCGATTCGGGAAGTTTCTCGATGTACTAGAAATTAAATAGAAAATTTGAGAAAAGCACAATAAAAAAAATGCCGCGTCTTAAAATAAATAAAAATCATTTACTATATATACAAATTAAAGTTTCGTTACAGTGAGGAAGAGCCTTTTACCAACAAATTTGTAAAAAGAGTAAATATTTTTATGTAATAATGTTTTTGAGAATGTTATTGAACATTTTTCACCTGAATTTAACAAAACCTTACTTATTGTGTATAATGAATAATTTTCTGCCTTTTTGAGGTATCCACTTTTACAGTCAAGGTTTTTTAAAATTATTTCTTCTTTTTTGTACATACAACTTTTCAATTATTTGAAACATTTCGAATTCAGCACTATGCAATCGATAGATTTTTTTTCTTTGAATCAATGTTTTTTCGGTAAGCAAGGTACAATCAAATTAAGTTAAACAATTATTCCATCCTGTTATATATGCAAACATTGTAAACTTGAGAGCAGAGTGAAGGCTAGTGTGGAGGCCTGAGTAGCATTGATTCAACCGCTAAAACGATAATACGCAAAAACTTCCTCTTAAATTATAATTGTATTGATAATTTTGCGATCGGAGAAACTGCGACGACGACGAAGCTTTATGTGATATTCAAGAATGGTCGTGATTACGTTTACGAAAGCAACTTGAGCTCATTCGCGATGAGACGGAAGTGTGTACTATTGCTGCCACGTGTACTACATGTAATAATACGACAACGTTGCCGAATATGAGGGCTCGAGCTTTTGAATAAGCAAGCGCAGGGTCTGCTACTGGCATGTATGGAAATGACCGAGTAGATGCCGGCACCTCAAACTTTGGGGTAGTCGGGTAGGGAGAAGCATAGTACTGCCTCGGAGTTACTGCCTGTAATTCTCCACCATCTTCCAGGAACGTTTCACTATACGTAGCACATACGTGTGTGTGGTGTGCAGACGATACGTGCAGATGATGTAGCGTCCATGCCCCTAGCTACGCGAACCTCAGATTCTATATGAACTTGCCGTTATGTTCGGATAGGTGAACCCAGCACCTCACACATATGTGCGTATACATTTTTACATGCTGTGTGTATTGGAGGACCTCACTCATCCGAACGTTCCCACCGGTCGGGTAGGTATTCTGTCAAGAACGTCTATACGTTTGAGAATTGTATTTGCCATTCGGGCCTGAACAAATACTGGCCCTGCCACATGCGACAGATTCGACACAACGCGACGATATACAATATGCAAACACGTATTTTCTAAGCTTGTGCCTACGCAGCTAACTGTTGAGGACTTAGGCTACAGAAAAAATAATTCCACTGAAATATATAATATCCATTTTGAAAATAATATCTATGCTAACACATGTAGTAGGCAGGAGGCGGTATCAGTACATTCCAGTTTGAAGTGAGAATCTTCTTCACAGTTTTTGCAAAAAATGGTGCTGTTTCGGTGAATACTGGTGTAGTATATTCGATTCTTATAGTATATTAGAAAACATGCCGCTACGATTGCGGCATCCGTTTTGTTTTACTCGCAGAGACGTACGCGGATACACACGAATACATACAGATACACACAATTACTCTCTACGCATCCACCGAACTCTGCAAGTAACGTGGTGGTTCTGTGGTGAAAGTATAATACACAGCATGAAGGTGGGGTGAGAATCGGTCTGTGTTTCAGCCATAGCTGACTTGGCAAAAAGGATATCGTCTTTGCTTACATCGTATAAAATACATTAATTATAATTTAACAAGGTTCAAAACAAAAGTTCTGTTACATAAATATCAAATACATCATAATTGCCCCATTCCACTGTCCCATTGATATATTTTGGAATCAAACCTTGTTATTAATTAAATATAAATTACGATTGAACGTAAATTGGAATGAGTAGTATTTACAATCGGCGCGCAGCTAGCTCTGCTATTGGAATGAATAGAACTAAATTGACAATTAATCGGGTTGCGTCATTATTAACCAATGAAAAAGCTTTTTCAATACAAAACTTTCATTTTAAAATTATATAGAAGTCGAATCGGATTTCTGTCCAGGTAATTTCCTGTGATAAGACTGTTCTTCGGTCAAAATGATGAATTAATGTTTATCGGAAAATTGCCATACCAGTTTTGTATCCACTATCGCAGTAAAATAATATGTAAATTAACAACAAACTGAATGTATGGGATTATGAGATGGATTGAAATTGAATGAATTGTTTTATCATATATCGGAATTAATCAGTAATGATTATGATGAGCGATCTTTAGACAATAGGAACCAATCGGTGGGAAACTCGAAGATCTAATGCAAGAAAGGCGTATATACACAAGGTCTGCTTATAAACTGTATATATGGCCTTATGGCATAATGCCGTTGACATATGGTACATTCTATGTTTCTATGAGAATCTTTCAACATTCTGATTAAATGGATTCGATGAGTTTTCGTGTTCGTAAACTCAAATCGAATGAACAAGAGAATACGGTGGGAATTAATAGGAAATTGTATGTTCGTCCTGAGTCATTGTTAAACAAAATAAACCGGCGAGTGTTTGTCAATTATGCACAAAGTTTCGTTGGGAATGAATGAGAAACCGCCAATCACACTAAGACCAGAATTAACAGATATGAATCTGCACCAGGTCATTACCCTTCGCAATGAAATTTGAATAGGAATAGAAAATTGCGATTTATTCCATAATCGGAATGAATGGAAATTTACATAAATTACTCGCGGTTATGTTAGTATCTGTGTGAGCATATCTGTGTGAGCATATCTGTGTGAGCATATCTGTGTGAGCATATCTGTGTGAGCATATCTGTGTGAGCATATCTGTGTGAGCATATCTGTGTGAGCATATCTGTGTGAGCATATCTGAGTGAGCATATCTGTGTGAGCATATCTGTGTGAGCATATCTGTGTGAGCATATCTGTGTGAGCATATCTGTGTGAGCATATCTGTGTGAGCATATCTGTGTGAGCATATCTGTGTGAGCATATCTGTGTGAGCATATCTGTGTGAGCATATCTGTGTGAGCATATCTGTGTGAGCATATCTGTGTGAGCATATCTGTGTGAGCATATCTGTGTGAGCATATCTGTGTGAGCATATCTGTGTGAGCATATCTGTGTGAGCATATCTGTGTGAGCATATCTGTGTGAGCATATCTGTGTGAGCATATTTGTGTGAGCATATCTGTGTGAGCATATCTGTGTGAGCATATCTGTGTGAGCATATCTGTGTGAGCATATCTGTGTGAGCATATCTGTGTGAGCATATCTGTGTGAGCATATCTGTGTGAGCATATCTGTGTGAGCATATCTGTGTGAGCATATCTGTGTGAGCATATCTGTGTGAGCATATCTGTGTGAGCATACCTGTGTGAGCATACCTGTGTGAGCATATCTGTGTGAGCATATCTGTGTGAGCATATCTGTGTGAGCATATCTGTGTGAGCATATCTGTGTGAGCATATCTGTGTGAGCATATCTGTGTGAGCATATCTGTGTGAGCATATCTGTGTGAGCATATCTGTGTGAGCATATCTGTGTGAGCATATCTGTGTGAGCATATCTGTGTGAGCATATCTGTGTGAGCATATCTGTGTGAGCATATCTGTGTGAGCATATCTGTGTGAGCATATCTGTGTGAGCATATCTGTGTGAGCATATCTGTGTGAGCATATCTGTGTGAGCATATCTGTGTGAGCATATCTGTGTGAGCATATCTGTGTGAGCATATCTGTGTGAGCATATCTGTGTGAGCATATCTGTGTGAGCATATCTGTGTGAGCATATCTGTGTGAGCATATCTGTGTGAGCATATCTGTGTGAGCATATCTGTGTGAGCATATCTGTGTGAGCATATCTGTGTGAGCATATCTGTGTGAGCATATCTGTGAGTATCTGTGAGTATCGGTCTGAGTGTTCAATCGACATGGACCTTATTATTATGTAGATCCATACAGGTCGCATGCAACAATTTAGAAACGGATGGATCGGTGTAGACCGCCACTGGCCGGCAATTGGCGAAAGTAATTTTTGGAATTAATGCTTCTTGGAATTTGGATGTTTATTTTTGCGGTAATCTGTCAACTGGTATGAAGTAATCTGATCGGTAGTCTCTCAACTAGTATGAAAATGATCGGTGGTCTGACCACCGAAGTATTTTTATTTCGTTTACCTTATAATTAACTTTGAAGTTTTACCAACAATTTAAACCATCGCTGGTATTAAAATTCGGAATATTGCCGACGTTATGAGTATTCTACGTAGAAAGGTCAAGGGCCGCTGCGTGCGGTCGGTTGCAAGTTTGGACCTGTGGTTTTGACCCACGCAGCTCGCCACACACACCTGTCGTACACTCTAAAAATAAGCGTATTTCATCACGCTTTAGGCATGTAAATCGTGTAGTCACTTTTTACATGCTTTATGGTATGTAAATCTTACACGCTTAACGTGCATTATTTCAACGCGCTCCAAACGCATTGATGCATGCAGTTACTTTTTACACGGTTCCAGGTGTGTTCACCTACGCCCCCCGCCTCCTAACATTGGGGCTTGACCATGATCGTCCGATATACGAATCCGCCATATGTGATAGATTCAAACGCATATACAATTGTTCTTTTCCTAGTGTTTTCTTTTATTACGTGTATCTAGTGTATATAGCGTGTACCTGTACATCAAGTGAGTTGTTCGGCTTTAAACGCCGAACAACTCACTTATGTGTGTTGAAACAACACACATAACGTGTATTCTAGTAAACATGTTCTGTACCGAAATAGAAGGACGTATCATATAAATTGTAATTTCGCGTCGAAAATGGAAGCCGAAAGACCAGAGGGTCAAGCTTATGTGCATAAAAAGGGGACGAAAAGTAGGAGTCGATCAACCAGTGTAAAACGGAAAAGTCGCCCGCTCAATCGATTCGAAATGAAGATAAATGGAAAAAGTACCCGTACCAGTATGATATAATCTGATGAATTGTATTCGCATTCCGATTGTTAGGAATTTGTCTGGGATGAATAAAACAATTCTCTGCGTACATCGATTTCCCGAAAGCAGTGTACCCATCGTTTTATGATACTGTCATCAAGAACATTTGTACTGCTGTAGAACGTGTGCAAAGTTTCCACGGAAAATGCTGTTACGAAGGAATCAAAATTAACAACAAAAATGGAAATGGCCTCACGTTTGACTGTTTTTGGTGACGGAACTTGGTGCAAACGAGGCTATTCTTTACATTGCGGCGCATCGACTAGTATTGGATATTACTCAGGGAAAGTGATTCATTGAACAATTAAATATTCTTACTGCAAAGAGTATTGGAGTAAAAATGTTGGTGCAGTTGAATACGAATAATGGCAAAAAAAATCCCCAAGAAGAACGGTCCGTCAATCATCAAGGGTCGTTTGGAAAAATGGAAGTCGCTAGCATAATTCAAATATTTTCGAGGTCGAAACGAAAGTATATTGTCAGTTGCACGAATTATATCGGAGATGGAGATTCAAAGGGATAGAAATTGCAAAGTGATGCGAATGCATATGAAGAAAAAGTGATAAAAATCATGTATTGGCCATGTGCAGAAAAGAATGGTCACACGACTCCGTAACGTGAAAAAAGTGAATAAAGGCATTCGTGGAAGAGGAGAACTAATCGATAAGCCAATTAACGGAATCCCGGAGAAAAATCCAAGGAGAGAAAACCCCGGAAAAAATCGCACCCGGACCCACACCCGCGCACGCGCACGCACAGACACACGCATACTTCAGGTTTGAAAATAAAAAATTTCGAACCGGTCGCAACGTATTTCAGGTATGACGTCACTTCCGGTCGAAAAATGATATTTTCAACCCAGCTGTGACATTTCCCCAAGATGACGTCACTTCGCAATTTTCAGTTAGCGAGTTTCTGTTAGAAATTTCGCGGTAAATGTTGACCGTTTCAATTTTATGAGATGTATATATTTTTTATATTACCAAAAAAGGTGCAAGATAATTAGCGTATGGCTTTATCATGTTTTATAATTTTGCGTATAGTTTTCTCTATGCGGAACCGAAAATCAATCAACGAAATTTCTCATACAGAAAATATGCGCAAAATTGTAATATATACGGAAGCTACGAAGTAAGCAATCATAGCTGGCGAATCCGTTTTCGCCGGCTACGCTATTGTAGCCGGCTATGAAAAACAATAAAAACAATGCTTTTGGTGCGCCCTTCGATTACAAATAAAATTACTTCATTGCATGAAAAGAAAGGTGGTATGGCATCCAGTATTGCTTTTATTTTTATTGTTTTATTTTCGAATAATGTAATGATCGAGCGGAGAGTTTGGAGACCTGTAGATATTAGTATTGCAGATGGACGGGCGAAGTATCGAAGAGAGAAAACATATGGTGATCACCGGGATTCGAACCCGGATTAATCGGTTACTGAGTAAGAGCGCTAACCACTGCGCTAATGTCACCTATATGCTTTTCTCATTCGAATCGTCCTCTTATATGCAATGCAGGGCCGTCGCAATAATATGTCGGAAGAGACCAACGGTTTAAGATTTTTCGAATTTTTCAAACTTTTACCACATATCTATTATACAATAAACATACATGTGTGTGTAAATATGTAAGCCACAACTTGGCTCATATCATTTAACTAGTTTTCAATTTTTTTAGAGCTCTTTTGATAAGTTCATTTTTTATTTAGGAAATGAAAAATAGGAGGGGTAGCTACACGAACACAATTTCTTCATTTCTCAAAATATTAATCTATGCTTCATCTTTTTGTATTCATGTGGTGTTAACTAGAATGTAAGTTAAGTAGCAGTGTATAGGCAGTGAATGAAAACCCAAAGGTAGATCATTTTAGTCTCTCCTTGATTATTGTTATGAACCATGTACGACCACTAAGGTAAAAAAATTGTATTTCTTTTAATTTTTAATTTTCCATCGTATACCCTCTCGGGTTCTTACGTAACCCGACCCTTTCCGTCCTATCACTCCCTACCTGCACTTCACTAAGCTACCTAACTTCCAGTGCGTCCGCAGCCGACTTAGCTACACTGTACCGCATTTGCCGAGGACACGGGGAAACTGCGGAAAACCCGTGTCGGTACAGACGGCCCTATATTTTTCTGATTCCTCGATGTTTTTTAACATCAAGGACTCAGAAAAATTGGCCTGCCGCTCAACATTCGATGTGCAAGCCGGTGTGGGGCTAACCGGTCACCCATCCATTTACTGGACGCAAGCAAAGCTGCTTGACACGGGAGACCGCGTCAAGCAGACCGGAGACCGTATTATTGTATTGTATTATTGTTGGTTGCTCAATATGATTAAATTTTTTGTTTTTTACGTATGTGTGTTTTCATTACTAATTGCTGCATTACTTTTACTTAACTAGATTCATATACTCATTCTCATAAATCGGTACACTCCTTGGCTAATGCTACAATTTTTTTCGATTGCAAAATAATATTTGTCATACAAATGTTACGTCCTGTGAATTTTTGGTCAAATTCACTGACGCAACTGATCGAAAATCGATAAATATTCGATAATAAAATAATAAATTTATAAGGGTTTTTGAGACCATTTTCAAGTCAAGTAATAGTAAAAATCATATTAACAAAGTAACCACTGAAAGGTGATTGCACGTTAAATAATTAATAATAGCGCATTTAAATCGCTGGATGATTCTATCCAGTGATCGGCATAGCACCAATCACATGGGTAACAATATGAAACAATGTGGCTATTCAACTCATTCTCGAAGGTCATCGACAGCGAGAATACCTCGAGTCCATACCCATTGTCTTAATTAAAACGCAAAAGTAATACGAATCTTTCTCATGTGCCGGCGACATAAAAGAGATGATACCTTATCGCTCTAACACGCAGAGTGAGGCGAGGCACGTATGCACACAGCGGTGCTGCCAAACAATCAGTGCAACTGTCTCGAGGCAATTGATTGGGAAATTTACCGTCGGCGCTAACGCGTGCAGCACTTCTCAGAGGATAATTATTCAAACCAACATAAAAACAAATAATATTTAATAATTAATAATAGGCTCATTTGAATTGAATATTTGTGGAGAAAGACCAGTAAATAAATAATTAAATATTAATTATGTAAAATCAAGCTTGATAAATAATTTGGGTCAAGTCGTCGATATTCATTATTATAAGCAAAAGATAAATTGTTGGTATTATAATCGGGGAAATTATTTTATGTATTAAAACTATATTTTTATTGTCAATAGAATAGATAATAAAGAAATTGATAGCGGAGAGTTGGTGAATATCGTTTCAGATAAGTATTTAGGGTTTATTGTAGTTTAGGCGAAGTAAAATAATTATTCGTTAAAAATACGGATTTTAGAAGGAAAATTTAAACAAATTAAATTAATTAAGGTAATAACTTTTGATAGAAACAACATAGAAATTACGTTCAAATTTCTAAATTCTTCTAATTAATAACGAAAATTAAGAGAATAAATTGTTTAACCGGGAAATTATTATAAAAGTAACTATTGTATAGTTATTAAAATAAGCTGCGGAATAATCATCACGGAAGGGGTTCAGCCGGGCAGCCGGTAGGTCACTAGACATCAACGGGTGCGACGGGGAGCCGAGTGGCAAGGGGTCCCCCCGAAGAAAACAATAAAAGAAGCTCCGCTGAGGGTGGTACGACTCACTCTTCGAGATACCAGCAACTTATCTTCTCATTGTTCATGTTTGCGAGCAAACTGACATATACGTCTAATTGTCATTCGAAGTCCTGATTTTTTTAAAATAATTAAAAATTCAAAAATTTGAATTTTAAAGTCAATACTTAAAATACATGCTTCTAATATTTTAACGATTCAACGTCATCAACATTTATTCGTCATCATCATCATCTATCATTGATTCCAACGAATACTCCTGAAAGATCAAAGGAAGAAAGGAAGGACAAGAAATTTCAAATTCCACGTACTTATTAATTTTCGACCAATCCATTTGAACGAACAATTCATTTTCGAATTATCGTAAATGATGGAAATTCTTTAATTTTCAATCATTTGTTTCAGTTTCATCCATGATACGACGAATACTTTATTTTGTTATTTTACCGAACTTTAATTAATTATTTTTAATAATTCGAGGATAAATGACATTCAATCCGGGATTTGATTAAATTAACGACAGATAGCTTTAAATTAAGAGTCGAGTTAATTGATTTTCCACCAAGGACGTCCAAGGTAGAGCGACGAACCCGCCGGACAGAGATAACGTTAGCCTTGACTCACTGTCGCGCAGCGCGACGCGGGCCGTCTTATTTCACTAGGCTCCTACAGTATGTCAAGGCCACGCGGGTCATCTTAACTGTTCGACTGTTCGAATAATTCCCTTACATTCTTTGTGGCATGCATCCTCCGCCCATCCCTGAATAAATTTCCGAAAGGTTAGATTCAAAAGGGCACTGTTCTGATAAAGCGTCACATGCGATAAACGTGTATAGGGAAAGAAATTTCCTTTACCGTTGATGCAGGAAAATGCTGATCAGGACGTAACACAAAGTAAATTCATCTTCGATGTTTTCGTTCAGTGCAGAGATGATCTTGATAATGAATCTCTTGATCGCCGTTAAATGTATGCATTTTTGACAGTAGACGAGAAAATAGATGCGCATGAATGTATACAGCTGAATATACCTACACAGTAAAAAATAATTTCGTAAAATCGGAATGCGAAACTTCGTAAAAATAATTTTGTTAAATAAGTGACAAACTCGTTTGTCACTTATTTGAATATACGGACCTGTTCTTTTATTTTCTGTGTGACTGACAATTTTAGTTTGTACTTTTGTTTGTAAAACTAGAAAATTAACAAATAAAAAATTGTGAACGTTTGTGGACAACAAGTTGTTGTAAAAAGTATAAACTTTTTTTTACTGTGTAGTAGCGATGTAAAGAAAAGAAAGGCCAATGTGACCCATTGTTGTCGCCTTTCGCGAAATATTAATGCTGGTTTCGTTATCTACAGAGCGTACGTTCATACATACGGCAGCTGCACGCGTGTATGCCAAGCTCGCATAGTGATTGTACACTCGAGAGGTTGACAAGCGGCCTTCGTACGACCACCACTCCGAGCGAATGAAATTCTACAAAATTCAAGTTACACCCTCGATGCGGACGGTGCAGTAAAGAAAGGTGGAATACTGAAAGATGCAAATGTTCGATTCTTGCGCTTCGACATGCATTCCCCTTCGCTCGGTACATTTCCACGGAGAGAGTGAAGAACCAACTGTTTTTAATCATGGATCCGTTAATAAAACTCACTTCGTCTCATTTTCTACAACTGTCTCCCCAACACTACCTCCCTTATTCGTCCAACGCCCGAGCGTCCCTTCCGTCGTACTGCCCCACCTAGTACCCCTCGCCTAGTACTCCTGTTTTCCGCACTCACGCACTCCTCCGTTCATCAACTATTCGTAGCTACCCTCACGGTTCCATCCTCGGTGACGATCTTGTTGACGAGCGATGGCAGGCAGCCCACTCTCTATTATAACATTGTGTCCTCGGCATTGTTCACCGCTGAATGCCCGAGCGTTGGCTACATTGTCGCAGCACATTGAAGCTCTTGTGTTGACAAACGCTAACTCGCTTTCGGTCCGATAACGACAAGGGGCTCCTGCTGATGCTGTCTCTCACCACCGTTACAGCGTTTTGTCCACTGCACCTAGTATGTGCTATCTTGTTATAAAGTAGCTGCTTTCATGTGACGATGTTATAGTTTTCAAATCGGATTGCTGCTGATCGCTAACTCCGTATATCCCATGCCCTTTTATTCGTTCATGGACCCGTATAACTCACCTCACTATATTTACCGTGAGTGGTCTTGCAGCTCCAGAGTTGCATAACTGTATCCACCAAGTTTACTTGAGTTTCAGTAGTGCGATGCTAGTATTCTATGTGCTCTGACGCTGCCTTTATGGTTCCCGATCACTCGGGTGTGATCGGGTAAAGGCGCGTGCACAATGGTCGCCCGACGATTAAAAACAATTTTGTGGGCGCTAGGCTTTTCTTAATTTCACCCGGAAAAAAACAAAGCCGGGGTTTTCTTGTACGACTAGACTCAGACAATAAGGTCTTAAGGGGGTAGTTCGGGGGGTCACACTACGACCTTCCAAAAATAACACCGTCGACACACAGACTAGTTGGTGGTATGGTATTTTATTATTTAAAAACAGAGAAAATTAATATTACTTCCAAATGAACGAAATTGTTTGCTTTACGAATGGCTGAAAATCCATACCCCCTGGTGACCATAAATTTCAAGTTTCACACAACCAAAACCTTAATTCTATTTGCAATAAATTATCTCGAGAATCGGCATGGCGATCTCACATCGGCAGCGTGAAGCGCTGCCGATTACCAAAAACAATTAGTTGCAGGGGACGTGCAGCGTCCCCGCTCGTCTCGATATTTTACAAATCGGTGGTTACCACCGCGGTGACACTTCACACTAATTTTCGGACTTTTCCGAGTACAAAATTCACTCCAAAAATTCGGATATAAAATCTGAATAAAATATTCAAATACCAAAAATGGTTTTGGCGATTTATCGAGTCAACGAATTTTCTAAAACATTATTTTTTGCCGCGGACGTAAAGCGTCCCCGCTCGACTAAATAATTGACAATCAGCGGGTGCGAACCGCTGTCTGAAAATCTACGACTTTACCCGATTTCGATCGGGGGACTCACGTATACGATTTCTAATAGAACGAATTCAAAAAAATTAACAATGAGACCACAAAAACGACACTATATGAGTTGACAATGTACTCACGAGACTATACAACTACAAAATTCGTCTCGTCGTCGAGTCGACCGGACTACCACCATGGAAATAAAGTATATTCGAAAATATACTCGAGATGTATTATTTTTATACTTAATATATTTTTCCGAAAAATTGCATATTACGGATATAAAAGATTATATACTTGAAGAGTACACGCTGTAAAATACTTGTTCTTATATATTTTCTTATAAATCGTATATATTTTATTTTTTATTTTGTATGTTCCATCGTACACCCTTCTCGGGTTTTTACGTAACCCATCCCTTTCCCCCCTATCACTCCTTACCCGCACTTCACTAAGCTATCTAACTTTCAGTGCGTCCGCAGCCGACTTAGCTACACTGTACCGCATTTGCCAAGGACACGGGGAAACTGCGGAAAACCCGTGTCGGTACAGACGGCCCTATATTTTTATGATTCCTTGATGTTTTAACATCAAGAACTCAGAAAAACTGGCCTGCCGCTCAACATTCGATGTGCAAGCCGGTGTGGGGCTAAGCGGTCACCCATCCATCTACTGGACGCAAGCAAAGCTGCTTGACTCGGAGACCGCCGAAGCCACACGCCGACCGCGCACCTAACGCTGTCGGTTAAAATCGTACATATATTTTCCTTACGGTTTATATAATTGTGATGACATGTCTATAATATTCAAACATATATGCAAAAATATGTGAGCTTTATATTAAAAATATATCGATTGAACATCAAAAAGTATAAATGACATCTATCGTCATCCCGAATTTATGCTTGCAAATTCAAAATCTTATGTAATGGCAATAGAAACTGTTTATCATACTCAACAACTTATTGCCCTGAATACAACAAATTTTGTTGCTATTGTTGATTTTTGTAGTTCATATTTATGGGACTCGAAGGATTATGAAGATTGAATTAGGTTAAAATCACTTTAGCTATCAGAATCTTATGATGTGTTGAATCTATCGAAAATGTTAGTTGAACTGATTTTTTTATTCCTTTCACTCACAAAGTGTCCCCTGCGAGAAAACCAAGTAATTTCAGAATATGCTTTATTATAAAAGAAGCTTCGTGAAAAGAAAAAAAAAACACATAACAAAGAAATACAACAATTTTGATTCTCAGAGTACATTTTTGCTTCGAATAATAAGCGGCGCAGAAAAACATTTTTTGCGTATCATCGCGGTAAACATGTCTATGCATGAAAAATGATGTACTTACAACTCACAAAACAATGTGTCAGAGTCTACCACGCCCAATTTATAAGTTTCCAACATTTTATTCTCAACTACTGAATAGCCGAGGTGCCGCGTTCGAATCTCCACCAATGTCCAAAATTTGTTATTGTTTTTCAGAATATAATTTGCATCAATTGATAGAGTATTCCCATCCATCCATCCATCCACATTACATTCGAGAAAAACTAGCGATAAAGGTGTTGCAAAATAATTTTTGCACTATTTACAAAAAAGTTAGACTGTATATTGCAAGCATATGTAACATTCATACTTATATATGTCACATATATTCTTTTTAAATATCAGCGATATAGAAAGAATATATATGTTATATATTTTACATAGATTAATGAGATATGAAGGGTACATGTTTGTAATAATTCCAAAAAAATACTTGACGTATAATTACCGAATATATAAGGGCACGATTGTATATTTAATTGTATACTTTTAATGTGTTTTTAATATATCAGAAATGTATCAAATAGATTTTTAATATATGTCACTATATATCCATCAATGTACTTTTTTCGTATACTTTATTTTCATGGGGGTAATTAGAAGAATTCAAACGGCGCGAGACAAGTCCCCTCGCCAGGTGGAAGGCCAACTTCTACGATATTTCGCGTACTGCAACTACTAGATTTGACGCAAAAGACTACAACAAAATGCCCAGCACCTTTTGGAGTTTATCACTATTCTGATAAAAACCACCCACCAGGAAACTATTGCTGCCCCGACGAGGACGATCTTTTTGGAAAGTCGTCCAGGCGAAATCGAGCAGCGGACAACGAATTTTCGGCGATTTACAAACTCACAAAAATATTCGACGTCTATACAATGCAACGTCCAGACAATAAGTGTCGATCGGGCGGTTCGCCGGTCGAATTTCGGAAACGAGAGGAGCGCGCGAGTAGGCAAATCTTCTTGAACGCTGTCGAAGGGGCAGCCGATGATCCGTGTCCTCGCGTGTTCGATGTTATCGCTTGACACGACCGATTTTATCGGCGGAAATGCCACCGAACGTTGTGACGATAGTGAGCGATGTCTCATGACGATGAAATCCTTTCAGATCCTGGCGGCGAGGTCGGAGTACAGGATAGCGTCCACTTCTTCGAAGTTGCACTGCTACCAACCAAGCTACGATTTTTGACAATGGCTGCGGGGTAGCTGCAACCGCGCTGCCGATGCTTTTTCCAATCGCGGGGGATTAAGGCCTTATATATGCGAAAAATTTCAAAAAAATGTTCATTTTTAAATTATTTTTGATTCCATTAGCCTGAACGGTTAGGAATATTTTAAGCTTTACAGAATTGAAAAATTCCAAAAATTGTTAAAGTTACAGCATTTGGAGAGTAAAAACTTTTATTTTCTTGGAATCAGGCTTAAGTAGCGGCGGTAACTGGCCACGCTATACGGAGATAGGTGCGCTAGATTGCCAACTTCAAAGCCGTTTTTCCAAGATCCACTTTTTTGAACCTTGTGAAAGTTTTAACTTTTAAACGAAGGTTTAGATCGCTTTGAAATTTTTACAACATATTGTTAGTATCATGAAACAAAATTTTGAAACAAAAATTTCAATAACACAAAAAAAATATAAGAAATAAAATACCGACGGAAAATTGAGTAAATAAATGTTAAGTTTTGAATTTTTGTTATAATAATTTAAAAAAATAATTTTGTTGGTTCACACTAAAGATACATTCATTATGCAATTATAAATATGCTCTTTTTTTCGGACACCCACATCGATGCCGAGAACTTTCACCATCAACGCGCGTGCAAAAAAATACATTATGTTATATCTCCGCCATTTGTTAATATTTCAGAATTTTTTTTTTACATATACTTAACCATGTGCATAAATGATCTGTAAAAAATGTTGTTAATATACGCGTAATTTTTTTTTAACCGCGTCTAGAACAGTACCTTCGAAAATCGGCGAAATCGCGTATATAAGGCCTTAAAGACCCTCACTCCGCGATTCTAGTTCCACTGGTCTTCTTCTCCATAAAAGTGCTCGACAAATAATATTCAAAAATAATTAATACTAGTTCTATTTCGCCTAATATCGTTCCGTCGACCCGACGAATTGGATTCACAATCGCTTTTCCCGAATAAATCTACTATTTATCTCCAAAAATCTCTCGCAGTCCCCCCTTACTGACTGGATAAACCTTAAGCGCGCCGAAGGAGGGGAAACTGTAACGTGCGTTCGAAACGTCATTGTTACGTTCCAATCAGCAATTTTTACTCCATCTCAGTCAAGGAGAATTTGCACCCTCCCTTTACACGTTATTCGGAGATGACGCTTTATCGAGGTTTTGGCCCTGTTTTGAACCTAACCTTTCGGAAAGTAATTCGGGATCGGGCCTAGAGTGTATATATTTGATATTGACGAAACTTTATTCGCGGTTAAAAATTGGACTTTACTAGATTTGATGTGACGACTTTAAACTGGATAAGAAAAATCTGGATGCTAACCTTTCTATCGTCTGGAAAGCGATACGCGGCTATCTCTCTCTCACGTCATTCTCGACGGACGAACTGCGACGACTCACTATCACGCTCACTCACTGTTTTCTCCCGACCTATCCTAATACTTAAACGCGCCATAATATAGCTGAAATAAAATTGACCTACACGAATATCTATTGGCCATGAAAATATTTTAACCTTCCAGGACAACGAATAAACGTTGATAAATAAATATTGACAATTGAATATCCAGAAGAAATGAATGTTTAAGATGTAGGTGATAACTTTCCAAACTTACTATGGGATTTAAATGGTTTTACCTCGGAATGAATGGTCGAACGAATCGATTGATGAATGATGAATATCGATATCGAAACAGAACGTCCTTCCCAAATTCTGGATGAATATTCGAGACAGAATCGAATGATGATGGTGAATTTTCGGAGATGAATGTCCTTCCCAGATTTTAGTCGACGTAGATGGATGGTTTCGACGATAAAATGATTTTCAGGAGAAATATTCAAATTCGATTAAATGATTTGAAAATATATGAATGAGTTATTGAATTTATTGAACTGAGTTCAATTGAATACTGATTTCAAAAGTTTACAAGTTGATAGCTCGCTAGTTCTTTGTCAATGACTCTGAGTACAATGCAAGATTGAGGTCTGCGCCCCGGTCGCGAACCCTGTCACATCTGTGCTTCGTCTTCCCACTCTCATCACTTGATTCCTTTCTTTGATTGACTAATTAGATATGCCTAATTTCGTAGTTTTACAATAATTTTGACATTTTTATTTGTTAATACTTAAATTTTATCGTGAATTTTATGAACATACAAATTTGAACGAAAATTGTACGAGCTTTCCTTGCGAAGTTAACAATGGTCGACATAAATTTTTATCTTAATATTTACCTGATTATTCCCTGAATTTTTGTGTTAATGGTCTTACATTTCCTTCCTATTTTCCGTAGTTTTCTTTAGTTTCCCCATTATTTCCTGTTTGATCTTCTCAGCATCGTGCCCATCGTGACACGCGTCGTACAAGTAGGCCCTATGTTCGACAACTGTGAGGAGCGTTCTGCAGATATCCTTATCTGCAATTTTACGCCTCAGATTACCGAGCTTCATACAGTTGATTTGCTTCGTACACTCGCTTCTGTAGATCAACCTGACTCACCTGAAGGCTAATTATTTTTACCAATGGATGATTTTTCTATTTGGTATATTATTTATTTATCGAAACTTTGAGTGCAACACATTAAACAATGGCCATTTTTCCTATTTTTATTTTTAGTGATTTAATACATTTTGAATGTTTTGGTTAATTAACTATTTGCCTGATGAAAATGTCCGCGCAAAATGTCTGTGTCCTTTATTCTCTTTTGGTATTGTTGTTAGGATCGGGTAAGATTTCAGTTTTTTCATCTTCAGATATTAAGAGACGCGGTAGCATCTCGACGCCAAGTGCTGTGACGTGACATTTCGCTCACCCGCACGGTTGTGATTCAAGCAGTGGGTCGGATTTTCGACTATATTTATGTCTTATTTTGTATTAATTTTATTACTGCTTAATTTGGGTTCTCTATTTGGCTGTCTTGCCGATTGACAAATTTCAAGGCCTAATAGAATAAATGCCTTGGAATTTTCTCTAGGCTACCTTGCGAAATTATAATCGTCATTATTTTGCTTCCTCATAGAAGAAGCTTTGTTTTCGTAAAAAAAAAAATTGAGATTTTAATGTCAGAATACTTAAAATAGTCTAAAACGTCGAGAAATATGATTTTTAACTGGCGTCCGGATGTATGTGTGTATGTGTGTGTGTATGTGACAGAGTTGCATCGTTTAAAATGACTATAACTCGGAAATGGCTTGAGACAGCGAGTTGAAATTTGGTACACTAGTAGAGCGATCACGCCGCTTCGTGCAGTGCTATTTTCGTGAACATTGAGGCTCAATTGGAGATTTTATGCGATTTTCAATTTTTTGGAAATTCTCTGTGGTAGCTCTAACTTGCGTAAATTTGGAGCAATCGTCCTAAAACTGTACATAAATATACTATTTTGATCAAAGACCTTTGGTATTGAATTTGGTCAAAATCCATCAAAGTGGTAAGATTATATGGGATTTTGAGTTTTTTGAGTTTTTTGAAAAATGACTAAAAATGGTCTAATTTGAGTGAACTTGGAGGTATCGATCTTAAATTTGAAACGGTAATGGACTAATACTGTACAATGTTTGGTATTAAATTTGGCGAAAATTGTTCTAATCGTTTAAGTTTTATGAGATTTTGAAATTTTTTGTTTTTTTGGCAAAGTTGTATTTTTTGTCCGACACGAGTTTATGTATCAAGTGTCGCCCTAGGAGTAAAATTATTCGGAGACTCGTCATCGGTGGAGGAAAAATACATTAGACGTGGCCACAAAACGGTGAATATTGGATAATTGTCTTAATAATAAAAAAAAACCTTTTTCCAAAACCCTGTATTTTCGTTAATTGAAGTAGGTGCACGAATCTAACAAAGCGAAGACATTGGCGTATTTTTTCGCGCCGAACCTGAATCGGCCAGTCATTTTGCATAAAAGGCAAACACGACGTTGACGTTAAAACAAGTTGAAAATTGAAATTTTCATATGGCTTCCTCATAAAAGTTGAAAATTGAAATTTTCACATGGCTTCCTCATATAAGTTGCAAATTGAAATTGTCATGTGGCTTTCTCATAAAAGCTGCAAATTGAAATTTTCATGTGGCTTTCTCATAAAAGCGGCAAATTGAAATTTTAATATGGCCTTCTCATAATGTTCCTTTATTTGCGAAGCTTCCTCTATGAGGAAGCCAACAATACAGAAAATGCTTCCTCATAGAAGAAGCTTCCCAAATAAAGGAACATTATGAGAAGGCCATATGAAAATTTCAATTTGCAGCTTTTATGAGAAAGCCACATGAAAATTTCAATTTGCAGCTTTTATGAGAAAGCCACATGACAATTTCAATTTGCAACTTATATGAGGAAGCCATATGAAAATTTCAATTTTCAACTTTTATGAGGAAGCCATATGAAAATTTCAATTTTCAACTTTTTAAAAATATATTTATAAAAAAAATGTTTGAATTTGTTATGAAACATTGTATGGATCTTTTTTTTTAAGAAAAGCGTATGGATTAAAAATAGATTCAAAATGTTAAATTACAAGAATTTCAGTTAGTGATTTTTTACAATAAATTTTGCTGTAAGTTTTGACTATTTAAATTTTGTGTAATGCAAACATTTTTTAATGTGCCGAAAAAAGGTGCAAACAAATTTGCACACGGCTTCCTCATTTATTACAGTTTTGTGCATACCTTCCTCCTCTTCAATAGAAGAAGCTTCTCATAGAGAAAGCTATGCGCAAAATTGTGATAAATGTGGAAGTCATGTGCAAATTACTTTGCACCTGTTTTTTCTGAAGCCTACATACCGCTTAACGTTACGAACTCAATTGCGAAAGGTACTTGAAAAAGTACTTGATCATTTGTACTTGAAATATTTTTTGGTACTTTGTCTAGTTCTGTTCTATTGTACATAATTGTATTCTATATAATGATATTCCATTTAATTCTATTCTATATAATTATATTCTACATCATTTTACTCTATATAACTATATATTCTATATAATTTCATTCTATAAAATTATATTTTACATAATTATATTCTACGATTAATTGAAGAAGAAAACAGGATGTTTTTGCGACGATTTTTTTAAATTATTATTCTATAAAAATTTGTGTTATTTTTCGTCGGGACGGATAGAAGGTGGGGATCGGTGGAACCCATCCCGTCGATCGATCCCGTCCATCTATTCATCCGTATAAATTTTTACGAGGTATTTTAAACAGGATTTAAACGAAATAATTATATGAGGCATTCGATATCAATTCAGCCACAAAAAAAAATCCCAAAAAATGTCTGAAAATCAGGTTTAGCGGTTCCAATAGATACACCAAATTTCAAATTTTTAAAAAATTTTCCTGCCGAAATATGCCAATTTTTGCATTTTTCATTTAATCTGTAATATCTCGGGAACGATTAATCGTATCGACATCTCCAAAAAACGAAAATTTGCGTTTTTCTTGGCCCACAAGAAGAAAATTGATTGAGAATTAATTATGTAATTTCAGCCCACATTTTACGGCAAAATCAACGAAATTTTTTTTTTTTTGGGAATGACATCGGATATCGACATCGAAAAAATTGCTTCAAATTTTGTATACGAATGTCGAATTTTTGGTATTTTTATTTCATGGGATTCCCAAACGTTCATAAGTTATAGCAGTTTGAAATACTATTGGCATTGGGTATAGTGTGTTACACCGATCCCCTAAGGGTTACGGGCTCCTTCACTTTCTTCCTCCTCCTTCCTTATCCGCGGTCGCCGGTTCGATTCTTGGGCCCGGAGCTTCGTCGCGCCCCGTCAGGTGTCAGTAGTCCCGGACATACGGATATAGTCGTAGTTCGTACGTCCTATCTCCGGAGCTATGTCCCCGTCCGTTTTCCTTTCACCTACGGGCCTTCAGTCTCGGGAATCGAACCCGCGACACCTTTTCCCAGTCTTTCGGTTTCCCATACCGAGGCGCTGGTCCTTTCCTCTGGACCTACTATTATAGTGGGTTCCGAACCACTTTTTCGCAGATAAAAACACCACAGAAAATTCTTGGTGCTTGCCGGGAATCGAACCCGGGCCTACTGCGTGTGAAGCGCGCGCCGAGACCACTCGGCCCCACTCACCCTTCAGTTTGAAATACTATTTAAAAGTAAATATAGGTTTTTCATGTTAGGACACTCATCATCTGCAATATCAATTGTTTTATCGTATTCTGCATACAGACCAATATGTTGGGTAAAGCCCGATTTATAGAAAGCACAATCTTCGGAATGTTATAGCAGTTTGCTGTTACATGTTATCTTGTTTATGTCTAATTTCTACTTTTTTCATTTTGTTGTTTCGTTTTTCTAATTTGTTTCACGACTATGTTATGTAAAAATGATATACAGTTATATATGCGAAGTGGTCAATCAAATAGTTTAACGGCGAGTGACTCCACATTTTTTTTTCATTAACACTTTCAGCGAGGCTGCACTCCAGAAGAGTGCAGCCCTCTGCAAATATTCCGTCCAAAACAGAAACGTGTAAAACTTCGTGAGCTGGTAATTCAATACACTATTCCGAAAAAAAACTCGACGATTTTCACAAATTGCCATAAACTTTTAACGAACGAATACTCCGTGATGGGCTCATTTGTATAAATATTATAGCTATTTTTCGATATCTTGAACAGTGATATTCTCTACATTTATCGACTGCACTGATGCAAAGTTATACTTTGGGACGTTCTATGCTAGAAGTGGCATAACACCACACAATTCCTAGAACACACAATTGCTAGAAGTGACATCCATTACAATTCGATTTTCAAAAATTTAACTTCGCTTAAGGGGATGCTGGAGCTGTTTTTCTTCTTTTTGAGCCTGCTTTACCTGTGTTACCGATGGAATTATACAATTTTTCAGTTCCGACTTAGCATTGTTAATATGCTACGCATATGCGTCAAATTATGCGGGACTATGATATATTGACATAAAACTGACGAATAGTGAAAACTAAGAAATCGCCTATTTCTGTCGGTAAAAAGGAAAGTCTAGCATCCCCTTAACCGTGTTCATATTTTTTGTGATGAGGGTGGAACGGTATTGAGATTAATATAATTGCATAGGATAACTATATTATCGTCGTAGTTCGTGCTACAACGCGGCAGTTCTCAGGTACCCGTTAATGGCGGTTATCCCAGTTTAAAAAAAAATCCCTGATACGTTGGTACCTATCTATCTGACCGCAGATCTATTTTTAGTATTTCCCAAACCGCGAACCTCTTTCGATGCGTTTATGCATCGTAAGGTGGAATACGCCCATCACTCTTTTCGATTGCAGCGTAGCTGTATGAAGCGTTTAAAAAGAATGTGTAAACCTTCGACAAAGATCTAAAATAGCTCTGCCGCAGATATATTGTATTGATTCGAAAAAATAAAAAACAAGTCAACCTGCTTGGTGTAAATCTCAGATCCACGACTGAAACAATACTTAAAATTACAATTAAAATCACTCGAGATGCCTCGTAGGTGTGCAAATCCTCTTCGAAATACCGGCGTAAAGGGTCATAATGGCAAGAACTTACGTTTGATTTCTTCGACACTTCGAGAAAAATATCCCCATTTGCCACAAAACGCAATGATTTGCGACAACTGCAGGAAGAAAACCGGTCATTTTTCAAGAAATTGTTGATCCCACCCCTGTACAACATGATGAAACTTTTAATGAGTCACATGGCGATCCATATGAATTGGAAGAGCCAGACTTCAAACGCTTCCGCCCATCGTCTCCTTCAACATCGCAGCAAAACATTATCCCTGGGGTTCCATCTGATAATATAGTTAGGCTGGAAGAAGATGAAGCGCATCGTTGCAGGGAGTCATGTTTACTCTCAATTTCGTGCGAGGATAGTTGTTCGGAAGTACGAAATGATGCTTCTAACGATTCAACCGAATTGAAAGAGGATAAAGCAGAACACGACCAAGAGTCTTCGACGTTATTAACCTTACCCAGCAGTCTATCTATAGATAACGTTTCCGATAATTCCTCTAAATCGTGGATGCAAAGTACTTCCGAGAATACTTCTTCTCAAAACAGTAGCATGCCTATTTCGTCAAGGGCTGCAGATTTAGAGTCCATGCTGGATGCATTAAAGGAAAAGTTCAAGAATCCGCTGTAACAGGAGCAGATTCCTCGTACAATAATTTCCGTATTTATGCGCCTCCTTATGCGGAAAGGGCACTCAAACGGAAGGATTCGTGGCTCGAGCGTTCAGGAATTATGGGCTGGTGTGTCAGAGACGTTTTTTATATGAAACGATAATAATTTTTATTTATACAATGACAAGCTCGCATGTGATTACACGTCTTTCTATTCCTTGAATCAACTTGTTTGATTTATTATCGTTCAAAATATTATGTCAATTGATAACAGCATTCGTGAAAAACGATTATTCTGATGCCTGGATCTTATCTCTCTTTATCTAGAATAATTTAATTTCTTGAAGTCGGAATATTTAGTCGAAACGGTTTATTCGCGTGTGAACCGCACTACGCATGCGCAGGCAGCTTCTCGGTCGTCGCGAAGTCCAGCTGGCCGCTGTGCTCGGCTGTCTCGTTGTGACGTCACACGGCGATCGACGGTGAAAGCTCGCTCACCTCGCGATTTGCAATTGGTGTTTACTCAATGATTTGACGCTTTTACCTTATTTTGATGGTATATGAGCCTTCAGGGGAAGTGAATTAAACCCTGGATGTGACTTTTTCCGGTCCTTGGAGTTGGAATATTATTCCGTGACACTTATGGTTTTTCTGACGGTCACTTTGGTCACTTTACCGGTTCTCTCCGAATGTCACTTTTATTGTCTCACGTCACTTGGGAGTCTTAGTCAGTCTGGCTCACTCGAAATGTCCTAAGTTCCCACTCGGCACAAATGTCTAAGTCCGACCTGGCACACTGATTATATGTTCCCTTGGCACGAGTTTCACAAGTCCAAATTGTCACCAATTTTTATAAGTCCGAACGGCACAAATTTTACAAGTCCAAATCGGCACAGATTTTTATAAGTCCGAACGGCACAAATTTTACAAGTCCAACTTAGCACAAGATTTTTATAAGTTCGATTTTAGCACGAATTTTATAAGTCCACAGTAGCACAAAATTTATAAGTCCTTTTTGGCACTGTTTCACTTTATTCACTTTTAACTCACTTTTACTTTTCACTATTCACTTTTTCACTTTAGTCCTGGAGAGTTGTCCGCTGGTAAGGTAGATCGTTCACTAACTAATCGACTGCCGAAATCGCCGTCCTTTATACCCCGATTTTGGACTCCCACTCCGTCGGTTTGGCAGATTTCTGGCGGACTCGCGTCTGCGTGCGGTCGCCCGATTATTAATTTTCTGATTGGCTAAGGGCCTTGTTCCTTCTCTGCCCTCCAATCCCGGGTCGGTATTGCTGTGACGATCATTCGGTGTTACCCGCTGAGCTAATGGCGTGCTCGGTTGGTGCCGTGTGCAGCGGGAGTGTCGCCATTTCTGTCCAATCAGCGCGGCCGATTTTCCCTCGCTTTCGCCTTTCTCCGACCTTGAGCGTGCTTTCGCCGCAAGCCCGCTCGGCAGCGCCGCGGTGCTTCCGATCTCTCGTCTACGCTTGCGCTCGGTTCGATATCGATCGAACCGCCGCTCGATCCTGACAGATGGCGCCACTTACACCTCGTGCTATCTCACTTTATGCCAATAATATCGGGTTTAGCTCGTCGTCGGGCGCTCGCCGATAGCCAAACAGTTACACCGCTAACCTCTGATTCTGATAGAATGAGAATTTTGACGATAGCCCCCATATCTTGGAGTGCCCGCAAAATCGCCACAGAATTCGGCACTACGAGACATATGGCCACAAAAGCGCAGAGACTCCGAGCTACAAAAGGCGTCCTAGCATCGCCGGTTAAACGGTCAGGAAAAAAATTGCCAGATGAGACCATACAGAAGGTTGGTGACTTCTACGAAAATGACATGAACAGCCGACTTCTACCCGGCGTCAAAGACGTTATCTCTGTAAAAGTCGGTGGAAACAGGCAGCTGGTTCAAAAACGACTTGTGCTCTGCAATTTGAACGAACTCTATCACGCTTTCAAAGCTGCAAATCCAAAGATAACTGTTGGGTTCAGCAAGTTTGCAGAACTACGTCCTAAGCACTGTGTTTTGGCAGGTGCAAGTGGAACCCATTCTGTATGCGTATGCACGTACCATCAAAATTGCAAATTGATGCTGGATGCAATAAACATTGAAAGTTTAACCAAAAACTGGGCACATCCACTTAGGAATTATAAGGACTGCCTCAACGTAATGATGTGTCAATCTCCGAGTCCTGCATGTCATCTAAATGAGTGCAAACATTGTCCAGGAATTCAACCTCTCAGTGATGATTTGTTGAAACTTCTGAACAATGAAATGATCGATGAAGTAGAGTTTCGAGTGTGGCAAACGACAGACAGGTCAACTCTGCAGACCATTAAAGTTGATACTTTAGACTTTATCAATGATCTCAGCAACCGATTAATAGTGCTAAAACCTCATGAGTTTATTACCAGGCAACAGTCCGAATTTTGTGCTCGGGTAAAAAGTAATTTGGCAGAGGGGGAATTTTTAGTACAATGCGACTTTTCCGAGAATTACTCTTACGTAGTCCAAGATGCAGCACAATCGTTTCATTATAATAACGACCAGTGTACTGTACACCCGATCGTGTACTACTATCGAGACGGTGAACAAATCCGTCATCGCAGTATAGTCGTTTTATCTGATAGTCTGCTTCATGACACATCAGCTGTTTACGTAATGCAAGAAATTTTGATCGAAAATATAAAACGGGCACACAGCAACGTCAAGAAGATAATTTATATTACGGACGGAGCTGCACAACACTACAAAAATCGGTATTAAATGGCAAACCTGTTGTGTCATGAAGAAGACTTCGGCGTAAAGGCTGAATGGCACTTTCATACCACAGCTCACGGAAAGACAGCTAGCAATGGGATAGGCGTCCTACTCAAGAGAGGCGCTGCGCGTGCAAGTCTCCAAATTACATCGGGTGAACCCATACTTACACCGGAAGCTCTCTATCGATGGGCAAAACAGAATTTACATTCGATAGAAGTTTTTTTATGAAAAAGACAACAATGTAAAAAAATGCTTCAACAGAGATTTGCGGCCGCGAAGGCTATTCCGGGGATTCAAAAATGCCACAGCTTCATACCCATGTCGAAAGAAATATTAATCATAAAACGATATTCTGCATCGACCGAGGAAATGATCTTTCCGAAACCAAAAAAAAATGGTCCAAAGCGTGACAGTGGGCTCACTGTGTGTTGGGTGGTTCCCAACCGATCAATCTGTAACGGCCCTAGCCTCTTCGAAATCGCGAGCGCTATTATTTTCCGCCGCATCTTAATTCAGAGAAGCCCTGCAGGTTATCTGCATACGGTCCCGCGACTTAGAGCCGTGAGACGGGCCTTATCACCGCGTCGCGACACTTTGTCGCGACTTTGTCCCATTGTGAAGCGCGCGTCAGGCCCTCGGCTTCACGCCCGCTTCACGTCAGTCCAGCTCGAACCACGGAACGGTACACTCTCCTAAATTCATTGCTGCGATTCTAATAAATCATCGAACAATAGACATTCACCTCGGAGTTACTCGAATCATTTATACCCGCATTGCCATTCTGTTACATGGTGTCAAAAGTGTGGGAATCATACAAACACGTCCGCATTAAAAAAAAAAAATGTCAACTTTTTATTAAAAAAAAAAAATATAACTTTTGACATTTGTGTTCGAGCCGCAGCTCACACAAATTCGGAACCGACAATCGTGCTCGAGCCTGCCTCGCACGACACAACGAATAGTGAAAAACCAACAGTGAAGAAATCACAGTGATCAACAAAAAAAATCAACAAACGAACAGTGACATACAGTGAAAAAAAACACAGTAAATAACACACAAAAAACACCTCATTTCGCCAATTGTGCTCGAGGCTACTTCGCACGACAACAACAAAAACAGTGAAAGAAAAAGTGAGCAACAATGAAAAAACATACCAACAGCGAACAAAAAGACGGTTAATAATAATAAAAACTAAAACAAAATTGAAAAACCAAACAGTGGAAAAAATAGTGACAGTTAAAAGAAAACCGACTATAATTCATTGTTTTTTTACCAAAAGATTTCGACAATCATATCTGAGCTTGGCTCAAGACAAGAGTGAACGAAAAACAATAAAAAAAACAACAATCCGACTAATCGTCCGTGAGGGTTAGCTCGCACGACACTACGCAGAAAAAAAATTAATTAATAACGTGAACTAAACAAAAAAAAAACAGTGGACAACAGTGGCAAAAAAAAACGCCAACCACAGTGAAAAAAAAAACTCAACCCGATTAATCGTCCTCGAGTTTCGATCACACAACACAATTGTAAAAAATAATAATAATAATAATAAATAAATACAACACAGCATAGAGAAAAAAAATTGTATGGAGAAATGGCAAATCATCAATTAACGCAATCAACAAAATCAACAACATTCAGCACGAACACCTATGCAGCATTTATTTAATAAAAACCCAGAAGGAAGTTTCATAACTACATAAATCGAAGGAAGGAAGGAAGTATGACACACGACAGGGAAAGCCGAATTAAAAAAAAATCCAACCAAAACCGACCAAAGTTGAATAAAATTATTATTTGTCGTCATAGTACAGGTAAGTACCAACCAATTAATTTAATTATTTTTGTTATTATTATTTGACAGTGTGTAACGTATATTGAGCCAATTATTATTATTATTACTTATTTTGCATTTGTTTTTAATTCGCGAATTATGAGCGTCGACTCACGAAAACGTACCGCAACAATCTTGTTACGTACTCGTAGCGCATGTCACGACGTACGACCACCGTAGTTCATGGCATTTCACGGAATAGATTTTCCTTTTTCTCAAATATACATTTCCCTTTTTCTCAAGTATACATCAATTCTCTTTTCGGCCTTTGCTTTACTTCAACACAAAGTAAACGCGCCTCTCGTAGATGGCAGCGAATAATAAAAAAAAAAATTAATACAGCATTTATCGAAATACACAAAAAAAAGTATAACAAAAATAGAAAAAATTGTATGGATGCGAATTTAAAAAATAAATTAAAAAAAATAATAAAATAATTATAAAAAATACAATTTTGAATGAAACTTCGAATAGAATTTTCAAACCTTTTTGAATATTAACAAACCTTTTTTTTCTCTTCATTTAACTACATTTATTCTTGTATAACTTCGAATTTTATTTTCATTGGGCCCTTTGCCAAAGTTTTCTTTTTTGTGTGAATATTAAATTATGTCAGTTTTCAATTCAATCCATTCTTTTTTTCACATATTCGATCAAATATTTTAGCATATACATTTTAAAAAAATAATAAAAAAAATTAAATTAGTTATAATACAAAATTCAAACTTACAATTAGTACACAATAAAAAAAAATTTGATCAAACACAATAAATAATCACACAATACATCATCATCAACAATGGCGACCAATAGTATTTGCGTTTCGCGATGTTTGCAGCGCAATACCATCGTTTAATGGTGAAAATATTCCAGTTCGCGACTTTCTACGCACTTGTAGACAGGTAGTAGAGATGGTCCCCGAAATTGACCAATCGCTATTTTTAACCATAATTAACCTAAAACTATCCGGATTTGCCGCAGATGTAGCAAACTTGAAAACGCATCTTACACTCGAATCTCTCCTGAGAGATCTCAGAAACGCCTTTGAAAAACCCGTAGAATTATCCGATTTAGAATTAGAATTAACATCTAACGTACAAAATTACAACGAGACAGTTAGAGATTACGCAATGCGTACGCGGAAAATCGCGAAAAGAATCGAAGAACACCTCAAAGAAGTATACACAGAGCGACACCAACAACTGTACCTGAAAAACAGATTGCAAGAAGTAAGCCAAACAGTAATAAAATCGTTTATCCGTGGACTTTCTGACCGGGTAGTACTTGGTCACAATTTGCTCTTATCAAAAAACTTTTTAACACTCGAAAATGCGATCGACGAGGCATTAAATATTGAAAATGAACTCAGTCGCAGACAAGCAATGCACCAAACGACGAAACGCGAAAAATTCGAAGCTAGGGAAAATAGTCCCAATAAAGCGAAAATTCGTTCCGCACAGTCCAACGAGCAACTTGGACAACGAGCGTTTTGTGAAAAACGTTTCGAGAATGCAACTCAAACATCATCAGATCGCCACATTAATTCGCGATCCAATAACTATCAAAATCGCAACAGAAATTCTTGGGAACAAATCGACGATCGTGATAGAGATTCGCACGATCGAAACGACTATCGTAAGCGAGATTCACGAGGTTGTGACTATCGAACCAATTCGCGGAACCCAGATTATCGAGATAACTCACGCGATCAAGATTATCGTGATAACTCCCGAGACCGAAATTACAGAAATTATCCTCGATATTGCAAATAAATTCGCGAGATCAAAACTGCAGAGAGGATTCACGAAACCAAAAGTATTGCTGCCGAGTGAGAGATAACAGTAACGATTCGCAAAACCGATATTATAAAAACGAATCGCGTAACCGACAATATCGTGATAACTCGCGCGACCGAAAATATCATGACAACTCACGTGACAACTATCGCAACAACTATCGCGACAGCTCACGCGACAACTATCGCAACAACTATTGCGACAACTCACGCGATAATTATCGCAACAACTATCGCGACAACTCGCGTGATAATTACGATTCGTGCGATATTTATAACAATCCACGTAATAACCGAAACAACTCGCCACGAAACGATTCGCGAGATCGCAATTATCAAAATAATCGAAACGGTCGGGATAATTCGCGCGATCGAACCAACTCACGAGAAGGACAAAACACCAGTAACACCGGAAACTCGCGAAAATCAGATTATCAATCAAGTATCGACACATCACAGATCGAACAGATAGTTCAACAACTACTTCAAAAGAAAGGAGTAATGTGCTCCACAAAACTTCGCAATAATAACCAGGTTGCAACAATGTGCGACGCAAGTGCCGAAAAAACTAAACAAATTCTCCCTAAACCGACAAAGCAACCA
Source organism: Ichneumon xanthorius (assembly GCA_917499995.1). Taxonomy (NCBI): domain Eukaryota; kingdom Metazoa; phylum Arthropoda; class Insecta; order Hymenoptera; family Ichneumonidae; genus Ichneumon; species Ichneumon xanthorius. The sequence continues at coordinate 82,609 of CAKJTD010000077.1, read as the reverse complement.
CAAGAAGAAACAAACCAATTACCGAAAAAGACAGAATCAAAACCAATAACGGAGAGTGTACCCACAAAAATTGATTCAAATATTCACAACGAAACACCGCAAACTGAAACATCAGAAAAAGATGCTGAACTCATAAAAATACCTACACGGAAACCGACTAGGCAAATATTAAAAGGAATACGCAGAATCAAACTACAACGGAAACCGATTCAAAAATGTCTAATGGATTCATCCGAAGACGAAGCTGAAGAAATAAAGGAACCACGCAAACAACATAGGAAACGAGATGACACTGAAACAAAATATAAGTATACAGACATAGACGATAGTACTACAACGGAAGAAGAACAAGAAAACGAAAGCCCAATGAGGCCACAAAAAACGAAAAGCCCAATGAGGCAGCAAGAAAACAAGAGCCCAACGAGGCCACAAAAAACAAAAAGCCCAACGAGGCCACAAAAAACAAAAAGCCCAACGAGGCAACAAAAAGCAGAAAACCCAACGAGGCCAGATAAAATAGAAAGCTTATCGCAGCTAAACAAAAACGAGTTTCGCGAAAAAGTCAGCCCTGACGGGGCAACCGGCTACTTATACGGTGACAAAAGCGAAAAAAACAATGGAACTCAAAACAAAAACGACAACTCTAAGGCACGGAATATTGAAAACGAGACGGAAGACGAGACAGAATCCAAAAACGTACATTTCAACAAACAAGGATTCAAACCGTTGCCGATGAACATCGGAGAATCGTCTGGTGACGACAATAGTGGTAAACCACCCGTAAAACCAACCTTCAGATCGCCTCCAACAATTGCACAGGAAAAGGATAGCACTCCGAAAACTGCAAAGATATCAGTTCAACTTGACAGCGCGTTATCAACTCACGACGAAAAAATATCAAATTCGGAAAACTCAGTACAACCATCAATACAACTGAATCCCGAACTGTCACAAGAACATAAGGATGCCGCGAAACTCGAAAATCAATCAGTAAATACCGACATAGCAAATGAAACACTATCACCACCAATAGCATTAGATTCGCGTAAAATCGCTCTACCTTGGCATCGAGAAACAAGCGCATCGGAGAAAAATGAAAACAGCATACCACAGAAAGTACCACCGAACTTCCGATCACCACCGATTCCCAGAAACGATTCAGAACTCGGAAGTGTACCATCGCCTTTCAGCTGTTTTGAGTGCGCAACGAAATTCAAAATGGATGCTCCATCACCCGTGCATTTCAATATTAGACTACCATTGATAAACGCTGAACGAACAAATGATTCAGAACAACATCCTGCACAAACACCAGTGCAACCGAACTTCAGGTCACCACCAATACTTCATTGTGACGTAAAAATTGATAGACCGAAAGCTAACAATTATCAACCAATGATACTAATACCGCGCAACAAAGTACTACCAGAAACGATCAGTAACCTTCTATCTTCAGTTCAATTCAATTCAAGAACTATTCGCACATACCTAATTTGTGCGTTCATTTCAATTCAGGGCCAAGTCGGGGAAGGATCAGGTATTTATAATTGTCATACAGCCAGAAAAAAGATTTATTAAAATCAAATAAATTTCGATCTGCAAATGCCGTTTATTAAGATAAAAGAAATGTTTACGTGCCTTAACAAAATCCTTATTAGATTCAAATAACTACTATTCTTCAGTGTATGTAAAAAAATGTATTCAAAGATTTGTACCATAAAATAAATGTTTATTCGCGCCAAAGAAATCATATATTTGATTTCAAGACAAACGCGGTTATTATCTGGTAGCGCACATTACAGAGTCTTCAACGCATCAATCGTCTCAAAACATACAAGACGATATTTATTCCGTACAGGGAACCGTTACATTGTAATAGAGAGGTAACATCGGTTTATTTTTGTGAAACTGTGTTTATTTTAATCTGTGTACTTTGCTCGAATAGTGGTTGTGAAATGAGTCCTGGACGAACCCACTTTGAGATTGGTTATGTTATGAGTGTAATTAATGTTGTGTCGAGGTTAATGAAATCGTGCGTCGATAACGGATCTGTATGCTTATTTAATGATAAACCATTGCTCTTTGATGCTTCGTTGATAGTAAAAATGACTTATTCAACAAAAAATTCGTTCCTGCGTCATTCATATGTCACATTATTCCCATACGATAAAAAGTAGCAAGTCTGTCACGAAATAAATAAATACATTATTTGACATAAATATCTGTTTATTAGATTCAAATTAACATTATTAAATAAAATAAGAATAATACTATCAAATGTAAGATCCAACATTCGTCAGTGACCCGATAAATTGAAATACACAATCAAAATTTATTCCGACGGCGAAAACGAAATCTGTATTTCACAATAATGATTATAAAAATGAAAATTCTATCAATTTTTTATTATTTTTGCCGGATTTCTTTTTTTTTCCTTTCTTTTTTTGTACAACGAATAATACCATGAATAAATTTTTAAAAAATAACAAAATTAAATTTCCATAACTGGATTATAAGACAGGCAAAAATATTTTCTCCTTCACACACATACACGCACACACATACACTCTTCATGTTCATGGAACAGTCGCTTTACATTTTATACTTTTCGTACACTACAGCCTTGCTGATCGGGCAAGATTCACACCAAATAAACAATTGTCGGAGGTTACTGATCTTATAATTCGTCGTGAGCAAGTTCCGATAACGACGGGAAGGCTACTTTCTCCCTGGGGTGGGATAACTTCGACTAATGTCTTTTCGTTTCTCGGCTGGCCAAAACCGAGAGCACTAGAGAAACTGCAGGACCACATTGTATAATGTCCACGGCGCTCCGATTAACACACGCCCGTGCTGACAGCGAGGTAGATCGTTCGGCAATCTCAGGGAGAAAGAGGACGGGAATTTTTTCCTCGCCATGAGGTATTCTCTCCATTCCTTCCACGCGGGACATATTTTGCGTCACAACTGCGCACCTCGAATTCGGGTCTAAATTTTTCGCGACACTTTTCGACCGTTTTCACACGTGAATCATACAAAAACAAATAAATATATTAGTATTTAATAAACGCTCTATTAGGTTATGAAACAAACAAACCTTTTTCTTCGTCCTTAATAAATTTTCTTTGATTGGTATAAACATTTTTCTGGGTGTACAACATTTTTAAAAACTATTTTTGTTTGCTACTTTAAACAGGCTAGAGCTGCATCTCGAGTAGAAATGCGATCAGGTTACCGGATCAGGCAACATCGACTAAATCAAACAGGCGCTTATTGGTATGAAAGGCTTCTATTTTTATAAATGTCGCCAAGTAATTGGTTATCAAGCACTTTCTAATGTGAGCTGCATGCGCAGTCTGTAGTGTCTTCAATTCATAAATCATTGCCACTGTCTCAAAATAAAATGTAGAATTGGACATTTTAACTGAACTTTCTGGTGTAAAATAGTCTCCAGAATATATTAATAAAATGATTTCTTATATACGATCTGTAAAAAAGATAATCTACATGTAGTATATGCTGTATTATATACTGAGAGCGCTATACTATATAGGTGTCGACTGGACACCTATATAACACACAACTGTAGCTCAACACAAGCGTTCGTCAGTTGCGAGCCAGTCGGCGAGCTGGACGAACGAAATAAACACCACATCTATATAACTTGTATTTTGTTCCTTTACCTACATCCTAAGTGGCGACGAGGAAAATAATGGTATACGCGAAGCTATAAATGGGCCATGAGCGAAAAAAAAGAAACGCTTTCGTGGATTTACGAACTGAGTAAAGCTCAAATGGTGGAAGAATTGAAACGCAGGGGGCAGGAAGCCGACGAGTCAAAGAACTTAGATACCCTCCGCAAGGTACTAGTTAGCGGTGGCAGAATTTGAAAAATCGGTGCAAGATCCAGAAAGTGTCACCCGCAACCAAGAAACACAGCCGAATGATCAAATTGCGACCATGGAGTACCGAGCATCCTTGGACTACGATTTGGAAAAAGACGACTGGGAGCAGTTCGTCGAGCGCATGGAGTTCTATTTCATCGCCAACAACGTGACCGACGATGTTAAGAAGAGAGCCATTTTCCTCACCAAAGTGAGTGCTAAAACATACGCGGTCATTAAAAAAATCTGTGCCCCACAAAAACCAGGCTAAATTACCTTGCCGGACATAATTAAAAAAACGTCGGATTATTTAAAACCTAAAGTCAACGTTACGGTGCTACGCTCACAGTTCCGACGCTGCACGCAAGGGAAGGACGAAAGTGTCTCGCAATATATAGCGGCCCTCGGGGAATTAGCGATCGAATGCGACTTCAACGATGCAGATGATTCAATAAAGGACCAAGTAATCACGGGCTTATCAGACGATGAAACCAGGAAAGCGTTATTTAAAATAGATAACTTGACATTGGATCTCGCATTGAAGGAAGCGTTGGCTGTAGAAGAAGCAAAGAAAGCTGTAAACACGATCACATCGAGCGCCAGAGATCAACACGAAGATGTTGACCACGCAAGTGTCCAATACATGGGAAAACAGCGCACACAGACACGGAACTCGGGGCCCAAGGCAAATTCGCAACGAGGAACACCGAGTAAACGAGGCTCGGCACGTGGCCCCCAACAACAATCGCACCAACGCCGACCAAGGACAGGCGAGGAGGACATCTCGTGTTTCTGCTGCGGGCGCCCAAATCACTGGGCAAGCGAATGCTGGCACAAAAACAAAACGTGCGACGCGTGTGGCCAGCAGGGACAACTCGAGCAAGTGTGCAAGAAGATGAAGAAAATGAAGCAACGTACGTCGGTAGGCAATCTACAACAATAGAGCAACGGTTCCAGTAGCGACGACGAAGAAGACTGCGAGTGGTATAGAGATTTATTTACTATGAACGTCAATAATTATGATTGTAATTTTATAAAGGTAGAGCCGCAATATTTACCGATAAAAATCGAAAATCAAGTCATCAAAATGGAGATTGACGGGGGAGCAGGAATCTCTCTTATAAGCAAAAGAGACTACGAGCGTTACTTTCAAAACAAAAAGATATCGACATCAGAAACTAAGTGGACGGAGTATGGACCGATTGATTCTCAAAAACTTACAATTCATAGAATATAATTGTAAAAAGATTCGTTAAATTTTTTTGAACAAGTATGTCGACGTCATTTATAATTTTTCGGATTTTTTTTTTTTCGCTTCTAGAAAAAGTTTCGTTTCGTTTCTAGAAAAGTTTCTACGAAATTTTTCTAGTGCGCGAGTAAGTTTTGTAGTTCTCGAAACAGCTCCTTTCATCTCTTTTGATTTATGCTTTAGTATTTTAGTTTATTCCTAAATTTTTTCCTAACTTTTTATTTCGTTTTGGGGCGGGGGGCAGCCACCTTTTGGGGGAGTATTTTCTTTGGGTTTTCTCTCCCTTCATAAATTCACCCCTCTTAACCCCTTCACCCCCCCCCCCCGCGCCTTTTCTGTGGTCCCTCTTTTTTTGGGTTTGGTTTTTTAGGGCTTATTTTTTTTTTGTGGTCCCTCCTTTTTTGGGTATGGGTTTTGTTTTCGTAGTCCCTCTTTTTTTGGGTTTGGTTTTTAGCTCTTGTTTTTTTTATGTCGCTCTTTCTTTTTCAGTTTGGGTTCTTTTTTTTGCGTCTCCCTAATGGGAATTAAAAAAAAGTCCCCCTCCCCCTCGCCCCTCCGCCCCTTCTCCCCCCTCTTCACCCTCCTCTCCCCCGTCATACATTCACCCCTCTTAACCCGTTCACCCCCGCCCCTTCATAGCTTCACCCCCTGCCCCCTCGCCCCTTCATACCTTCACCCCCCCCCCCCCTTACCCCCTCTACCCTTCATACATTCACCCCTCTCAACCCGTTCACACCCCCCCCCCCCCCGCCCCTTCATACCTTCACCACCACTTTACCCCCTGCCCCTTCATACATTCACCCCTCTTAACCCGTCCCCCCCGCCCCTTCATACCTTCCCCCCTCTTAACCCCTTCGCCCCCCCCCGCCCGCCCCTTTTCTGTGGTTCCTCCTTTTTTGGGTTTGGTTTTTTTTGTGGTCCCTCCTTTTTGGGTTTGGTTTTTTTTTGTGGTCACTCCTTTTTTGGGTTTGGTTTTGCATAGGTTTTTGGGTTTGGTTTTGGAACAGGTGCTCCGCTAATCGGTCGCGAATGGCTAAGTAAATTAGGAATCTGGCCGTTAGAAATCGTACAATCGCGAAAAAAGGTAATAGTCGACTCGGAAGTTCACTCCATTAAAAATGAAAAAGAAAAAATTGATCTCCTTAAACAGGAATTCATAGGAAAACACGCGAATCTTTTTTCACCAGGGCTAGGTACATTCACCAAAGGGACTTTCGAATTAAAGCTAAAGGAAGGTGCGAAACCAAAATATTGTAAACCGAGAACCGTTCCATACGCGTTAAAAGATAAACTCGAGAAGGATTTGGATAGACTCGTAGCGGCCGGAGTTTTAACGCCAGTAAAAAATTCGGAGTGGGGAACCCCCGTAGTACACTGCTGTTCATGAATGCCTGGTTTTTCTGATTTTTTATCTTCCTGGATATCTTGCTCTATGTCTTCATGGGGTCGAAGATACCAAGGAAGATATCCAGGAAGACCTCCCGGAAGCCATCCGGGAAGACATCCGGGAAGACATCTGGGAAGACATCCGGGAAGACATCCAGGAAGACGCAAGGAAATCCAGGCATTCATGAACAGCAGTGTACCAGTAACGAAACCAGACGGGAGCCTTCGGTTGTGCGCGGACTACAAGGTCACAGTTAATCCCCAAATAATTTCAAACGGACACCCCATTCCAAATCGAGATCACCTGATTAATAACCTACAGGGGGGGACATTTTTCACAGAGATAGATCTCGGAGAAGCCTATACGCAGATTCCAATCGAAGGAAACAGTAGAAAAATCCTAACGCCCGCACACACAAGGGGTTATTTCAGCCTACAAAACTGCCTTTCGGAGTAGCGTCTGCCCCGGGGTTTTTTCAAAAAAAGATGGAACAAATTTTATGCATTGTCGCAAACGTGAACTTTTTCTTCGACCATATAGTCATTAAAGGCAAAACGATAGAAGAAAACATGCGGACAAATGAAGAAGTTTTTAAGATACTACAAGACTGCGGTCTGAACATAAAAAAAGAGAAATTCATCTTCTTAGAAAAGAAAATCCGTTTCTTAGGCTTCGAAATCGATGAACACGGAGTGTACACATTAAAAGATAGAGTGGCAGCAATAAAAAACATACCAGAGCCAACAAATATTAAAGACTTACCGACAGCGGTGGATGCGCGGTTGGCGCACGGCTCCGGTGATCTCCCAAGTCAAGCACAATCGTTCGCGGTCAGTGCTTGGATGGGTGACCGCTTAGCCGTGCGCTAGCTGGTGCACCGACCGGTAAGCGGGAGGCGCTTTCTTCTGAAAGCTTAGGTGTTTCTGCACTTTACTCAAGTGCAGAAATACCGGAGGATCAGTAGAATATCGCCAGCTGTGCCGACATGGGTTTTCCGCAGTTTCCCTGTGTCCTCGGCGAATGCGGTACAGTTAGGGGGAAGTAAGTCGGCTACGGACGCACGGAATTAGAGTAGGTTAGCGAAGTGCAAGTAGGAAAGTGTTACAATAGGTACACGGTTAGGCTTGGGGGGGGGGGGGGAGAGCTAAGGTAAAATCCCCTAAGGGGTATACCTGGAACGGAACATTAATAAAAAAAAATAATAATATTAAAGACTTACGGGCATTCCTCGGTACGTTGAATCATTACGAAAAATTTATCAAGGATCGAGCAATAAAACTAAATCCCCTGTACCAATGTTTACAAAAAGATAGTTTTAAATGGTCGAAAAAGTGCAAACAGGCGTTTGAAACAGCAAAAGAGGCGTTATTATCGGCAGACGTGTTAGTAAACTACAACCCGCATAAACCGTTAATTCTCACTTGCGACGCGTCAGACTGCGGAATATCCGCTGTTCTTTCCCATAGAACACCAGAAGGAGATAAACCCATAGCATACTCCAGAAGGAGATAAACCCATAGCATAGTTTTACGATTACATCTACGGCACAGAATTCACATTAAGAACCGACCATCAACCTCTGGTGCGTATATTCGGTCCCGGGAAAGGAATACCAATAATGGCAGCGAGGCGACTGCAGCGATATGCGACTTTCCTTAGCGCGTTCCAATATAAAATCGAGTACGTGAAATCAAGCGAAAACGTCGCAGACGGCCTCTCCCGCCTCCCACTACCGGAAAAAAAACAAAGGTTTCAGAAGCAGAATTTACGCACGTAGTTATGTAAACGAGGGTCCGGTCTGTATTGATTGGAAGACTATTGTACGCGAGACTAGAAAAGATCAATTACTGTCACAAGTTGTTAGATGCGTTCGCGGGGGGTGGTCAACAGAAGCTAAAACAAAACAAGAACTGCGTGCATTCGAAACACGGAAAGACGAACTTACCATGGAGCAGGATTGTTTGATGTGCTGATATCGGGTAATAATTCCAAAGAAGTATCAAGACTTCATTTTAAGAGAAATGCATTTGACTCATATGGGAATCGTAAAAATGAAATCTATTGCAAGGTCGTTTTTCTGGTGGCCGGGGATCGACGCGGACATAGAAAGAGAGGTGCGCGCGTGCCACGAGTGCGTCCCAGAGAGAGATAGTCCGCCTATCTAGGTAACATTAAACCCATGAACATGGCCGCCCCGACACATGGCAACGCATACACACGGATCTCATCGGGCCGTTAGACGGTCGGAATTTCCTTTCGATTATAGACGCGATGTCGAAATGGCCAGAAGTATTTGAAATTAAATCAATTAGCTCAGCGAGCCTAATTAAACATTTTAGACAAGTTTTCTCGAGATTCCGTATTTCCAATCAGATCATTAGCGATAACGGCAGACAGTAGTCGAATTTAAAAACGGTGAAAAAATCTGGGCAAGGAAATTTGGGAAAAATGATTCTCGCTGGTGTAAAGGGATAGTCATAGAACGTCGCGGTCCAGTCCCGTACATAGTGGGATGGGAAAACGGGGGCGTAGACAAGCGTCACGTCGATCAGATTATTAAACGCGAGGAAAAACTAAACGAGGAACCAGCTGGAGGAAACGAGCAGCCTGTGCCTCCCAGGCGATCACGGCGATTAGCAATAGGTAAACTTAAGAAATAACTGTAAAGGTGGTGGGAACGTTGGCAACATTATAAGCCCAAATAGCCCAAATGTAAACGGAGAGGAGTTGTAGTATATGCTGTATTATATACTGAGAGCGCTATACTATACAGGGTGTCCCAGAATCCCCGCACCGCCTGTTAGTGGAAGGTAGCTGGTGGGCCCCGGAGTCCCCTCGCGGAAGCGGATCGCTCAATTCGCAATAGTTTCGGAGTAACGAGCGATTGAAGTTGACCAATCAGAGCGCTCCGATTCCGCGAGACCGAAGTCGAAGCGGGCGTTCGAACTTGGGTGCAAGTGGCGGTACTCTTTTGTTTCCGCGAGACTCACCGCGCGAGTCTCGGCTGTAGCGTGCAGCGCGGCGACTGACGTACGAGTAGCGGGATAATGTCGTATACTTTTAGGCCAAAATAATTACAAGTTTATTACTGATCCGAAATTAATTATGTAATTTATTATTAATTAATTGACAGTAATAAAGAATAAATTATTAAATTTATAAAAAATCTGATCAGGTATGCATTATGAATTAGTGATTGGCAATAATATTATTAACAATAATTATTTGTTAATAATAAATCCTTAACAATAACAATTACTTGAGCAGGATAGTTAAATTACATAGTTAATTTTTTTTTAAGTTCAAAATTGAAATTTTCATATGGCTTTCTTACAATGTTCCTTTATTCGCAAAGCTTCTTCTATGAGAAAGCTTTTTCTGTATTTTCGGCTTCCTCATAGAGGAAGCTTCCCGATTGCAACACAAATTTTCACTCACACACGCTGACGCGCACATTGTCAACTTTCACTCACACACATCCGACCAGATATTTTTTCTAAATATGATTGTTCGAAGTTTTGGAAAGTTCTGAACATGTTTACACGAAAACCTTGAAGAAAAAAAAAAAAAAAAAAAGTTCATGAAAACGAGATTTTCTTTATGAGGAAGCCAAAAATTAGCTCAAGAGAACTAAATTCATTTTATTTAGAGTAAAAGTGGGGAATATTGCCTACTCTGGATAGTTTGGGCCATATTCGCCACTTTTGCTCTAATTTTTTTTTTACTCAAACAAAGATACGATCACACGAAATCATTAATCAATATTTTCATTATCATATGAAATCTGGTCTAGCGTCTAGAGCGCTTGTTTAGCAACTCGAGGGATTCGAGTTCGATCCTTGTCCGAGGGTTTCTTTTTTTCTTTTTTTTTTTTTTTTCACTACGCCTAGGCCAAGAAGAGTTCGCACTCGTTTGTGCGGCATTATTTCCGAATTACAGGTCTAACTTAGTTTTTCATCGAACGTGTCGTTAGAAAAAATGTGTTATCCGATGAGAGACGTGATTATTTTCAATCGGTCGGGATAGGGGCGGGAGATTTCCCACTAAGCTCCTTAACCGAGTCGAAGCAAAGCCCGCACCGGTCTTACGAGATGCGTAAGACAGTAAGGTTCCACGGGAACCATATCTCGAGACTGCTTCAATTCGGTAAACAGCCCGACCGAAAGAATCAAAGTTTGCGTTATTACTTTCAATCGGTACGGGATAGGTGCGGGAGATTTCCCACTAAGCTCCTTAACCGAGTTGAAGCAAAGTCCGCACTGGTCTTTCGAGATGCGTAAGACGATAATGTTTCATGTGAACCATGTCTCGAGGCTTCTTCAATTCGGTAAACAGCCCGACTGAAAGAATGGAAATTTGCGATAGTTCATTTGAATCGGTACGAGCAAGGGGGCGGGAGATTTCTCACCAGGACCCTTAACCGAATTGAAGCAAAGTTCGCACCGGTCTTACGGGATACGTAAGACGATAAGGTTTCACATGAACCATGTCGCGAGGCCGCTTCAATTCGGTAAACAGCCCGACCGGAAGTATGAACGTTTACGATAGTTCATTTGAATCGGTACGAGCAAGGGGGCGGGAGATTTCTCACCTGGACCCTTAACCGAATTGAAGCAAAGTTCGCACCGGTCTTACGGGATACGTAAGACGATAAGGTTTCACCAGAACCATGTCGCGAAGCCGCTTCAATTCGGTAAACAGCCCGACCGGAAGTATGAAAGTTTACGATAGTTTATTTGAATCGGTACGAGCAAGGGGGCGGGAGATTTCTCACGAGAACCCTTAACCGAATTGAAGCAAAGTTCGCACCGGTCTTACGGGATACGTAAGACGATAAGGTTTCACATGAACCATGTCGCGAGGTCGCTTCAATTCGGTAAACAGCCCGACCGGAAGTATGAAAGTTTACGATACTTTATTTGAATCGGTACGAGCAAGGGCGGGAGATTTCTCACCAGAACCCTTAACCGAATTGAAGCAAAGTCCGGACCGGTCTTACGGGATACGTAAGACGATAAGGTTTCACGAGAACCATGTCGCCAGGCCGCTTCAATTCGGTAAACAGCCCGACCGGAAGTATGAAAGTTTACGATAGTTTATTTGAATCGGTACGAGCAAGGGGGCGGGAGATTTCTCACAAGAACCCTTAACCAAATTGAAGCAAAGTGCGCACCGGTCTTACGGGATACGTAAGACGATAAGGTTTCACATGAACCATGTCGCGAGGTCGCTTCAATTCGGTAAACAGCCCGACCGGAAGTATGAAAGTTTACGATACTTTATTTCAATCGGTACGAGCAAGGGCGGGAGATTTCTCACCAGAACCCTTAACCGAATTGAAGCAAAGTCCGGACCGGTCTTACGGGATACGTAAGACGATAAGGTTTCACGAGAACCATGTAGCGAGGCCGCTTCAATTCGGTAAACAGCCCGACCGGAAGTATGAAAGTTTACGATACTTTATTTCAATCGGTACGAGCAAGGGCGGGAGATTTCTCACCAGAACCCTTAACCAAATTGAAGCAAAGTCCGGACCGGTCTTACGGGATACGTAAGACGATAAGATTTTACATGAACCATGTATCGAGGCCGCTTCAATTCGGTAAACAGCTCGACCGGAAGTATGAAAGATTACGATAGTTCATTTGAATCGGTACGAGCAAGGGCGGGAGATTTCTCACCAGAACCCTTAACCGAATTGAAGCAAAGTCCGGACCGGTCTTACGGGATACGTAAGACGATAAGGTTTCACGAGAACCATGTCGCGAGGCCGCTTCAATTCGGTAAACAGCCCGACCGAAAGTATGAAAGTTTACGATACTTTATTTCAATCGGTACGAGCAAGGGCGGGAGATTTCTCACCAGAACCCTTAACCGAATTGAAGCCAAGTCCGGACCGGTCTTACGGGATACGTAAGACGATAAGGTTTCACGAGAACCATGTCGCCAGGCCGCTTCAATTCGGTAAACAGCCCGACCGGAAGTATGAAAGTTTACGATAGTTTATTTGAATCGGTACGAGCAAGGGGGCGGGAGATTTCTCACAAGAACCCTTAACCGAATTGAAGCAAAGTTCGCACCGGTCTTACGGGATACGTAAGACGATAAGGTTTCACATGAACCATGTCGCGAGGTCGCTTCAATTCGGTAAACAGCCCGACCGGAAGTATGAAAGTTTACGATACTTTATTTCAATCGGTACGAGCAAGGGCGGGAGATTTCTCACCAGAACCCTTAACCGAATTGAAGCAAAGTCCGGACCGGTCTTACGGGATACGTAAGACGATAAGGTTTCACGAGAACCATGTCGCGAGGCCGCTTCAATTCGGTAAACAGCCCGACCGGAAGTATGAAAGTTTACGGTAGTTCATTTCAATCGGTACGAGCAAGGGCGGGAGATTTCTCACCAGGACCCTTAACCGAATTGAAGCAAAGTTCGCATAGGTCTTACGGGATACGTAAGACGATAAGGTTTCACGAGAACCATGTCGCGAGGCCGCTTCAATTCGGTAAACAGCCCGACCGGAAGTATGCAAGTTTACGGTAGTTTATTTGAATCGGTACGAGCAAGGGGCGGGAGATTTCTCACCAGAACCCTTAACCGAATTGAAGCAAAGTCCTCACCGGTCTTACGGAATACGTAAGACGATAAGGTTTCACGAGAACCATGTCGCGAGGCCGCTTCAATTCGGTAAACAGCCCGACCGGAAGTATAAAAGTTTACAATAGTCCATTTTAATCGGTACGAGCAAGGGCGGGAGATTTCTCACCAGGACCCTTAACCGAATTGAAGCAAAGTTCGCACAGGTCTTACGGGATACGTAAGACGATAAGGTTTCACGAGAACCATGTCGCGAGGCCGCTTCAATTCGGTCAACAGCCCGACCGGAAGTATGAAAGTTTACGGTAGTTTATTTGAATCGGTACGAGCAAGGGGCGGGAGATTTCCCACTAAGCTCCTTAACCGAGTCGAAGCAAAGCCCGCACCGGTCTTACGAGATGCGTAAGACAGTAAGGTTCCACGGGAACCATATCTCGAGACTGCTTCAATTCGGTAAACAGCCCGACCGAAAGAATCAAAGTTTGCGTTATTACTTTCAATCGGTACGGGATAGGTGCGGGAGATTTCCCACTAAGCTCCTTAACCGAGTTGAAGCAAAGTCCGCACTGGTCTTTCGAGATGCGTAAGACGATAATGTTTCATGTGAACCATGTCTCGAGGCTTCTTCAATTCGGTAAACAGCCCGACTGAAAGAATGGAAATTTGCGATAGTTCATTTGAATCGGTACGAGCAAGGGGGCGGGAGATTTCTCACCAGGACCCTTAACCGAATTGAAGCAAAGTTCGCACCGGTCTTACGGGATACGTAAGACGATAAGGTTTCACATGAACCATGTCGCGAGGCCGCTTCAATTCGGTAAACAGCCCGACCGGAAGTATGAACGTTTACGATAGTTCATTTGAATCGGTACGAGCAAGGGGGCGGGAGATTTCTCACCTGGACCCTTAACCGAATTGAAGCAAAGTTCGCACCGGTCTTACGGGATACGTAAGACGATAAGGTTTCACCAGAACCATGTCGCGAAGCCGCTTCAATTCGGTAAACAGCCCGACCGGAAGTATGAAAGTTTACGATAGTTTATTTGAATCGGTACGAGCAAGGGGGCGGGAGATTTCTCACGAGAACCCTTAACCGAATTGAAGCAAAGTTCGCACCGGTCTTACGGGATACGTAAGACGATAAGGTTTCACATGAACCATGTCGCGAGGTCGCTTCAATTCGGTAAACAGCCCGACCGGAAGTATGAAAGTTTACGATACTTTATTTCAATCGGTACGAGCAAGGGCGGGAGATTTCTCACCAGAACCCTTAACCGAATTGAAGCAAAGTCCGGACCGGTCTTACGGGATACGTAAGACGATAAGGTTTCACGAGAACCATGTCGCCAGGCCGCTTCAATTCGGTAAACAGCCCGACCGGAAGTATGAAAGTTTACGATAGTTTATTTGAATCGGTACGAGCAAGGGGGCGGGAGATTTCTCACAAGAACCCTTAACCGAATTGAAGCAAAGTTCGCACCGGTCTTACGGGATACGTAAGACGATAAGGTTTCACATGAACCATGTCGCGAGGTCGCTTCAATTCGGTAAACAGCCCGACCGGAAGTATGAAAGTTTACGATACTTTATTTCAATCGGTACGAGCAAGGGCGGGAGATTTCTCACCAGAACCCTTAACCGAATTGAAGCAAAGTCCGGACCGGTCTTACGGGATACGTAAGACGATAAGGTTTCACGAGAACCATGTAGCGAGGCCGCTTCAATTCGGTAAACAGCCCGACCGGAAGTATGAAAGTTTACGATACTTTATTTCAATCGGTACGAGCAAGGGCGGGAGATTTCTCACCAGAACCCTTAACCGAATTGAAGCAAAGTCCGGACCGGTCTTACGGGATACGTAAGACGATAAGATTTTACATGAACCATGTATCGAGGCCGCTTCAATTCGGTAAACAGCTCGACCGGAAGTATGAAAGATTACGATAGTTCATTTGAATCGGTACGAGCAAGGGCGGGAGATTTCTCACCAGAACCCTTAACCGAATTGAAGCAAAGTCCGGACCGGTCTTACGGGATACGTAAGACGATAAGGTTTCACGAGAACCATGTCGCGAGGCCGCTTCAATTCGGTAAACAGCCCGACCGAAAGTATGAAAGTTTACGATACTTTATTTCAATCGGTACGAGCAAGGGCGGGAGATTTCTCACCAGAACCCTTAACCGAATTGAAGCAAAGTCCGGACCGGTCT
The DNA here is from genome assembly GCA_917499995.1 of Ichneumon xanthorius. Classification (NCBI taxonomy): domain Eukaryota; kingdom Metazoa; phylum Arthropoda; class Insecta; order Hymenoptera; family Ichneumonidae; genus Ichneumon; species Ichneumon xanthorius. Next base: position 67,278 of record CAKJTD010000077.1, on the reverse strand, counting down.
TACGGGATACGTAAGACGATAAGGTTTCACGAGAACCATGTCGCCAGGCCGCTTCAATTCGGTAAACAGCCCGACCGGAAGTATGAAAGTTTACGATAGTTTATTTGAATCGGTACGAGCAAGGGGGCGGGAGATTTCTCACAAGAACCCTTAACCGAATTGAAGCAAAGTTCGCACCGGTCTTACGGGATACGTAAGACGATAAGGTTTCACATGAACCATGTCGCGAGGTCGCTTCAATTCGGTAAACAGCCCGACCGGAAGTATGAAAGTTTACGATACTTTATTTCAATCGGTACGAGCAAGGGCGGGAGATTTCTCACCAGAACCCTTAACCGAATTGAAGCAAAGTCCGGACCGGTCTTACAGGATACGTAAGACGATAAGGTTTCACGAGAACCATGTCGCGAGGCCGCTTCAATTCGGTAAACAGCCCGACCGGAAGTATGAAAGTTTACGGTAGTTCATTTCAATCGGTACGAGCAAGGGCGGGAGATTTCTCACCAGGACCCTTAACCGAATTGAAGCAAAGTTCGCATAGGTCTTACGGGATACGTAAGACGATAAGGTTTCACGAGAACCATGTCGCGAGGCCGCTTCAATTCGGTAAACAGCCCGACCGGAAGTATGCAAGTTTACGGTAGTTTATTTGAATCGGTACGAGCAAGGGGCGGGAGATTTCTCACCAGAACCCTTAACCGAATTGAAGCAAAGTCCTCACCGGTCTTACGGAATACGTAAGACGATAAGGTTTCACGAGAACCATGTCGCGAGGCCGCTTCAATTCGGTAAACAGCCCGACCGGAAGTATAAAAGTTTACAATAGTCCATTTTAATCGGTACGAGCAAGGGCGGGAGATTTCTCACCAGGACCCTTAACCGAATTGAAGCAAAGTTCGCACAGGTCTTACGGGATACGTAAGACGATAAGGTTTCACGAGAACCATGTCGCGAGGCCGCTTCAATTCGGTCAACAGCCCGACCGAAAGTATGAAAGTTTACGGTAGTTTATTTGAATCGGTACGAGCAAGGGGCGGGAGATTTCTCACCAGAACCCTTAACCGAATTGAAGCAAAGTCCTCACCGGTCTTACGGGATACGTAAGACGATAAGGTTTCACGAGAACCATGTCGCGAGGCCGCTTCAATTCGGTAAACAGCCCGACCGGAAGTATGAAAGTTTACGGTAGTTCATTTCAATCGGTACGAGCAAGGGCGGGAGATTTCTCACCAGGACCCTTAACCGAATTGAAGCAAAGTTCGCATCGGTCTTACGGGATACGTACGACGATAAGGTTTCACGAGAACCATGTCTCGAGGCTGCTTCAATTCGGTAAACAGCCCGACCGAAAGAATGGAAATTTGCGTTATTACTTTCAATCGGTACGGGATAAGGGCGGGAGGTTTCCCATCAAGGTCCTTAACCGAGTTGAAGCAAAGTCCGCATTGGTCTTACGAGCTGTGTAAGACCAAGCTGCTTGAAGTTTTTAAGATTTTTATACCATTGAGAAGTGTTTTCATTATATTGTAGAAAAACTTCATACGCAGTTCCTCTACAAATGAAATATAATTCAAGCATTTGGTAGTATTTGAAGATACCGTAATCATAATTATTTAATCATTCATGACAACAAGGAAATTAAGACGGGGTGATAAATTTCAATCGGATCGAAATAAAACCTACGACGGTGTAAAGCTCAGTCTCACTGTATTGGTGGAGAGTGCAGGTGGCTGTGTGTTAGATTGCATGTGGCATTTCTAATATTTGTCAAGAAAATGAGCGAGAGTTTTCTTGCTCGTGAGATAACAAAAAGCGATCTAACACACAGCCGCCTGTGCTTTCCACCAATAGCGGACAGTCGCGTTGGTTGTCACTTTGCACAGTCATTTATTTTAATCCGATCGGATAGTAATTCATCACCTCGTCTCAATTCCGTCGCAGTCATGGGTGATTACGGTGTGCTTGAATATTACCGAATGCTCGAACTGTATTTTACGTGTCGAGGAAACGCGAGCGAAGTCGCTCGACAATATAATGTCGCAGTGGACGCGAGGAATGCGCGATTGCGTCGTCGAAACGCACGTCGAGAACGTCGAATTGATAAGAACGTAGTTCTTCGTTTAGTCAATCGGGTTCGCACGTGGGGTGTGTTATTGCCGAAACGCAAAGGAGTCGGCGCTGGTGCTCCTCGGACTGCGAGGACTCTACGAAACGAGCAACGAGTGCTGCGAGAAGTGGAGCGAGATCCGGAGACCAGCATCCGGAACATCGCCCGAATTTTGCAATTGTCGCGTATGAGTGTGCAACGGACGTTGAAAGAGCACCGAATGCACGCGTATCATATCATACGCGTGCAGGCCCTCAGACCGTAAGACTATCCGGCTCGTCTCGATTTTTGTCGAACGATTTTGCGGATGCACGAAGAAAATGAGGATTTCTTTGAGAACATAATCTTCACCGATGAATCGGCTTACGGGAGAAATACGACGTGGAATACACACAATTACCACCAGTATGCCAGACGCGGTGAAAATCCTCGCGCCATGGCCGAAGTACGGACCTTCCAGACGCGATTCACGATCAACCTGTGGGCTGGAATAAAGGGAAATCGACTCGTGAGTATTACCGTTTTTTATTGACGTAACAAGCCTCTGTCCCGTCCACGGTATTAGAGTCTGTGCCGTATTCCGTAGATTCATGGTCTGCTAATTTTATTCGATTATTTATTCGGTATGAATCTGCCTCGAAAGAAATGTATGAATTGAAGAATTAATTCATACGTTTGTGTCACTGGCTGCATTCAAAATACATTGCAGAATTTTTTTTATTTTCTGTAATCTCACTTGTGGTTTCAAAATCGCAGTTTTCAAGCGGAAGTAACCTTATACAGGAAAACGTCACTTCCGATTTTTAAATCTCAGTTTTCAACCGGAGTCAACATTTGCAAATTTTCCTCTGTGCCGTTACTTCCGGTTTGAAAATCTCAATTTTTCCAAAGATGGAATGGTGTATCTACAGTCAGATTCTTTTGCAGATTGGACCATTCGAGCTCCCTGCGAGGCTTACGGGTGCTGACTATCGCCGGTTCCTGATACGCAGGCTGCCGGGTCTTCTCCGGGCTGCTGGAATAGACGCAGAAGCGGACGCAGATGCGTGGTACCAGCACGATGGAGCACCCGCGCATTATGCTGCCGCAGTACGCATCTGGTTGGACCACACGTATCCCAACCGATGGATGGGCCGGGGCGGAGCTATCAACTGGCCTGCAAGATCTCCGGATTTAAATCCTCTAGACTTTTTCTTCTGGGGGTACATGAAGGATATCGTGTATCGGCATGCAGTCGAAACACGGGAAGAACTGCACCAGCGCATCCTCGACGCTGTGAGGATCATTACGCCGGATATGATCGGCAATTGCAAGCGCAGCTTCTTGCGACGACTGCAGTGCTGTATTGAACAAGGTGGCGGGCACTTCCAGCACTTGCTGTTTTAAGGCCGCTAACGATCGACGGGGCCATCACTTTTTTTTTTATCGACGAATTTTGGCTGTTCGCGATCGTCGCAAGATCGAGGTGATGTTTGAAAAATACGGCTTCGCTGGAACGTACATAGCGATACAAGCTGTGCTTACATTATACGCCCAAGGACTAATAAGCAACTTCGTGGTGGATTCCGGCGACGATGTTACGCACATATGTCCGGTCTACGAGGAATACGCCCTGCCCTATCTGACGCGAAGTATGGACATAGCCGGTCGCGACATAACGATGTACCTCATTAAGTTGCTCCTGTTGCGCGGTTACGCTTTCAACCACTCGGCGGACTTCGAGACCGTGCGAATGATGAAGGAAAAATTGTGCTACATCGGTTACAATATAGAAACGGAGGAGAAACTCGCCCGAGACACTTCTTCGAATTTTAGTCTTGCGATATGCGAGTATGAAAATAAATTCCAAAATGGCATCGAAGTTCGTTCGGTGTCGCGGGAAACAAAAAAGTTCCACATAAGATTGAATGAAAAGTTTGCATTTAAATCGTTACTATCTTTAAGGCTTTAAATAATCTAGTACATATATATGGAAACTACTACGTATATGATGAGAGATTTTAAATATGTTCTTTTAATAATTGTGGATAAATTTTTTATATCCAGCGTATATTACCCATTTTTGTGTTTCTGAGAGAGAAAAATAAAAAATTCTCTCTGACAAGTTATTCCCAGTTTGAGAAGCACAGCCGTCGTCCGCGCCGTCGTCCTCGCCGTCGTCCTCGCCGTCGTCCTCGCCGTCGTCCTCGCCGTCGTCCTCGCCGTCGTCCTCGCCGTCGTCCTCGCCGTCGTCCTCGCCGTCGTCCTCGCCGTCGTCCTCGCCGTCGTCCTCGCCGTCGTCCTCGCCGTCGTCCTCGCCGTCGTCCTCGCCGTCGTCCTCGCCGTCGTCCTCGCCGTCGTCCTCGCCGTCGTCCTCGCCGTCGTCCTCGCCGTCGTCCTCGCCGTCGTCCTCGCCGTCGTCCTCGCCGTCGTCCTCGCCGTCGTCCTCGCCGTCGTCCTCGCCGTCGTCCTCGCCGTCGTCCTCGCCGTCGTCCTCGCCGTCGTCCTCGCCGTCGTCCTCGCCGTCGTCCTCGCCGTCGTCCTCGCCGTCGTCCTCGCCGTCGCCCTCGCCGTCGCCCTCGCCGTCGCCCTCGCCGTCGCCCTCGCCGTCGCCCTCGCCGTCGCCCTCGCCGTCGCCCTCGCCGTCGCCCTCGCCGTCGCCCTCGCCGTCGCCCTCGCCGTCGCCCTCGCCGTCGCCCTCGCCGTCGCCCTCGCCGTCGCCCGCGCCGTCGCCCTCGCCGTCGCCCTCGCCGTCGCCCTCGCCGTCGCCCTCGCCGTCGCCCTCGCCGTCGCCCTCGCCGTCGCCCTCGCCGTCGCCCTCGCCGTCGCCCTCGCCGTCGCCCTCGCCGTCGCCCTCGCCGTCGCCCTCGCCGTCGCCCTCGCCGTCGCCCTCGCCGTCGCCCTCGCCGTCGCCCTCGCCGTCGCCCTCGCCGTCGCCCTCGCCGTCGCCCTCGCCGTCGCCCTCGCCGTCGCCCTCGCCGTCGCCCTCGCCGTCGCCCTCGCCGTCGCCCTCGCCGTCGCCCTCGCCGTCGCCCTCGCCGTCGCCCTCGCCGTCGCCCTCGCCGTCGCCCTCGCCGTCGCCCTCGCCGTCGCCTATTGCACCGATTTTCTCGCACTAGTGCGAGACTTTTTTTACCTAGCTAAATTTTTTAGGTAAGTAAAAACTTTTTTACCTAAAGCAAAATATCTAAAAAGAAAGAATAAAGAATGCAACCAATAATTACGAGTATTATATGTGTTTATAAGAAATATTTTATTTTTTAAAGATATGGTTATTATAAAATTTTGTATTGTTTTTGTCTAACGTTAAAACGGTCACCAGTAATTTTTCACGTCACGTCACGTCACGTCAAGTCACGTCACGTCACGTCACGTCACGTCACGTCACGTCACGTCACGTCACGTCACGTCACGTCACGTCACGTCACGTCACGTCACGTCACGTCACGTCACGTCACGTCACGTCACGTCACGTCACGTCACGTCACGTCACGTCACGTCACGTCACGTCACGTCACGTCACGTCACGTCACGTCACGTCACGTCACGTCACGTCACGTCACGTCACGTCACGTCACGTCACGTCACGTCACGTCACGTCACGTCACGTCACGTCACGTCACGTCACGTCACGTCACATCTTTCTCAACCTCTTCTTCCTCTCACTCCTTCTGACAGGTTCGACCTTACTGCCGTCTTGCAATTTCTACAATAGAAAAGATATAATAGAAATCAGTATCATCATTATTATCATTGTTTTTCATATTATTTATTACTTGATAATAACATATTCCTTGTGTCGTTCTTACCTTTTCATACCAAGATCTTTTTTTCGAGGTGGCGGCCACATCTTCCGAAGTAAAGCCCTTTAGCGATGCCTCTCGTTCCTTCTCTCGTTCCTTCTCTTGTTCCTTCTCTCGTTCCTTCTCTCGTTCCTTCTCTCGTTCCTTCTCTCGTTCCCTCTCTCGTTCCTTCTCTCGTTCCTTCTCTCCATCCTCCTTCTCTCCATCCTCCTTCTCTCCATCCTCCTTCTCTCCATCCTCCTTCTCTCCATCCTCCTTCTCTCCATCCTCCTTCTCTCCATCCTCCTTCTCTCCATCCTCCTTCTCTCCATCCTCCTTCTCATCATCCTCCTTCTCTCCATCCTCCTTCTCTCCATCCTCCTTCTCTCCATCCTCCTTCTCTCCATCCTCCTTCTCTCCATCCTCCTTCTCTCCATCCGCCTTCTCTCCATCCTCCTTCTCTCCATCCTCCTTCTCTCCATCCTCCTTCTCTTCATCCTCCTTCTCTCCATCCTCCTTCTCTCCATCCTCCTTCTCTCCATCCTCCTTCTCTCCATCCTCCTTCTCTCCATCCTCCTTCTCTCCATCCTCCTTCTCTCCATCCTCCTTCTCTCCATCCTCCTTCTCTCCATCCTCCTTCTCTCCATCCTCCTTCTCTCCATCCTCCTTCTCTCCATCCTCCTTCTCTCCATCCTCCTTCTCTCCATCCTCCTTCTCTCCATCCTCCTTCTCTCCTTCCTCCGGTCCGTCTGCCTGTCCGTCCGCCTGTCCGTCCGCCTGTCCGTACGCCTGTCCATCCGCCTGTCCGTCAGCCTGTTCGTCATCGGTAAAATCGGGTTCGTGTCCCCGAGGGCACATCTTGCCCTTGGCAAATCTTCCAAGTCTTCGATACGTGGAGCTAGAACAAAATGAATTATTAATATTTGACGATTACATGGTGTAAACGCACGAAATAACAAAAATTACTCACAATCTTCGGTTGTTTTCGATGGCTTGACGAATCTGGTATCGTTGTATAAACGATAATACCCAACGAAAATTTTGAAAGACCCATTTCCTCAAATATTCTTTTCGCGGATTCGGGAGATTTTTAGAATAGACATTTGTTGTTATTCTGCCAATGACGGTAGCCGATAAGTTCGGATTTTCTTGTATTGTTTCTTGAAACGGCACCAGCTCACAGATAAATTTACCGAAGTGTTCCGGATTGTCAGATATATTTTTTGTAAATTTTGGCATTTCGTTGTCCCTTTTCTTTTACTTTTTTACTACTTCGTTCTCTCGTTCCTTCTCTCGTTCCTTCTCTCGTTCCTTCTCTCGTTTCTTCTCTCGTTCCTTCTCTCGTTCCTTCTCTCGTTCCTTCTCTCGTTCCTTCTCTCGTTCCCTCTCTCGTTCCTTCTTTCGTTCCTTCTCTCCATCCTCCTTCTCTCCATCCTCCTTCTCTCCATCCTCCTTCTCTCCATCCTCCTTCTCTCCATCCTCCTTCTCTCCATCCTCCTTCTCTCCATCCTCCTTCTCTCCATCCTCCTTCTCTCCATCCTCCTTCTCTCCATCCTCCTTCTCTCCATCCTCCTTCTCATCATCCTCCTTCTCTCCATCCTCCTTCTCTCCATCCTCCTTCTCTCCATCCTCCTTCTCTCCATCCTCCTTCTCTCCATCCTCCTTCTCTCCATCCGCCTTCTCTCCATCCTCCTTCTCTCCATCCTCCTTCTCTCCATCCTCCTTCTCTTCATCCTCCTTCTCTCCATCCTCCTTCTCTCCATCCTCCTTCTCTCCATCCTCCTTCTCTCCATCCTCCTTCTCTCCATCCTCCTTCTCTCCATCCTCCTTCTCTCCATCCTCCTTCTCTCCATCCTCCTTCTCTCCATCCTCCTTCTCTCCATCCTCCTTCTCTCCATCCTCCTTCTCTCCATCCTCCTTCTCTCCATCCTCCTTCTCTCCATCCTCCTTCTCTCCATCCTCCTTCTCTCCATCCTCCTTCTCTCCTTCCTCCGGTCCGTCTGCCTGTCCGTCCGCCTGTCCGTCCGCCTGTCCGTCCGCCTGTCCATCCGCCTGTCCGTCAGCCTGTTCGTCATCGGTAAAATCGGGTTCGTGTCCCCGAGGGCACATCTTGCCCTTGGCAAATCTTCCAAGTCTTCGATACGTGGAGCTAGAACAAAATGAATTATTAATATTTGACGATTACATGGTGTAAACGCACGAAATAACAAAAATTACTCACAATCTTCGGTTGTTTTCGATGGCTTGACGAATCTGGTATCGTTGTATAAACGATAATACCCAACGAAAATTTTGAAAGACCCATTTCCTCAAATATTCTTTTCGCGGATTCGGGAGATTTTTAGAATAGACATTTGTTGTTATTCTGCCAATGACGGTAGCCGATAAGTTCGGATTTTCTTGTATTGTTTCTTGAAACGGCACCAGCTCACAGATAAATTTACCGAAGTGTTCCGGATTGTCAGATATATTTTTTGTAAATTTTGGCATTTCGTTGTCCCTTTTCTTTTACTTTTTTACTACTTCGTTCTCTCGTTCCTTCTCTCGTTCCTTCTCTCGTTCCTTCTCTCGTTTCTTCTCTCGTTCCTTCTCTCGTTCCTTCTCTCGTTCCTTCTCTCGTTCCTTCTCTCGTTCCTTCTCTCGTTCCTTTTCTCGTTCCTTCTCTCGGTCCTTCTCTCGGTCCTTCTCTCGTTCCTTCGCTCGTTCCTTCTCTCGTTTTAGTTTTTTACTGCGTAACCACGATCAAATAGCTTGATACATCTGCCACGTGTGACAGATATTTGAAACAAGTGACAAACGAGGCAGACTGTCGATTGATCGCGGAAGAAACTAACCAATGACAAATTAAATGATCAGGGGTAACGAAATGCTGATATATACAAAATATAACGGACGATTCTAAACACTTCGGTACATTGCTGTGCGAGCTGGTGCTGTTTCGACATACGATCCATGAAAATGTACGCTTCTCGGTTGACATCATTAAAATAGTAATGATAAGCATATGCAAATGAAATAACAGAATCCGCGAATGGAATATATAAGGAAACGGGTATACCAAAACTTTCGTTACGTCCTATCGTTCAGACAACTTCGCATAAGTTTCAGAGAAATGAGAGAGAATTGCAAACACTTCTCGATGGTATAAAAATCTGAAAAACTCAAGCACACTAAAGGTGCTGAAAATATTAATTTAGCATAATAATAATTCCAAAATGTTATTAACAAATTGATGAAAAATAAAATTGTTCGACAAAGCTCCCGGAAACCTAACTTTTTTATATCAAAACGATTCGTTAATTTTTCTGAACCCGTATGAATCTTTTCATATTTTTAAATACACTTTGAATTTTGTGACTTTCTATACACTTTTCCCATATAAACAAAAAATTCAAATTGAATTAAAGAATCTGAAAATATTCATACGTATTCAAAAAAGTGAACGAATCATTTTCATAAAAATAAAAGTTATATTTCCGGGAAATTTGTTCAACAATTTTATTGTTTATCGATTTTTGTATAATATTTTGGCATTATTATTATGAAAAATTAATCTTTTCAGCACCTTTAATATGCTTGATTTTTTTCAGATTTTTATGCCATCCCGAAATGATTTCAATTCCCTCTCATTTTTGTGAAACTTATGCGAAGTGAACACTACTCGCAAGGTCTACCTGAAAAGCCCGGGACGCATGAAACTACGGAATCGAGTTAGCCCGATGTCGAGGAACCGTCAATTGACACTTGCATATCGAAGTCGTCTGTGGTAAATTGCCTGATTGGTAAATATAAAACTACTTTTCTTCGCACGAACTTCTTCGAGCGCCCATTTTACTCGGGTCTGCCTGCACACAGTTTGTGCGCCGATTAAAATACCCCTTGGCTGTTCACCGAATTGAAGCGGCCTCGCCACATGGTTCTCGTGAAACCTTATCGTCTTACGTATCCCGTAAGACCTGCGCGAACTATACTTCAATTCGGTTAAGGGTCCTGGTGAGAAATCTCCCGCCCTTGCTCGTACCGATTGAAATGAACTACCGTAAACTTTCATACTTCCGGTCGGGTTGTTTACCGAATTGAAGCGGCCTCGCGACATGGTTCTCGTGAAACCTTATCGTCTTACGTATCCCGTAAGACCGGTACGGACTTTGCTTCAATTCGGTTAAGGGTCCTGGTGAGAAATCTCCCGCCCTTGCTCGTACCGATTGAAATGAACTACCGTAAACTTTCATACTTCCGGTCGGGCTGTTTACCGAATTGAAGCGGCCTCGCGACATGGTTCTCGTGAAACCTTATCGTCTTACGTATCCCGTAAGACCTGTGCGAACTTTGCTTCAATTCGGTTAAGGGTCCTGGTGAGAAATCTCCCGCCCTTGCTCGTACCGATTCAAATGGACTATTGTAAACTTTCATACTTCCGGTCGGGCTGTTTACCGAATTGAAGCGGCCTCGCGACATGGTTCTCGTGAAACCTTATCGTCTTACGTATCCCGTAAGACCGGTGAAGACTTTGCTTCAATTCGGTTAAGGGTTCTGGTGAGAAATCTCCCGCCCCTTGCTCGTACCGATTCAAATAAACTACCGTAAACTTTCATACTTCCGGTCGGGCTGTTGACCGAATTGAAGCGGCCGCGCGACATGGTTCTCGTGAAACCTTATCGTCTTACGTATCCCGTAAGACCTGTGCGAACTTTGCTTCAATTCGGTTAAGGGTCCTGGTGAGAAATCTCCCGCCCTTGCTCGTACCGATTCAAATGGACTATTGTAAACTTTCATACTTCCGGTCGGGCTGTTGACCGAATTGAAGCGGCCTCGCGACATGGTTCTCGTGAAACCTTATCGTCTTACGTATTCCGTAAGACCGGTGAGGACTTTGCTTCAATTCGGTTAAGGGTTCTGGTGAGAAATCTCCCGCCCCTTGCTCGTACCGATTCAAATAAACTACCGTAAACTTGCATACTTCCGGTCGGGCTGTTTACCGAATTGAAGCAGCCTCGCGACATGGTTCTCGTAAAACCTTATCGTCTTACGTATCCCGTAAGACCTGTGCGAACTTTGCTTCAATTCGGTTAAGGGTCCTGGTGAGAAATCTCCCGCCCTTGCTCGTACCGATTGAAATAAAGTATCGTAAACTTTCATACTTCCGGTCGGGCTGTTTACCGAATTGAAGCGGCCTCGCGACATGGTTCTCGTGAAACCTTATCGTCTTACGTATCCCGTAAGACCGGTCCGGACTTTGCTTCAATTCGGTTAAGGGTTCTGGTGAGAAATCTCCCGCCCTTGCTCGTACCGATTGAAATAAAGTATCGTAAACTTTCATACTTCCGGTCGGGCTGTTTACCGAATTGAAGCGACGTCGCGACATGGTTCATGTGAAACCTTATCGTCTTACGTATCCCGTAAGACCGGTGCGAACTTTGCTTCAATTCGGTTAAGGGTTCTTGTGAGAAATCTCCCGCCCCCTTGCTCGTACCGATTCAAATAAACTATCGTAAACTTTCATACTTCCGGTCGGGCTGTTTACCGAATTGAAGCGGCCTGGCGACATGGTTCTCGTGAAACCTTATCGTCTTACGTATCCCGTAAGACCGGTCCGGACTTTGCTTCAATTCGGTTAAGGGTTCTGGTGAGAAATCTCCCGCCCTTGCTCGTACCGATTGAAATAAAGTATCGTAAACTTTCATACTTTCGGTCGGGCTGTTTACCGAATTGAAGCGGCCTCGCGACATGGTTCTCGTGAAACCTTATCGTCTTACGTATCCCGTAAGACCGGTCCGGACTTTGCTTCAATTCGGTTAAGGGTCCAGGTGAGAAATCTCCCGCCCCCTTGCTCGTACCGATTCAAATGAACTATCGTAAACGTTCATACTTCCGGTCGAGCTGTTTACCGAATTGAAGCGGCCTCGCGACATGGTTCTCGTGAAACCTTATCGTCTTACGTATCCCGTAAGACCGGTCCGGACTTTGCTTCAATTCGGTTAAGGGTTCTGGTGAGAAATCTCCCGCCCTTGCTCGTACCGATTGAAATAAAGTATCGTAAACTTTCATACTTTCGGTCGGGCTGTTTACCGAATTGAAGCGGCCTCGCGACATGGTTCTCGTGAAACCTTATCGTCTTACGTATCCCGTACGACCGGTCCGGACTTTGCTTCAATTCGGTTAAGGGTTCTGGTGAGAAATCTCCCGCCCTTGCTCGTACCGATTCAAATGAACTATCGTAATCTTTCATACTTCCGGTCGAGCTGTTTACCGAATTGAAGCGGCCTCGATACATGGTTCATGTAAAACCTTATCGTCTTACGTATCCCGTAAGACCGGTCCGGACTTTGCTTCAATTCGGTTAAGGGTCCTGGTGAGAAATCTCCCGCCCTTGCTCGTACCGATTGAAATGAACTACCGTAAACTTTCATACTTCCGGTCGGGCTGTTACCGAATTGAAGCGGCCTCGCGACATGGTTCTCGTGAAACCTTATCGTCTTACGTATCCCGTAAGACCTGTGCGAACTTTGCTTCAATTCGGTTAAGGGTCCGGGTGAGAAATCTCCCGCCCCCTTGCTCGTACCGATTGAAATGAACTACCGTAAACTTTCATACTTCCGGTCGGGCTGTTGACCGAATTGAAGCGGCCTCGCGACATGGTTCTCGTGAAACCTTATCGTCTTACGTATCCCGTAAGACCTGTGCGAACTTTGCTTCAATTCGGTTAAGGGTCCTGGTGAGAAATCTCCCGCCCTTGCTCGTACCGATTCAAATGGACTATTGTAAACTTTCATACTTCCGGTCGGGCTGTTTACCGAATTGAAGCGGCCTCGCGACATGGTTCTCGTGAAACCTTATCGTCTTACGTATCCCGTAAGACCGGTGAAGACTTTGCTTCAATTCGGTTAAGGGTTCTGGTGAGAAATCTCCCGCCCCTTGCTCGTACCGATTCAAATAAACTACCGTAAACTTTCATACTTCCGGTCGGGCTGTTGACCGAATTGAAGCGGCCGCGCGACATGGTTCTCGTGAAACCTTATCGTCTTACGTATCCCGTAAGACCTGTGCGAACTTTGCTTCAATTCGGTTAAGGGTCCTGGTGAGAAATCTCCCGCCCTTGCTCGTACCGATTGAAATGAACTACCGTAAACTTTCATACTTCCGGTCGGGTTGTTTACCGAATTGAAGCGGCCTCGCGACATGGTTCTCGTGAAACCTTATCGTCTTACGTATCCCGTAAGACCGGTACGGACTTTGCTTCAATTCGGTTAAGGGTCCTGGTGAGAAATCTCCCGCCCTTGCTCGTACCGATTGAAATGAACTACCGTAAACTTTCATACTTCCGGTCGGGCTGTTTACCGAATTGAAGCGGCCTCGCGACATGGTTCTCGTGAAACCTTATCGTCTTACGTATCCCGTAAGACCTGTGCGAACTTTGCTTCAATTCGGTTAAGGGTCCTGGTGAGAAATCTCCCGCCCTTGCTCGTACCGATTCAAATGGACTATTGTAAACTTTCATACTTCCGGTCGGGCTGTTTACCGAATTGAAGCGGCCTCGCGACATGGTTCTCGTGAAACCTTATCGTCTTACGTATCCCGTAAGACCGGTGAAGACTTTGCTTCAATTCGGTTAAGGGTTCTGGTGAGAAATCTCCCGCCCCTTGCTCGTACCGATTCAAATAAACTACCGTAAACTTTCATACTTCCGGTCGGGCTGTTGACCGAATTGAAGCGGCCGCGCGACATGGTTCTCGTGAAACCTTATCGTCTTACGTATCCCGTAAGACCTGTGCGAACTTTGCTTCAATTCGGTTAAGGGTCCTGGTGAGAAATCTCCCGCCCTTGCTCGTACCGATTAAAATGGACTATTGTAAACTTTCATACTTCCGGTCGGGCTGTTGACCGAATTGAAGCGGCCTCGCGACATGGTTCTCGTGAAACCTTATCGTCTTACGTATTCCGTAAGACCGGTGAGGACTTTGCTTCAATTCGGTTAAGGGTTCTGGTGAGAAATCTCCCGCCCCTTGCTCGTACCGATTCAAATAAACTACCGTAAACTTGCATACTTCCGGTCGGGCTGTTTACCGAATTGAAGCAGCCTCGCGACATGGTTCTCGTAAAACCTTATCGTCTTACGTATCCCGTAAGACCTGTGCGAACTTTGCTTCAATTCGGTTAAGGGTCCTGGTGAGAAATCTCCCGCCCTTGCTCGTACCGATTGAAATAAAGTATCGTAAACTTTCATACTTCCGGTCGGGCTGTTTACCGAATTGAAGCGGCCTCGCGACATGGTTCTCGTGAAACCTTATCGTCTTACGTATCCCGTAAGACCGGTCCGGACTTTGCTTCAATTCGGTTAAGGGTTCTGGTGAGAAATCTCCCGCCCTTGCTCGTACCGATTGAAATAAAGTATCGTAAACTTTCATACTTCCGGTCGGGCTGTTTACCGAATTGAAGCGACGTCGCGACATGGTTCATGTGAAACCTTATCGTCTTACGTATCCCGTAAGACCGGTGCGAACTTTGCTTCAATTCGGTTAAGGGTTCTTGTGAGAAATCTCCCGCCCCCTTGCTCGTACCGATTCAAATAAACTATCGTAAACTTTCATACTTCCGGTCGGGCTGTTTACCGAATTGAAGCGGCCTGGCGACATGGTTCTCGTGAAACCTTATCGTCTTACGTATCCCGTAAGACCGGTCCGGACTTTGCTTCAATTCGGTTAAGGGTTCTGGTGAGAAATCTCCCGCCCTTGCTCGTACCGATTGAAATAAAGTATCGTAAACTTTCATACTTTCGGTCGGGCTGTTTACCGAATTGAAGCGGCCTCGCGACATGGTTCTCGTGAAACCTTATCGTCTTACGTATCCCGTAAGACCGGTCCGGACTTTGCTTCAATTCGGTTAAGGGTCCAGGTGAGAAATCTCCCGCCCCCTTGCTCGTACCGATTCAAATGAACTATCGTAAACGTTCATACTTCCGGTCGAGCTGTTTACCGAATTGAAGCGGCCTCGCGACATGGTTCTCGTGAAACCTTATCGTCTTACGTATCCCGTAAGACCGGTCCGGACTTTGCTTCAATTCGGTTAAGGGTTCTGGTGAGAAATCTCCCGCCCTTGCTCGTACCGATTGAAATAAAGTATCGTAAACTTTCATACTTTCGGTCGGGCTGTTTACCGAATTGAAGCGGCCTCGCGACATGGTTCTCGTGAAACCTTATCGTCTTACGTATCTCGTACGACCGGTCCGGACTTTGCTTCAATTCGGTTAAGGGTTCTGGTGAGAAATCTCCCGCCCTTGCTCGTACCGATTCAAATGAACTATCGTAATCTTTCATACTTCCGGTCGAGCTGTTTACCGAATTGAAGCGGCCTCGATACATGGTTCATGTAAAACCTTATCGTCTTACGTATCCCGTAAGACCGGTCCGGACTTTGCTTCAATTCGGTTAAGGGTCCTGGTGAGAAATCTCCCGCCCTTGCTCGTACCGATTGAAATGAACTACCGTAAACTTTCATACTTCCGGTCGGGCTGTTTACCGAATTGAAGCGGCCTCGCGACATGGTTCTCGTGAAACCTTATCGTCTTACGTATCCCGTAAGACCTGTGCGAACTTTGCTTCAATTCGGTTAAGGGTCCGGGTGAGAAATCTCCCGCCCCCTTGCTCGTACCGATTGAAATGAACTACCGTAAACTTTCATACTTCCGGTCGGGCTGTTGACCGAATTGAAGCGGCCTCGCGACATGGTTCTCGTGAAACCTTATCGTCTTACGTATCCCGTAAGACCTGTGCGAACTTTGCTTCAATTCGGTTAAGGGTCCTGGTGAGAAATCTCCCGCCCTTGCTCGTACCGATTCAAATGGACTATTGTAAACTTTCATACTTCCGGTCGGGCTGTTTACCGAATTGAAGCGGCCTCGCGACATGGTTCTCGTGAAACCTTATCGTCTTACGTATCCCGTAAGACCGGTGAAGACTTTGCTTCAATTCGGTTAAGGGTTCTGGTGAGAAATCTCCCGCCCCTTGCTCGTACCGATTCAAATAAACTACCGTAAACTTTCATACTTCCGGTCGGGCTGTTGACCGAATTGAAGCGGCCGCGCGACATGGTTCTCGTGAAACCTTATCGTCTTACGTATCCCGTAAGACCTGTGCGAACTTTGCTTCAATTCGGTTAAGGGTCCTGGTGAGAAATCTCCCGCCCTTGCTCGTACCGATTAAAATGGACTATTGTAAACTTTCATACGTCCGGTCGGGCTGTTGACCGAATTGAAGCGGCCTCGCGACATGGTTCTCGTGAAACCTTATCGTCTTACGTATCCCGTAAGACCGGTCCGGACTTTGCTTCAATTCGGTTAAGGGTTCTGGTGAGAAATCTCCCGCCCTTGCTCGTACCGATTGAAATAAAGTATCGTAAACTTTCATACTTCCGGTCGGGCTGTTTACCGAATTGAAGCGACCTCGCGACATGGTTCATGTGAAACCTTATCGTCTTACGTATCCCGTAAGACCGGTGCGAACTTTGCTTCAATTCGGTTAAGGGTTCTTGTGAGAAATCTCCCGCCCCCTTGCTCGTACCGATTCAAATAAACTATCGTAAACTTTCATACTTCCGGTCGGGCTGTTTACCGAATTGAAGCGGCCTGGCGACATGGTTCTCGTGAAACCTTATCGTCTTACGTATCCCGTAAGACCGGTCCGGACTTTGCTTCAATTCGGTTAAGGGTTCTGGTGAGAAATCTCCCGCCCTTGCTCGTACCGATTGAAATAAAGTATCGTAAACTTTCATACTTTCGGTCGGGCTGTTTACCGAATTGAAGCGGCCTCGCGACATGGTTCTCGTGAAACCTTATCGTCTTACGTATCCCGTAAGACCGGTCCGGACTTTGCTTCAATTCGGTTAAGGGTTCTGGTGAGAAATCTCCCGCCCTTGCTCGTACCGATTGAAATAAAGTATCGTAAACTTTCATACTTCCGGTCGGGCTATTTACCGAATTGAAGCGACCTCGCGACATGGTTCATGTGAAACCTTATCGTCTTACGTATCCCGTAAGACCGGTGCGAACTTTGCTTCAATTCGGTTAAGGGTTCTTGTGAGAAATCTCCCGCCCCCTTGCTCGTACCGATTCAAATAAACTATCGTAAACTTTCATACTTCCGGTCGGGCTGTTTACCGAATTGAAGCGGCCTGGCGACATGGTTCTCGTGAAACCTTATCGTCTTACGTATCCCGTAAGACCGGTCCGGACTTTGCTTCAATTCGGTTAAGGGTTCTGGTGAGAAATCTCCCGCCCTTGCTCGTACCGATTGAAATAAAGTATCGTAAACTTTCATACTTTCGGTCGGGCTGTTTACCGAATTGAAGCGGCCTCGCGACATGGTTCTCGTGAAACCTTATCGTCTTACGTATCCCGTAAGACCGGTCCGGACTTTGCTTCAATTCGGTTAAGGGTTCTGGTGAGAAATCTCCCGCCCTTGCTCGTACCGATTGAAATAAAGTATCGTAAACTTTCATACTTCCGGTCGGGCTATTTACCGAATTGAAGCGGCCTCGCGACATGGTTCTCGTGAAACCTTATCGTCTTACGTATCCCGTAAGACCGTTCCGGACTTTGCTTCAATTCGGTTAAGGGTTCTGGTGAGAAATCTCCCGCCCTTGCTCGTACCGATTGAAATAAAGTATCGTAAACTTTCATACTTCCGGTCGGGCTGTTTACCGAATTGAAGCGGCCTCGCGACATGGTTCTCGTGAAACCTTATCGTCTTACGTATCCCGTAAGACCGGTCCGGACTTTGCTTCAATTCGGTTAAGGGTTCTGGTGAGAAATCTCCCGCCCTTGCTCGTACCGATTGAAATAAAGTATCGTAAACTTTCATACTTCCGGTCGGGCTGTTTACCGAATTGAAGCGACCTCGCGACATGGTTCATGTGAAACCTTATCGTCTTACGTATCCCGTAAGACCGGTGCGAACTTTGCTTCAATTCGGTTAAGGGTTCTTGTGAGAAATCTCCCGCCCCCTTGCTCGTACCGATTCAAATAAACTATCGTAAACTTTCATACTTCCGGTCGGGCTGTTTACCGAATTGAAGCGGCCTGGCGACATGGTTCTCGTGAAACCTTATCGTCTTACGTATCCCGTAAGACCGGTCCGGACTTTGCTTCAATTCGGTTAAGGGTTCTGGTGAGAAATCTCCCGCCCTTGCTCGTACCGATTGAAATAAAGTATCGTAAACTTTCATACTTTCGGTCGGGCTGTTTACCGAATTGAAGCCGCCTCGCGACATGGTTCTCGTGAAACCTTATCGTCTTACGTATCCCGTAAGACCGGTCCGGACTTTGCTTCAATTCGGTTAAGGGTTCTGGTGAGAAATCTCCCGCCCTTGCTCGTACCGATTCAAATGAACTATCGTAATCTTTCATACTTCCGGTCGAGCTGTTTACCGAATTGAAGCGGCCTCGATACATGGTTCATGTAAAACCTTATCGTCTTACGTATCCCGTAAGACCGGCCCGGACTTTGCTTCAATTCGGTTAAGGGTTCTTGTGAGAAATCTCCCGCCCCCTTGCTCGTACCGATTCAAATAAACTATCGTAAACTTTCATACTTCCGGTCGGGCTGTTTACCGAATTGAAGCGGCTTCGCGACATGGTTCTGGTGAAACCTTATCGTCTTACGTATCCCGTAAGACCGGTGCGAACTTTGCTTCAATTCGGTTAAGGGTCCAGGTGAGAAATCTCCCGCCCCCTTGCTCGTACCGATTCAAATGAACTATCGTAAACGTTCATACTTCCGGTCGGGCTGTTTACCCAATTGAAGCGGCCTCGCGACATGGTTCATGTGAAACCTTATCGTCTTACGTATCCCGTAAGACCGGTGCGAACTTTGCTTCAATTCGGTTAAGGGTCCTGGTGAGAAATCTCCCGCCCCCTTGCTCGTACCGATTCAAATGAACTATCGCAAATTTCCATTCTTTCAGTCGGGCTGTTTACCGAATTGAAGAAGCCTCGAGACATGGTTCACATGAAACATTATCGTCTTACGCATCTCGAAAGACCAGTGCGGACTTTGCTTCAACTCGGTTAAGGAGCTTAGTGGGAAATCTCCCGCACCTATCCCGTACCGATTGAAAGTAATAACGCAAACTTTGATTCTTTCGGTCGGGCTGTTTACCGAATTGAAGCAGTCTCGAGATATGGTTCCCGTGGAACCTTACTGTCTTACGCATCTCGTAAGACCGGTGCGGGCTTTGCTTCGACTCGGTTAAGGAGCTTAGTGGGAAATCTCCCGCCCCTATCCCGACCGATTGAAAATAATCACGTCTCTCATCGGATAACACATTTTTTCTAACGACACGTTCGATGAAAAACTAAATTAGACCTGTAATTCGGAAATAATGCCGCACAAACGAGTGCGAACTCTTCTTGGCCTAGGCGTAGTGAAAAAAAAAAAAAAAAGAAAAAAAGAAACCCTCGGACAAGGATCGAACTCGAATCCCTCGAGTTGCTAAACAAGCGCTCTAGACGCTAGACCAGATTTCATATGATAATGAAAATATTGATTAATGATTTCGTGTGATCGTATCTTTGTTTGAGTAAAAAAAAAATTAGAGCAAAAGTGGCGAATATGGCCCAAACTATTCAGAGTTGGCAATATTCCCCACTGTTACTCTAAATAAAATGAATTTAGTTCTCTTGAGCTAATTTTTGGCTTCCTCATAAAGAAAATCTCGTTTTCATGATTTTTTTTTTTTTTTTTTTTCCTTCAAGGTTTTCGTGTAAACATGTTCAGAACTTTCCAAAACTTCGAACAATCATATTTAGAAAAAATATCTGGTCGGATGTGTGTGAGTGAAAGTTGACAATGCGCGCGTCAGCGTGTGTGAGTGAAAATTTGTGTTGCAATCGGGAAACTTCCTCTATGAGGAAGCCGAAAATACAGAAAAAGCTTTCTCATAGAAGAAGCTTTGCGAATAAAGGAACATTGTAAGAAAGCCATATGAAAATTTCAATTTTGAACTTAAAAAAAAATTAACTATGTAATTTAACTATCCTGCTCAAGTAATTGTTATTGTTAAGGATTTATTATTAACAAATAATTATTGTTAATAATATTATTGCCAATCACTAATTCATAATGCATACCTGATCAGATTTTTTATAAATTTAATAATTTATTCTTTATTACTGTCAATTAATTAATAATAAATTACATAATTAATTTCGGATCAGTAATAAACTTGTAATTATTTTGGCCTAAAAGTATACGACATTATCCCGCTACTCGTACGTCAGTCGCCGCGCTGCACGCTACAGCCGAGACTCGCGCGGTGAGTCTCGCGGAAACAAAAGAGTACCGCCACTTGCACCCAAGTTCGAACGCCCGCTTCGGCTTCGGTCTCGCGGAGCGCTCTGATTGGTCAACTTCAATCGCTCGTTACTCCGAAACTATTGCGAATTGAGCGATCCGCTTCCGCGAGGGGACTCCGGGGCCCACCAGCTACCTTCCACTAACAGGCGGTGCGGGGATTCTGGGACACCCTGTATAGGTGTCGACTGGACACCTATATAGCACACAACTGTTGCTCAACACAAGAGTTCGTCAGTTGCGAGCCAGTCGGCGAGCTGGACGGACGAAATAAACACCACATCTATATAACTTGTATTTGGCTCCTTTGCCTACATCCTACTACAAATTTAATAACGAGAATAAGAAATAAATGAATTTTAATAGATCGCGCGTCTCGAACTTAATTTATGCCGAAATCGATTCATCTGGCAATGATCTGCTTCGATCCGACAGATTGATCTTTTCGTTTCGATGCAGCTACCCTAATTTGGAGACCGGAGAGACGCCGGTTTTCGACAATATACAATATACAATATACAATATACAATATACAATATACAATATACAATATACAATATACAATATACAATATACAATATACAATATACAATATACAATATACAATATACAATATACAATATACAATATACAATATACAATATACAATATACAATATACAATATACAATATACAATATACAATATACAATATACAATATACAATATACAATATACAATATACAATATACAATATACAATATACAATATACAATATACAATATACAATATACAATATACAATACACAATATACAATATACAATATACAATATACAATATACAATATACAATATACAATATACAATATACAATATACAATATACAATATACAATATACAATATACAATATACAATATACAATATACAATATACAATATACAATATACAATATACAATATACAATATACAATATACAATATACAATATACAATATACAATATACAATATACAATATACAATATACAATATACAATATACAATATACAATATACAATATACAATATACAATATACAATATGTCTCCCGTCCCTCTTGATTACATAGCCTGAAGCTGTTCGATGCGATCGGATAAAAACTGCGCCTCAATTTGGGGAATTACGGAGCGGGAAAGGACGCCGAGGTGCAGTTGCATGTGGCGTATCCAGTAGGCCCATTGTCGGATACGAAGGTCTCTTGCTGCGGAAATAATTCCGGGTAGGACGAGTGTGTGAAGTGTATGAATGGTGAGACTCGAATCAGTCGAGTTTTGTATGGACGAACGAGTTATATTTTATGTATCGAGTGAACTTTATTATTATTGAATCACAAAATTAGTAACGCACATGCGGAGTGCGCGGTTTTTGGATTTAATTTCGTGTACTGTTATTTCGCATTGCCCCCGAACCCCACGCCTGCAGCTAGCCACGCCGGACAAGAAGGACATGGAGACAGGTAAAACCCCTGGTAAACTGGAAAGGTAAGAGCCCTGGTGATCGGGGTAGATACGATCACCTGGCGCCCAACCAGGAAGACGAATGAAAATTAAGAATACCGGGCGTCATTATATTTGGACGGGTGGCTGGAGCCGAGTCCACCGAAATACTCGGTTAAGAGCCCGTCACATTAGACACAATTGTTTAATGTCCATATTGTTCTTTTGTCGAAATAACACTATTGACCAAGTTTGGAGTCAATCGATTGATATTTAGTGACTTTTGGTTTAAACAATATTTATCAACAATTTTTTACCAGCAATACTGTTTCACCGCCAAAATATTGACTCATTTTTGTGTCAAATGATCCATATTCGGCCATTGTTCGTTTAAACAATATTTAGCAACAAATGTTTACGGACAATACTGTTTTTCTGCCTAATTAATAATATTGACTGATTTTTATGTCATTGATCTATATTCATTAATATTTCGTTTAAACAATATTTAGTAACATATTTCGCCTAAATAACAATGTTGAACAATTTTTTATGGCAGATTACTTAAAATAGTCTGAAACGCCGAGAAATGTGATTTACAGCTGGTATGCGGGGTACATGCGTGCGTGACAGACTTGCACCGTTTAAAACGGCGATAACTCGGAAATGGTTCGAGATAGCCAGTTACAATTTGGTACACTAGTACAGTTGTTACGTCTCTTTATTCGGTGCAATTTTTATGAAGATTGAGCCCAAATTGGACATTTTACGGGAATTTGAATTTTTTTAAAAAGGTCCGTGGTATGGCCAACTTACGTAAATTTTGAGCTATCGTCCTAAAACTGCACACGAATACAGTGTTTGAATCAAAGACATTTGGTGTTCAATTTGGCCGAAATCTATCCAATCAGTCAGATTTTATGGGATTTTGATTTTTTTTTTAAATGACTAAAACTGGTTTAATTCCAGTAAACACGGAGGTACACTGAGAAAAAAAATTAGTTGGATTAACCAAAAGTCACGGTGACATACGTTCAAAGCTGTTATTTGTTTGGTACAAATAAAGCATTGTTTTGTTAAACGATTATTTGCTTCGATTTATTCAAAATTTGTCAATTGAAACAAACACTTTTGTTGTACCAACAAAATACACCTTTGAACGTATGTCACCGCGCATTTGCTTAATCCTACCATTTCTTTTTCTCAGTGTATCGAACTCAAATTTGATACAGGAATGGAGTAAGACTGTACAATGTTTGGTATTAAATGTGGCGAAAATTTATCTGACCGTTTAGATTTTATGGGATTTTGAATTTTTGAATTTTTTGAAAAATTTGTTTTTTATGTTCGCCCCAAGTTTATTATACAAAACTATATCAGAGAGGAACGACACATAGAAAATTATATTGCTCGTATATATCAGATAAGAATGACACATAAAAATTTAATCGATGAAAAAAACACATGCAAAATTATAGTGCTGGCATATATCAGATAGGAACGACACATAACAAATTTAATTGAAAAAGAAAAACACGCAGAAAATTATTTCGCTGACATATATCACTTTGCGAATATGACATTGCACTACAGTGATCAAGTTAGGACTAAGGTGAATGGCCCTGTTACGTCCTGTGAATTTTCCCGAAATATTTCGAACATAATTAACCAAATATTTGAAATATATTAGTTAAAAATAAACATTGGAAAAAGTGCCATTGTTTAATTGGTCGAATTAAAAGTTTCGATAAATAGATAAAATACCTAATGAAAGAATCATCCGTTGTTAAAAATAATTAGCCTTCAGGTGAATTAGGCTGATGTACAGAGGTGACTGTACGAAGTAAATCAACCGTACGAGAGTCGGTAACCTGAGGCGCAGAAATGCAGATAAGGATGTCGGCGGAGCGCTCCTCACAGTTGTCGAACATAGGGCCTGCTTGTACGGCGCGTGTCACGATGGGCACGATGTTGAGAGCGGCCGTTGGGCATAATGAGTGCAGCACCTCCTGGACGGTGAATATCGATGAATGCTAGATCGTCGTTATAGTCCAGGAGGATCATAGTTGAAATAATAAATGAAGAAATAAATGGAAATCCAGTTTAAGGGACAAATACACGGGATTGACATAGTATTTTTGGAAATTATTAACAGATTCGGTAAATAAAAGAGTCAAGAAGTAAGCAAAGAAAATTAAGTCATATCGTCAAATAAAATATTAAAAAGGGAATAAATATAAAAATAATAAATAATCAATAAATAATCAAATAGCAAATAACGGGGAAAAATATAAAAAATTACGAAAATAGGGAAGAAATGTAAAACTATTAACGCCGAAATTCAGGGAAATAATCAGATAAATATTAAGATAAAAATTTATGTCAACTATTGTTAACTTCGCAACGAAACCTCGTACAGCTTTCATTAAAATTCGTATGTTTATAAAATTCGCGATAGAATTTAAGTAATAACAAGTTAAAATGTCAAAATTATTGTAAAACTACGAAATTAGAAATATTTAATTAGTCAATCAAAGAAAGGAATCAGGTGATGAGAGTGGGGAGACGAGGCGCAGATGTGACAGCGGTGACGCGGGGGTGTCCGGCACCGAGGTTATTTATTCGCGCGCCCACCGCCCATTCGGCACTCTCTCCTGTTCTGGATTTCTAGCACTGATCTCAATCACGTATTGCACTTAGAGCCATTAACAAAGAACCTGTAAATCGACTTGTAAAAATTTTGAGCCAGTATTCATTTTTACCAATTTCAATAAATCATTCGTAACTTTCCAAATCATTCCATCGAGTTTAAGTATATTTCGTCTGAAAATTATTCCATCATCGAAATCATTCATCGTTAAAATCTGGGAAGGACGTTCATTTCTGGAGTCGACCATCATCATCATTCGATTCTGATTCGAAAATTCGGCATTTTGGAAGGACGTTATTTTCGGAAGTCGATCATCATTCGATTCTGACTCGAATATTCATCCAGCATTTGGGAAGGACGTTTCAATTCGATCGTTTAATTTCATCCATCAATCGATTCATTCGATTATTCATTCTGAGGTAAACCCATTTAAATAATATCCTAATTTTGGAACGTTATCATCCACATCTGAAAAATCCATTTTCTCTAAATCGTTATTTATCAACATTTATTTACTGTCACCAAAGTTTAAAATATTTCTTGGTCAATTTATATTCGTGTCGGCCAATTTTATTTCAGCTATAACAGTGCGCGTTAAAAGTATTAAGATAGGTCGGGAGAAAACAGTGAGTGAGCGTGATAGTGAGCTGTCGCGAGCCGTGCGTCGAGGGTGACGCGCGAGAGAGATAGCCGCGTATTGCATTCCAGGCGATAGAAAGAGATAGCATCCAGAATTTTCTTGTCCAGTTTAAAATCGTCACTTAAAATCTAGTAAATTCGAACTTTTAACCGCGAATAAAATATCGTCAATAACATATGAGGCATTCCATCCGGTTTCGAACGGTCAAAAAGTTGTCCACTCCCAAAAAAGTTTAAATTTTGTCAAATTATGTAATTATATAAAAAGGATTTATGTACATTTTTTCAGAATTTTTGGATCGCTTTGTTTTGACGTTTTCGAAATTTCAAAATTTTCTAAAGATCGTTATATCTTGAAAGGATTCAATTGCACAGAAAAATGTTTCAGACAAAAAAGTTGCAGTTTTAGATGAACTTTGAAAAAACATTATTTTTTGAATTTTTCGACTTGAAAAAATTACCATTCTTATCAAAAATATTCGAAAATAATTTTTTTCGGTCGGTATGTCACTTTTAATTTATCTCAAAAAAATCCAGAAAATACTTTTAAGTGTGTACAGTAGACACATATTTTTTTTTAGATGGCTTGATTACTTGTTCCGAAGCTATGCTCCGTTTTATTATTATCGTTTTTTTAATAACAATAAATTACTATGGAAAATTATACTCCCCTAAACTGTTCTCTCACATTTTTAGGTAAGAAACATTTTTAAAAAAGTAAAAACATTGATCATCTCAAAAAATGGTCATCAAAATAATCACTTAAAATAAAAATCGGAAAAAAGTGAAATCATATGAGCCAAGTAGGGGTATACAAATGGTATATATACTAAGTACGAAGTATATGAACTGAAGACTATGCAGACAATAGTGATGAAAAAATACGAAAATAAAAACAAAATGTTTTATCATATGTATCAAGCGAACAATAGTACACGGAGCCGGCATACAAAAACTTGGCGTGCCAGTTTTTTTGACAATAGCTGTCGTACATGATTCATTAAAATAATCGAGGGAGAGGGGAGGAGGATGCACCCGTAGGTTTCGTTTCATTCGCCACTTCCTCAACTGCTACTTGATTCATTATCTAGTTTTAATCACATGCATCTAATATTGACGCCTGCGTTGAGGTCTCAGGAAAGAAAGAAATTATATTAATGGCCTAATTTGACAAGAGCGTATGATATATGAAAGTGCTAGTCTTATAGGGGAGAGCGGGGCAAAATGGCACACCGGAGCAAAACGGGATTATGAGGCAAAACGCAATTTTACAATAACTTTTGAATGGTGGCGGTGATGGTGAGTGTAGCAAAACGGGGTTGAAAATCCGGATGTATCGTTGCGACAAAATGGGACATTCAAAAATTATTGGAAAATTGAGTTTTGCCCTCATTGTCCCGTTTTGCCAAGGTGTGCCATGTTGCCCGGCTCTCCCCTGAGCCTTTCTGGCTTTAGACCATCGATATTAGTCGACCAAAGTGCATCGTTGGAGATTGAAAACAGATATAGGCCTTGTGCCGTAATGTAATGTTATTGTAGTGAACTACTAGTGCACCTCATAAAGAAAATTATAAAATGTTAAAAGGCTTAATGATGGTAAATAAGATTTCGCTATGGCTGATTTCCGAAGGGCCAATAGAAATAAAGCAAGCTATCAGTCCCTCATAGCGAATCTAGTGTTACGTCCTGTCGTAACTTTAATTCCAAGTTTATTTCGTTACAAGAATTAACTAAAATCTTGACGCATTGTTTAACTCGCAATTCTCAACGAGAGATGGTTTGACTTAATTTAGCCGGAATTACAAACTAAAATTGCCACTGTCAGAAATCATGTGTGAGCCAGTGGAAATAACCAGACGATAAAAATAATTTCGGAAGGACGTAGACACAGCTTCCTTTCAGGAAAGATGTTCATGGAATTATAGAATTCCTACTTTACCCGCGGGAATCCATTCGGGGCAATTATCGACCCACGCTTATGGATCCCGAAGGGGACCGAAACCGTCTTACCATAAGCTCCACATAGATTAGGAGGCATTTGAGTGACAAGAGGGTCGGGAATCCGATTGCCGCTCCGACTGGCGGACGGGACCGCTAAGCCCTCACTTCCCGGTCCTGCCTCATGGTACGGTAGGCCGTGGGCCTTACCGGACCCGCGGCAGAGTAACGACCTAACTTACCCGCTAACCGTTGCGAGAATTGCGAGATAACTATAGAGCGCAGCCGTTGAAAGTCTACCTTATCGACACATGATACTGGGATTGAAGTGACAAACGGACCCCGCCCTTTTTCCGTTTTTGCTTCCATAAAGCAAATGGAAAGAGTAAATAATTAACCAATAACGAGTTCACCAAAATTAGAGAAAACCATCATTTAAAGGAAAATGACGAGATTAAAGAATCTCTTTTCCCGGAAAGATCTATTTAACGAATAATCCGAATAATTAATAAGTAAGTTTAACAATTAATATTACGATTACCGCAAGAACGTTTCCTAAACAAGCCTCGTTTAATACCAATTTTGAAGATTGAATTGTTACCCGGATTATTGATAATAATCCGGAAGTATCGAACCTTGCAAATCTCTATCACCGGCAAGATGGCCGACATTTACCGAGAAACATGAAACCGGGATTCTTCGCATATACGCACACTGTACGAGAGCGAGGTCACTATGATGACACGAGTCCACGGTAGTGCATTAAACTATTTAGGAAGCGTTCAAGCACAAGAGAGAGGAAGTAATAAGTAGAGAAAGAACGAGAAAAGAATTTCAAGGGGTAACTCCTGGTCAAGCGACGAGAGCAATACCGCCTCCTCGCTGTTGCCAAGAGATTTTATAAAACCGGGGCAAAATGGATCACGCCACACCTTTTGGGATATTCACTAACTTCTCGAACTTTCTCGGGACAGGACTTCCTTTATTAAACTTTCATATTTCATAAACATTCATTCAAATCAGAAACAAATATTGATTAACAGAATCCTCCCTAATTAGGAAATAATTGTTTTACACACACGTGAACAGAAGGAAATAAGTCCTGACATTCAGGTTAAAACCACATTTCTATAGGAATATAGCCCGAGAAAAATAATTTAAATCAGTCGCAAAGAAAGGGGTATGTTAAGCCTCAATCAACGTATTAATTAATTATACAATAATTAAAATTAAGAAAACCCAGGTCACTTCATCTATGCCATGTTACCCCGCGCTATTGGGAAAAATTTCAAAGACTGGTCCGTTCTCAAAGAAAACCCCCTCCCCCGCGCACTTCTCGGAATACCATCCATGAATGAACTCCCATCTCCAATCATGATTCGCTAATACGGGGCCTCTTCTTGAACCAATCGCCGGCCCGAGATTCGCACATACCGGCAACCGGGCGCGTAATGGAACTGCAGGCAAATAACACCTTCAAAAAGTAACGACCCTTAAGGCCCACCCACTATTCCCCTATTTGGGGATGGGAAGCGAAAGGGGCAAGCTGATAAAAGGCCGAGAACCGAGAGACGACGGGACACAAGAACGGACAGAGTAGAAGGAAGAGCAGAAGTAGAAGAAATATCAGAAGTAGCGTCTAAATTTGCGACTCGTACTAAGTAAATTTTTCGATCAGTTGAGATGTTCTTTGCCGACTCACCAAGTATTATTTTATTCGATCTTTGTAGAACCATATTTTTCATTCGCGATAATTATTCCTTCTGTTCAATAAATCATTTAAATTGGACCAACATCTTTTTCCATCGAAATAACATCTTCCTGATCCTTCAGCAACAACGAATTCAACGTAAGTACATTTTCATTATTCTTCAAAATTAGTTTAAGATAATACGTCGATAATATTTCCATTATGCACCGAGCGATTCTGCTCCCCGAAGTTTTAAAATGTGTTTTCAACGAAACAATTACCCAGTGTACTCCCTCCTGTAAAAACCCAGCGAATTAATCGAAGAATTTCAACAAATTTTTATTCCCCATAGTTAAACGGAAAGAACTCTTCTCACTTCCTCGATTTCATCGACTTGACTAGAGCGTGTTAAATCAAAAAGCGTTCCGATCTGTGGCATAATCCAAACGGGACAGAGGCTATCTATTGCCGGTACACGTTCGGCGTTATGTGTTCGACCTTAGGCCTAACGTAAGTAGTGTTACTGACGCACAAATCAGGCCGGTGGCATCCCAGTTGCCCCTGATTGTCGTAACATTGTTTCCGAGCCTTTGGATTTCGTTCATCTCTGGCGTCCGATTCATGCATGGGGCACTCGCTGTTTGGACGTAACACTAGTAATCTGTGATAGTACTGTTCACCGAGAGTCCCACACACGCACGTACTGCCATAAAGATGGGAGCTATACTCGGATTGCATCATGAGAGGATTAATTTTGCACTGGCGCACAATGTCGTATTTTGTAAAGTAAGAGACTCGGTGTTCCTCCTGTTCCCTCGATTATTGTAATGAACCATGTACGACAGCTATTGTCAAAAAAAAACTGGCACGCCGAGTTTTTGTATGCCGGCTCCGTGTACTATTGTTCGATTGATAAATATGATAAAACATTTTGTTTTTATTTTCGTATTTTTTCATCACTATTGTCTGCATAGTCTTCAGTTCATATACTTCATTCTTAGTATGTATACCATTTGTATACCCCTACTTGGCTCATATGATTTCACTTTTTCCGATTTTTATTTTAAGCGATTATTTTGATGACCATTTTTTGAGAGGACTAATGTTTTTACTTTTTTTAAATGTTTCTTACCTAAAAATGTGACAGAAAAGTTTCGGGGAGTATAATTTTCCATAATAATTTATTCTTATAAAAAAAACGATAATAATAAAACGGAGCATAGCTTTGGAACAAGTAATCAAGCCATCTAAAAAAAATATGTGTCTACTGTACACACTTAAAAGTATTTTCTGGATTTTTTTGAGATAAATTAAAAGGGACATACCGACCGAAAAAAATTATTTTCGAGTATTTTTGATAAGAATAGTAATTTTTTCAAGTCGAAAAATTCAAAAAATAATGTTTTTTCAAAGTTCATCTAAAACTGCAACTTTTTGTCTGAAACATTTTTCTGTGTAATTGAATCCTTTCAAGATATAACAGTCTTTAGAAAATTATGAAATTTCGAAAAACTCAAAACAATGCGATACAGAAATTCTGAAAAATGTACATAAATCCTTTTTATATAATTATATAATTTGACAAAATTTAAATTTTTTTGGGAGTGGACAACTTTTTGACCGTTCGAAACCGGATGGAATGCCTCATATATATACACTCTAGGCCCTATCCCGAATTATTTTCCGAAAGGTTAGGTTCAAAACAGGACCAAAACCTCGATAAAGCGTCATCTCCGAATAACGTGTAAAGGGAGGGTGTAAATTCTCCTTGACCGAGATGGAGTGAAAATTGCTGATCGGGACGTAACAGCCCAATTACTGACCGTTAGTCATATTATCTACGATAAACAATCTTGTTTATATCCGGAATACTCACATTTTTTCGTTGAACATTCTTTATATTATGCATGATGTGATTGAATAAGCATCAGGACATTTTCTAAAATCGTCGACTTTCAGAGTTTTATCTGTGAACGTGTTCGTGTTTGTGAAAAGTGAATAAACTGGTAAATTTAAGTTGTACAGTACGATTAAGGATGAAATAAAACGGTAGTATGCGAGAAAATAATTAGAAATTAAAAAACGTGGGTCAGAATTACGTCTATAACGATGCCGTATGCTCCAATTAGTGTCCGTATATTTCAGTCAACGCGATGAGCACGCCGAGGTAAGTTATGTCTTTTTTGTATAAAATTTAACGAAAACGGTTATTGAAATGCATGATTTTTGTACAATATTGATGTGAATTAGCATAATAATAATAATATATAATACCATTTTCTCTGTGTTACGATTCGAAGATCGTAACACAGAATATACGTAACCTATGCATACCCATGCAGAAATTTAGTTCGGGATATTGTGTGGGCCCTTCTAGTCTTACGCAACTCTTTACGGGGCCCAGAAGGGAAATCTTATGAGTGCCTCACTGGGCTTGTCACACTTTATAACTAAGGGCCTTTAAAGGCCAATTTGTGTGGACCTTTACGGGGTTCCACAACTAAGCCCTAATTTTCTAGCGAGGCCCTCTACAGGGCCTAAACGTATTCCCCGGTATCCCCTGTACAGATGCTGGCATTAATTATTATATCTCGAAATAAATTTTGTTTCAATAATTCTTTTTTAATCGAGGTTTAGTACTTGTACATTAATGGTGTCAAATCATCGTACATAGTACAATCTCGTAATATTACGCTTAGTTTAGTTTATCATTGCAAGCTTACATCGAAATAAAAACAATTTTTTGGCACACACTCTGTAATAATTGAACTAAATATTCAATAGGAAATAGGTTTTCAATATGCTTACAGTTCCCTAACTCGTTTCAACGCTCGCATACAGTGTCTATGAATATTTTATAAACCTCTCTGCTTATTACATAAACGTATTTCTCTAAAAATATAATAGAAAAGGAATCATTTGACACGGGAACAGCATAAGAACATTATATTCCACGTATCGATCTATTCCTTATGAACCGTAACGTTAATATTATGTAGCATTATGTCTTTAACTGGAAAGTATAATTATCTGACTGAAGTTATTAAAGAGGTTGCTATGCTACTTCTCAATCTTCATAAACCTCTGAAAACTCTTTCATGTACTTTCTTTTTTTAATGCTCATGAGATCTCGATATTATCAAAAGAATAGTAATAAATAATTTTTTTGGAATGTAATTAACGAAATCATAAAAAAAGCAACTCTTCTCCGTCTCACGCGTGTTCCTCGTCGATTATCAGAACAGGAAGCTGCCTGCGCATGTTTCGGTGTCTATCCCAATCTTTCGCATTGGATATACAGGATGATAGATTTTGGTAGAACGTCTTTTCCGATATGACGGTGTCTTGAGGCTCGGTGAAATACCGTTTGATGAACGCTGCAATTGGAAATTTAAAAAAAAATTATATTCATGGTGCATTAATCCTACATTTGAACATATGTTAGAGTCGTACCCAGAAGATTATCGTAAAACGCTGTTCCCTTGAGAATCAATTTTGTGGATTTAACTTTTGGCAGTCTCACTGCACAGCAATTCATCGCCAATTCCCTCGAGATGAAGTTCTTCAAAATTGTATTGATGGTGGACTTCACGTCGGACTCCAATAGAGATTCCAACGTATCGGTCTGGAACAGAAACATTAAATTAATCTCAATAAAAATTTCGTCGAAGAAATAACCTCGTTTTAATTGAATGACGTTACAAAGTCTTTTCGGAATTCTTCATCGGTTGCCAAGCGACGATCAATCGTTGCAAATTCTTCAGGAGTCCTAGGCTTTTGGAAGTTGTATTTTTCTTCGAATTTTTTCAGTGTCATCTTATTGACTTTCAACCGCATGCTAAGTTCCACTGCATTGCGAAGCTGCCTCTGATCCTCCGATAGAGCTTTGATCAAGCACAATTGTTGTTTTATCGCGATGTACAGCAGCTTCGTATCTATATGGAACGGAGAAGAAAGATTTAATTATTTACAATAGTAGCTTCAATTATTTACATTATCAGGTTTCCAGTTTTTATATGCTTACCTTTGGAAAAAGTAATCTTTTCTCGCAACTCTTCTGCAAGCTCCATATCCGAATTCTCCGTTGCATCATTTTTGACGGGACGACGGGTAGATTCTTCCGATTCGAGCGCCTGCACTCCATCCAGGACTGCAGCATTTCTTATTTTTTCGGCCGGGTTATTCACTTCAAGTCCCGCAGTTGCGCATAACGGTTTCGGCAACTGAACCGGAAGCAGTGTTCCACGATCACGTGACTTGCTCGCAAACTCTTCGGGCTGCGATTTAGACGAATTGGCGAACGAAATTTTCCGAGCAGTAAGCGAGATGGAAGACTGAGGCGTTGAAGAAGCTTTCGTTGTTGTAGACCGAGATGTTATACGTTTTGATGCAACCTTTTCAGGTCTCTTCTTGGTGCCTTTGGCTTTTTTTTCGTTCTGTCCGGGTTTACGCTGCCCAGTCTCTTCCTCGGAGTTAGAATGTGCCTCACTTGAAACTTTGTTATTTTTCTTCATTTTGCACTGCGATAAAAAAATGTCATCGGAGAAAAAGAACCATAGAAAATTATATCGCTGACATATATCAGAACACCACATAAAAAATGGTATTTTTGTGGAACGACACAGACAAAATTTCATCGAAGAAGAAAGACACATAGGAAATTATATAGCTGGCATATATCACTTTGCAAATATGACGTTACACTAAAGTGATCGAGTTAGAACTATATAATTAATCTTGAAAAGACAAAAAATTATAAATTAGGTTAAGTGCATAATTTATGATAATTTTTTATTATTTATGTATCCGGTGAATGTTGCACCAGATATTATAGACACGGCATCGCATACATTTTTTCACACACTCATCACGCACTAAGCATCGACAACGTAAAAAAAAACGCGAATAAAAAACGCTACGATTATAAATAAATAACAATTCCAGGCTTCTCATGGGGCATTGGAAACTCGGCACTATCTCGGCAGGAGCGTGAAGTTTGCGGTATCATTTACGATTGTAAGTAGAGGTTAGGATCGCTGACGTGATTTTTCGATATGTCACCGCGAAGTTTTGATCGGATTTCTCTAATTCTGGTTTATTACCGCGAGTTTATACCTCCGCTCACGTATGTATTGTCACAAACATAGATCAGGCTCCCATAACTCCCGTCTTTTTGCCCTAGCGGGCAGTCGGGAATAAAAATGAAAAGAATACAACGGCTAATGAAAAAACAGGATTCTTTTTTCTCATTGGCTAATCGATATGACACCGCGGATTATTTATTAATGTTCCGTTCCAGGTATACCCCTTAGGAGTTTTTACCTTAGCTCCCCCCCTAGCCTAACCGTGTACCTATTCTAACACTTGTTACGTCCCGACCTCTCGATGGATTTTAAAAAAAATTGTTTTACAAAATTGATCGAGGGATCGGAGCTCGTAGCTTCCCTGCTGACGCGCGTTCCCACGGGTCGAGCGGTGTGTCGCGCTGGGCATCCGGGGTGTCATTTAACACCGCGGCTGCCCTCGCGAACGCGCTGTGCGACTCCGGGAAATGCCTCAGCATAAGCCGATACCGGTAAGCATCAAAATGCGTTTAGCTCCCGGGCCGTGGGCTCCTCGGCTTGTTCGGGACTTCGAATTCCCGCACACGCCATGGGACCCGCGCCTCGCGACGCTGAGTCGGAAAAGAACTTGATACCTTTCCGCTACCGACCTGGCCGTGGGAGAATCCCGGATCGGAAATTAAGTCAGTCTTTAGACACCAGCGAATCCGTTCAGATCGGTCTAGAGTACTCCGCGTGCTGTTGCTACTCAGGTCTGTGAATCTCCACGTCAACTGCGTCACTCTGTTCCGCCGGGAACCGTAGAGTGCGAAAGTACCGTCGGAAGTGTGTTCCGCCGTAGCGTCAATCAGGCGTGAAATAAGTTAAAGCGAGATAAGGAAGTTACAGTAGAAACATAAAGAGAAAAGGACTTATTAAGGACCTTAAGACAGTGGTTTTGTGACTAAACCCTCGTGTGATGCACGACTTTAAGAACCCCGGCCGAAGGGATAATTGTGACCGTGAGTACGATATGGTATGGAAGGATGCGTGGGAAATAACACCGCTATTACTCAATAGCTAAAAGATCGTGTACTATTATTATCATCATTATTACTCGGGGTATTAACTATTGTTTTTGGGGTATTATTATTGTCATTATTATTCGGATTATCAATTCTTACTATTATCGTTATTATTACCATTATCGGGTTTGTAACTTGTTACTTGTTTTTCTTGGGAACCATTACTATTGTTAATCACCGTAAAATAAACCTATCAATTAAGCATTATTAGACTACTATATAATTTCATCGCGAGAATTATCGTGTTACTGTCATTGTACGACAATACCTAGAAAAATACACGATAGGATAAAGGAGGATAGGATGAAGGAGTTCGAGAAGAGCAAGTCGGAATTGCTGGAAAAGCAACGGCAGTTGTCGGAACAGAGGAAGCAACTGGCAGTAGATCAGTAGACTTTAGTGGCGCAAAGGGCGCAACTTTTGGAGCAACTCCAGACTGGTGCAGGATCTCGAAGTCAAGTCCAGCAAATCGTCACGTCAAGGATTGGCGAATTGAAAGAATTCAACGTTCAAGAGGATTGGGCGTTATGGAAAGAAAGGTTGGACCAATTTTTTCTCGCTAATGATATTCAGAATGAAAACAAAGTCTCGCTGTTGATTACATTGCTTGGGAGTGAGGGTTACGCTCTACTCCGCAATTTGTGTACGCCGGCTGTGCCAGCTTCGAAATCTTTCGAGGAGCTGACAAATTTAATGGCTAACCATCTGCAACCGAAGCCGAGCATCATTGCGGAACGTTCCAAGTTCAAGCAGTGCCGACAAAACGTGGGCGAAGATGTGAAAACGTTTTTGTCGAATCTCAAGAAGCTTTCTATGCATTGTGATTTTGGTACTAATTTGGACAATCATCTCAGGGACCAATTCGTGTGGGGTCTCCGTAACCTGTCGATACAGAAGCGTTTACTTGGCGAAGGCGACTTGACGTACAGTCGAGCAGTCGAGTTGGCTCAGTCGTTGGAGGCTGCGACTCGCGATGCTGAGGAAATTGGAGCATCGCAGAAGAACCATCAGGAATCAATCAACCTCGTGGGATCGAAGAAGACATCACAGGCATCCAAGAGCAAGGGAGTCGACAACAAGAAAATCACCTGTTTCTGCTGTGGGAGAGAAAATCATCGATCGACTGTCTGTAAATATAAACATCTCAAATGTAACGTTTGCAAAAAAGAGGGTCACCTTGCGCGAGTTTGCAAAGTAAACATAGAGAATCGGGGTAATGTGAGTCAAGCGAATAAGAAACCTCGGAACCGTAATGGACACAATTATATCGGAGAGTCTAATAATAACGTCGGTGTTGATTTTGACAACCTTTTTCACTTACAAGGGGAAAAGGGAGAGGACAATAGGCAGTCAAGCGAGGGAATATTCAGTATCGCGCCGGTTAAAGTCGAATTGTTGATTGAAGGATTAGCGATCGAGTGTGATGTCGACACAGGGTCGGACTTAGCAGCGATTTCTGAAAAATTCTTAGAAAAACAAACCGAGCTTCGAGCGATTGAGTTGAAAGGAACTAGTCGTCGATTTAGATCACATCCGGGTCATACAATTGTACCGTTGGGAATAATGAATGTCGAAGTCAAATTCGGGGATTCGATTGCGAAATTAGATTTATTTGTATTGCCGGGGGATGGACCGCCAATCATAGGGCGAACGTGGATTCGTGCCTTGTCGGTACCGGTATCCCAGTTGTTGGAAGTTGGGGGAAAATCGAATATCGACTGGTTAAGTAATCAAGGTCCAAGGGACTTAGATGCGATTATTGACGAGTTCGATACGGTTTTTTCTGAAAAACTCGGCAAATATACAAAAAAAAAAAAAAATTCAAATTCATGTGAAAGACAGTACAATCGTTTGCGTTTCGGTATCGCATCGGCACCCGGGCTTTTCCTGAGGGAAATGGAGCGAGTTCTGAATGGTTTGGAGGGTGTTGCTTGTTTTTTCGACGATATTTTGATTTCGGGTTCGTCTCGTGCGATTCACAATGAGAGATTGCGAGCGGTATTGAATAGATTGAAAGATTGTGGTTTGACTGTTAAAAAAGAAAAGTGCCAGTGTGGCAAGGAGAGTGTGGAATTTTTAGGGTATGTTCTAAGCAAGCGGGGCATGCACATGTCAAAGGAAAGGGTTAAAGCTATAACCGAAGCGCCGGCACCGTCGAATGTTACTCAGCTCAGGGTGTTACGTCCAAACAGCGAGTGCCCCATGCATGAATCGGACGCCAGAGATGAACGAAATCCAAAGGCTCAGAAACAATGTTACGACAATCAGGGGCAACTGGAATGCCACCGGCCTGATTTGTGCGTCAGTAACACTGCTTACGTTAGGCCTAAGGTCGAACATATAACGCCGAACGTGCACCGGCAATAGATAGCCTCTGTCCCGTTTGGATTATGCCACAGATCGGAACGCTTTTTGATTTAACACGCTCTAGTCAGGTCGATGAAATCGACCTACTACACCAGATGTCAATCGCGTTCACGATAGCCCCTTTTCTAGTCTAATCCTTGCGGAAAGTTACTAAGGACGGGGCAGGGAATGCTTGCTTCGCAGGAACGATGAAATCGAGGAAATGAGGAGAGTTCTTTCCATTTAACTATGGGGAATACGGATTTGTTGAGATTCTTCTATTAATTAGCCTCAACAATTCGATGGGCTTTTACAGGAGGGAATACACTGGGTAATTGTTTCGTTGAAAACACATTTGAAATTCGGGGAGCAGAATCGCTCGGTGCATAACAGAAATATTAACGACGTATTATAGTAAACTGAATTTGAAGAATAATGAGAATGTACTTACGTTGAAATCGTTGGTGTCGAAGGATCGGGAAGATGTTATTTCGATGGAAGAATATGATGGTCCAATTTAAATGATTTATTGAATAGAAGGAATAATTATTCGCGGATGAAAATATGGTTTTACAAAAGTTCGAATAAAATAATACTTGGTGAGTCGGCAAAGAATATCTTAACTGATCGAAAAATTTACTTAGTACGAATCGCAAATTTAGACGTTACTTCCTCTACTTCTACTGTCGTGCCTAGTCTTATGTCAAGTCGTCTGTTCGTTCTCGGGGATCGGCTTTTTATCAGTTTGCCCTTTTCACTTCCTATCAAAAATAGGGGAATAGTGGGTGGGCTTTGAGGGTCGTTACATTTTGAAGGTGTTATTTGCGTGTGGTTCCATTACGCGGCCGGTTGCAGGTGTGCGCGAATCTCGGGCCGGCAATTGGTTCAAGAAGAGGCCCCGTATTAGCGAATCACGATTGGAGATGGGAGTTCATTCATGGATGGTACTCCGAGAAGTGCGCGGGGGAGGGGGTTTTCTTTAAACACGAACCAGTCTTTGAAATTTTTCTTAATAACACGGGGTAACATGGCATAGCTAAAGTGACCTGGGTTTTCTTAATTTTAATTATTTTATAATTAAATTAATACGTTGATTGAGGGTTAACGTGCCCTTTTTTTCGACTGATTTAAACTATTTTCCTCGGGCTATATTCCTATAGCAATGTGGTTTTAACCCGAATGTCAAGACTTATTTCCTTCTGTTCGCGTGTATATAAAACAATTATTTCCTAATTAGAGCGGATTCTGCTTAATCAATATTTGTTTCTGATTTGAATGAATGTTTCATTTTTGTGTGAAATAAGAGAATTTAATAAAGGAAGTCTTGTCCCGAGAAAGTTCGAGAAGTTAGTGAATTTCCAAAAGGTGTGGCGTGATCCATTTTGCCCCGGTTTTACGAACCCTCTTGGCAACAGTGAGGAGGCGGTATTGCTTTCGTCGCTTGACCAGGAGTTACCCCTTGAAATTCTTTTCTCGTTCTTTCTCTACTTATTACTTCCTCTCTCTTGTGCTTGAACGCTTCCTAAATAGTTTAATGCACTACCGTGGACTCGTGTCATCATAGTGATCTCGCTCTCGTACAGTGTGCGTATATGCGAAGAATCCCGGTTTTATGTTTCTCGGTAAATGTCGGCCATCTTGCCGGTGGTAGAGAATTGCAAAGGTTCGATACCTCCGGATTATTATTAATAATCCGGGTAACAATTCAATCCAAGAGATTTGTGTTAAACGGGTCTTGTTTAGGAAACGTTCTTGCAATAATCATAACACTAATTGCTTAAACTTACTTATTATTGAGTATTGTGTGTTACACGGATCCCCTAAGGGTTACGGGCTCCTTCACTTTCTTCCTCCTCCTTCCTTATCCGCGGTCGCCAGTTCGATTCTTGGGCCCGGAGCTTCGTCGCGCCCCGTCAGGTGTCAGTAGTCCCGGACATACGGATATAGTCGTAGTTCGTACGTCCTATCTCCGGAGCTATGTCCCCGTCCGTTTTCCTTTCACCTACGGGCCTTCAGTCTCGGGAATCGAACCCGCGACACCTTTTCCCAGTCTTTCGGTTTCCCATACCGAGGCGCTGGTCCTTTCCTCTGTACCTACTATTATAGTGGGTTCCAAACCACTTTTTCGCAGATAAAAACACCACAGAAAATTCTTGGTGCTTGCCGGGAATCGAACCCGGGCCTACTGCGTGTGAAGCGCGCGCCGAGACCACTCGGCCACGCTCACCCTTTGCTTAAACTTACTTATTAATTACTTGGATTATCCGTAAAATAGATATTTTCTGGGAAAAGAGATTCCTTAATCTCGTTATTTCCTTTAAATTATGAGTTTCTCTAATTTTTGTGAACTCATTATTGGTTAATCATTTACTCTTTCCTTTGCTTTATGGAAGCAAGAACGGAAAAAGGGCGGGGTCCGTTTGTCGTTTCAATCCCAGTATTATGTGTCGATAAGATAGATTTTCAACGGCTGTGCTCTATAGTTACCTCGCGATTCTCGCAACGGTTAGTGGGTAAGTTAGGTCGTTACTCTGCCGCGGGTCCGGCAAGGCCCACGGCCTACCGTACCATGAGGCAAGACCGGGTAGTGAGGGCTTGGCGGTCCCGTCCGCCAGTTGGAGCGGCAGTCGGATTCCCGGCCCTCTTGTGACTCAAATGCCTCCTAATCTATGTGGAGCTTATGGTAAGACGGTTTCGGTCCCCTTCGGGATCCATAAGCGTGGGTCGATAATTGCCCCGAATGGATTCCCGCAGGTAAGGTAGGAATTCTATAATTCCATGGACACCTTTCCTGAAAGGAAACTGTGTCTACTTCTTTTCGAAACTATTTTGTCGTCTGGTTATTTTGACTGGCTCACACATGATTTCTGACAGTGGCAATTTTAGTTTTTGATTCCGGCTAAATTAAGTCGAACCATCTCCCGTTGAGAATTGCGAGTTAAACTATGTGTCAAGACTTTAGTTAATTCATGTGATAAAATAAACTTGGGATTAAAGTCACGATAGGACGTAACAGGGCTTTTCTCGGAATGATGAATTATTATGCGAAATTCATAAAGAATTATTCGAAAATTGTTAACCCCCTGTATAATTTGTTGCAGAAGAACGCAAATTGGAAGTGGGATAGCACTTGTGACGAAGCATTCTGGGCAGCAAAACGGAGCCTAATCAAGTCTGAAGTTCTGGCTCATTATCCCAGTAAACACAGTAATCTAGCAGCAATATAACACCAATGTAACTGAAAATAACAGGTAATATTACGAGAATGTTACAAGTAAATTACATGTAAGTTGCCATTTCCGACTCAGCAATATAACACTGTTATATTACAGCGTTATATCGTTGTTATATAACAATGTAACATGCAATTTTTTATTTAAAAAACGTTACGGCTAATTCCATCCTTGGATCAGAATCTTTATTAGTGACAAACGAAATTACTCTATCGATAGGAACAAATACATCTCAGAAAAAACGTTATTCATTTGTGTGCCATCGGCGGGATACGAACCTGGGACCCTCGGACTTGTAGACGGTGACCATACCTATTCGGCTATGTTGGACTTGAGAAAATAATTTTGGAAAATTGTACACACGATTCAGACGGATTACCTACGGATCATGACTGATGTATAAACTTTAATTTTTAGCATTAAATATTGGTCGGCAAGCCGTTTATCGGTAATAAGGAAGCCAGTAATTATTTGCTTGTTATAACATCGTTATAAGCATGTTATGTACCTGTTATGAAGCCCGGTTTTGTAACCGTAACGCTTCTACACTTTGTAACATTAACATTGCCTGTAGATTAGAAATGGTCATAAACATTGTTATAAACATGTTATATGAACGTTACAGAGTCCTGTTACATTATTGTAATGTAATTACGTTATACGCCATTAACATTACCTGATTATCACGAAAGTTACACTCACATTGTTACAAGTATGTTATGTTACGGTTACACAATTTTTATACATAACTATAACGTTACACCGATATATAACAGTTACATTGACTGCATATAACAATTGAAACATTACATGTTAGTCCCATGTTATATACCCTCTATATATCGGAAGAATAACATTGTTACATTACATGTAACTTCCATGTTATATTGCCGCAATAAAACGTGTTCACTGGGATGATTTAAATTTGCCAGTTAAGATCGCTTGTGATGCGTCTCCATTCGGCCTGGGCGCAGTGTTGTCACATGTGTATTCGGACGGTTCCGAAAGACCTGTTGCTTTTGCTTCGCGAACGTTAACAAAGGCCGAAAAAGGCTATTCGCAGCTTGACAAGGAAGCTTTAGGTTTAATTTTCGGAGTAAAAAAGTTTCATCAGTACGTCTTTGGTCTTCGCTTTATCTTGGAGACGGATCACAAGCCGTTAATTTATTTATTTGGTTCGAAGCATGGATTGCCTCAAATTTCGGCAAATCGAGTTCAAAGATGGGCCGTTTTGCTGTCAGCTTACGATTTTTAAATTAAGTACATTAAGGGGATTGACAACGTTCGAGCGGATGGTCTGTCGCGTATTCCATTACCGTGTAATGAT
This sequence comes from Ichneumon xanthorius, assembly GCA_917499995.1. NCBI lineage: Eukaryota > Metazoa > Arthropoda > Insecta > Hymenoptera > Ichneumonidae > Ichneumon > Ichneumon xanthorius. The sequence continues at coordinate 25,665 of CAKJTD010000077.1, read as the reverse complement.
GTGAGTGTGGAAGACTCGGTGGAGGAATATACGTATTTGAATTTTGTCTTAGACGAAATTAAATCAATCGATGCTAAGTTAGTCAGTGACGAAACGAGTGCGGATCCGGTGCTCAGTAGAGTTAGAGGGTTCGTCATGAATGGACGGCCCGAAGTGGTTGAAGACAGATTCAAGTCGTATAAAAATCGCGAAAAAGAACTAACGGTAGAGGAAGGTTGTGTCTTATGGGGCTATCGGGTAGTCATTTCGCCGAGTCTGCGTGAGAATCTTTTAAGCGCGTTACACAGTGTACATATGGGTGTTGTTCGAATGAAAGCGGTCGCGAGGTCATATGTGTGGTGGCCGGGCCTCGATAGCGATATTGAAGCGAGCGCTAAAGCCTGTGAACTATGCCTGAAATCGGCAGATAATCCACCTAAAGCAGCTTTACATCCGTGGAAGTGGCCGGAAGGTCCGAGTCATAGGCTACATGCGGATTTTCTTGGTCCAATCGACGGGAAAATGTTTATTGTTATTATCGATTCGTTTTCGAAGTGGCTCGACGTCAAGGAACTGAGCGACATTACGTCGGAGTCCACGATCAAAGCGTTTAGAGAGTATATGTGTACGTGGGGTATTCCGTTAAGAGCATGTGCAATACCGCGGTCGGTAATAAGAACTGTAAGCAACTTTTCTCATGGATTCTGGCATATACGGTCAAAAGAAAAGTCTCATCGGAAGCGGATATTATTTCGACATCCCATGAGACTTTTCTTTTGACCGTATATGCGAGATCCAGTGAGAAAAGTTGATTACAGTTTTTGATACCGACTGAGCCCGGAATGGACGGGGAGGGGGGTGTTTCATATGGTCTTAACACTCGTGACGGACAATGGTCCGAGTTTCTGCTTTAAAGAATTTACCGAGTTTTTGGAGTCTTGTGGGATTCGGCACGTACGCACCGCACCGTATCATCCAGCGTCTAACGGGGCGGCCGAGAACGCAATTCGTAGTTTTAAAAGTAAATATAAATTATTGTTAAAAGCGGGTAATTCGAGACATGAAGCGCTGTGTAAGTTTTTATTTCATTACCGAGCGACGCCTCACTGTACGACTGATTGTAGTCCAGCGGAGCTTCAAATCGGTTGGAAGTTTCGGGCAAAATGAGATTTGTTACGCCCTACGTTACGTCACGCAGTCGAACAAAAACAAAAAAGCCAAGGATAGTTTTTCCGAGGTAATCGGCGAGTAACATTTGATGTGAACGAAATTGTTATGGCTAGAGACTATAGTGCAAGTTCGTGGCAGAAATCGAGTGTACTCGAGCAACTGTCACCGGTGACGTTTGAAGTTCTTACCGACGATGGTCGAACATGGAAGCGGCATGTGGACCAATTACGCCGTTGTAATTTTAATCGCAAAGACAATGTAAATGCAGTCGTATCAACGGCAGTAGTATCACCAGTTGACGTGTCTGGTGTCGACAGTGCGCCATGGATCGCCGATAACAGTGTGCGTTGTAACAGGAGCAAATTCCTCGTACAATAATTCCCGTATTTGTGCGCCTCCTTATGAGGAAAGGGTACTCAAACGGAAGGATTCGTGGACTCGAGCGTTAAGGAATTTTGGGCTGGCGTGTCAGAGACGATTTTGACGGTTAAAGAATATGCTTTATTTTTAAAGTTACAGGCTTCAATATCCATTAACCCTTTTTCTGTTACGGCTTAACTAGATTTATTCTATGCCTATCTCTATTTTCGGGGCGATTACAAAAGCTGTTCTTTCGGCAATATAAGCATGAACCATGGATATCACCCTAAGTAAATCACCGGTTTCTTCTTCGCTTATTGTCTCTATCTTTATCGCATAATTTTACTGCTTCAAGTGGTGAGTTTTAATCGAAAAAGATTAATTCTTGCGTGAACCGCACCACGCATGCGCGAGCAGCTTCTCGGTCGATGCGAAGTCCAGCTGGCCGCTGTGCTCGGCTGTCTAGCAGTGACGTCACGGCACGGCGATCGTCGGTGACAGCTCGCTCGCTTCGCAATTTGCAATTGGTGTTAAATGGAGACAAGATGTTTTTACCTTGTTTTGTCGGTATAGGAGCCTTCAGGGGGAGTGAACGAACCCCTGGATGTGACTTTTTCCGGTCCTTGGAGTTGAAATATTATTCCGTGACGTTTACGGCTTTTCTGACGGTCACCTTGGTCACTTTACCGGTTCACTCCAAATGACACTTTTATTGGCTCACGTTACTTGCTAGTCCTAGTCCGCCTTGCTTACTGGTAATGTTCTAAGTTCCCACTCGGCACAAATGTCTAAGTCCGACCTGGCACCTTTAGTATATATTCACTTATATATTCACTTATATATGCACGAGAAGTTATACGGCAAAGCGTCACGAATTTTATAAGTCCAAATCGTCACCGATTTTTATAAGTCCAAATCGTCACCGATTTTTATAAGTTAGCGCCGGCACAATTTTCACAAGTTCAAATCGGCACGGATTTTTAAGTCCTTTTTCGGCACGAGTTCTATAAGTTCACTCAGTCACATATGTTTATAAGTTCGCAGTAGCACATAATGTTTATAAGTTCAAATTCGGCACGAAAATTTATAAGTCCTTTTTCGGCACGAATTTTATAAGTCCAAGTCACCACAGATTTTATAAGTCCTTTTTGCACGATTTCACTTTTATTTCACTTATTTCACTTGGCACTTTTGCTTTTCACTTTTCACTTTAGTCCTGGAGAGTTGTCCGCTGGTAAAGTAGATCGTTCACTGATGATCGACTGCCGAAATCGCCGTCTTTTATACCCCGATTTTCGACTCCCACTCCGTCGGTTTGGCAGATTCCTGGCGGACTCGCGTCTGCGTGCAGTCGCCCGATTATTAATTTTCTGATTGGCGAAAGGCCTTGTTCCTTCTCTGCCCTCCAATCCCGGGTCGGTATGTTAGTGACGGTCTTCCGGTGTTATCCGTTGAGCTAATAGTGTGCTCGGTCGGTGCCGTGTGCAATGGGAGTGTCGTCATCCCTGTCCAATCAGCGCGGCCGATTTTCCCTCGCTTTCGCCTTTCTCCGACCTTGAGCGTGCTTTCGCCGCAAGCCCGCTCGGCAGCGCCGCTGTGCTTCCGAATCCTTACTGGTGGTAGCGATTACGCGTGCGCGTCGCTCGGTATCGATCGAGCCGCCGCTCGATCCCGTCGGATGGCGCCACTTGGCTCTCCGCGGGCTTGTCCGACGGCTGCTCTGCATCTCCCTTGTCTGACAGCATCTCCCGGGCTCTCGCGGTGTGACGTCACCGTGGCCACACGGGAGATTTTATTATGTAGGGGAGTTACAGCGTGTGTCGAACAAAATCGTAACGCAATCGAGAGAGCCGGAGAGCGCGAGTGTTGCGTCTGTTTCTGAAAACCAACCGGTCTTACGCCGATCATCGAGGGTTGTTAAACCACGCCAAATATTAGATTTATAATCGTTTAAGAATCGTCTTTAATGTCGGGTGAGATTTGTAAAAGCCTGATTTTGTAAAAACTGTATCTGTGATCATCGTATCATTATAAGCGAGCGAGTCAGTTTAATTAACTAACGAAAAACGGTCTGTGATAATCAGAAGGAAAGTTATGGGCTAAAAGACTAGTGTAGGGGAATGTGCTGTCGTAAGCACGCTTTGAACGACGGATGCGCGCGCAGCGCCACTTCAGCGCAACTAATAATCGTGGATATCGTCTTTTCCTCCATATTGCTCACTCTTCGTCCGAGACAGCAGCGAGAAACATGTGACATCTACTATTTACCGTTTATCTAATAAATTAATCTCGATTTAACAAACGCGTGTCGAATTATTATCCATCCAGACATTACATCCAGACATTACAGTCATGTTTATTGCCACGCAATGCTTTGTAGAGATTAGTCATCGCTGGTGCCTTTTGTTGCGGCTCTTCGCAATCCGTCGTATAAGCATACGGTTCCTTCTGAAGGATCTCGAGTCTGATCATGGGATCTTCATAAGTGCCTGAACCAAAATGAAATCGTAGAAATGAATATGATGAGAATCGGAATATGTTGAGTTTTCCCAGTTACCCAGTAGACTCTAAGGTGATGGTTCAGGAATAAAGATTACACACGATTATCTTGGATGAGAAAAATAGAACAGACTTTTATTTTCTTAACGTGATAATACAGCGCGACAGACACGAGGCTCTGCTTCTCTCAGAAGTCATGGTACGACTAGCACTTCCGATTCGTGGCGACAGCAGCGCTACCTCATGTACAGAAGCTTCTCGTCGTTCTCCCTATCACACTGCGCACGCAGGCGCGGGAGATATGAGTCCGAGAACTCACTTGCTCAACACACTCACCGTTCGAGCACTCACTATCGCTAGCATACTACATAACTTGTTAAATTGCACCCTTGGCAATGCTTTGGTAAATATATCCGCACGCTGATACTCCGTAGGTACATACTTTATCTCGATCTCACGACTAGCTACTCTTTCACGAACATAATGATATTTAACGTCAATATGTTTAGTACGTTTGTGAAATTCGGGATTTCGTGTGAGTTTAATCGCGCTTTGGTTATCCACCCAGATTACAGTCGCATCCTCGCAGCGCGAACCGATTTCTACGAGCAATCTCCTCAGCCAGACAGCCTCTCGCGCGGCCGCTGTAGCCGCCACGTACTCCGACTCCGTGGTGCTCAGCGTCACGATTTTCTGCCTCTGACTAGACCACGTGATTAGCCCGTTGGCAAAACTGAACGCATACCCCGTGGTCGATCTGCGCGTCGCTACGTCTCCCGCGAAATCCGCATCACAATACCCGACGAGCTCCGGCTCACTGCCTCCGCTCGAGTAAGTAATTCCGCGACTTTTAGCTCCGACTAAATACGAGAAAATACGCTTCACAGCCTTCCAATGCGCTTGCCCGTGTTTATTCAAATACTTTGAAACCGAGTTGACCGCGTAGGCAATGTCTGGACGAGACACAACCGCCAGAAACATGAGCGAACCGACTGCCTCTCGATACGGCACATCCACACACTCACTCGCTTTCTACCGGACTTAACACGACGTTCGGATCGGCCGGCACGCACACCGGTTTCGCCTCGAGCATCCCAAACTTCTCGAGGACTTTCTCGACATACGCAGATTGGTGTATGAGCATAGACTTTTCGGAACGGTTTCTCGTTATCTCTAGCCCTACGAATTTTTCCGCGTTCCCGATCGTGATTTCGAACGCACTCTTAAGATACGCGACCACGGCGTCTAGCACTCTATTCGACTTTGCGGCAACAAGCCCGTCGTCGACAAACAACGCGAGAATCACACTTTCACTTTCGACACAGCCCTTAAAAATACAATGATCCGCTTCACCTTGTATGAAGCTGAATTCTTTTAGGAACTTCGTGAATTTTTGATTCCAGCACCTGGGTGCTTGTTTCAACCCGTACAAAGACTTGTTCAATTTGCACACGTAACTTCCTCGCGCACCGAGATTTTCGTTCACTGTGAGACCCTCTGGAATTTTTATGAAGATTTCTTCTTCGAGCTCTCCATAGAGAAAGGCAGTGCAGACGTCGAATTGCACGAGCTCAAGCTCGTCCTGTGTCACTTTTGCCAAGAACGCACGAAGTGAGTCGTAACGCACGACAGGTGCGAAAGTCTCGTTGAAGTCCACTTCGTGTTTCTGCAAAAAACCCCGCGCGCACAGTCTAGCCTTGAAACGACACTCACCGTCTGTCGACCCCCCCCCCCCCCAAGCACTTTAAACACCCACTTGGTGTCGATGACCTTGACGTCTGACTCCTTCTGGACCACTGTCCACGTCCCGTTCTTCTCGTGAGCCAGCAGCTCTTTCTCGACGGCTTGTGACCACTTGGCTCCGTCTTGCCCACTCACCGCTTCCTGAAGAGTCTCCGGCGTCTTGTAGTCGACGAAATCGATGTTCAACCGAAATCTATCCGGCCGTTGAATCAACCGCCGGTCCCTAAGCTGGCGACCCGCCGGTGCTTCCTCTTCGACGGCTTCCTATCGTCGACGTGGCTCGTTGTCCTCTCGACCAGCCTGTTGTTGACGAGGCTCGACGACCTCGCGATCAACCTCTTCGTCGGACTCGTCTGGAATCTCGATGATCTCGTTCTCTCGCTCGATTCTCACCCGACACAGCTCACCGTCTTCGGGTTCACTCGTGTTCGCGCACTCAGCAGTCGACTTCTCGTCGAACACTACATCGCGAGACACTACTATCGTCTTTTTCTCTAAGTCGTACAGCCGATAGTTCGACGAATCCCCTTGATACCCCACTAGTATCAGTCTTCTCGCTTTATCGTCGAGCTTCCGACGAGATTGCTTCGGGATATGCACATATGCCGTCGAACCAAACACTCTCACGTGACGAAGATTTGGCTTTCGCCCAGTCCAAAGTTCGAACGCTGTTTTGACACCTTCTCTGCTGGAGTGCGTTGTACGATTGAGCACATAGACCGCCGTGTTGACAGCCTCTGCCCATAGCCACTTCGGTAGATCCTTCGCCTTGAGCATCGTACGAGCACTCTCGAAGATTGTCCGATTTGCCCTCTCAGCTCGACCGTTTTGTTGTGGTGTATGCGGCGCCGTATTCTCCATCGTGATTCCTCGAGCCTCGAGATAGTCCGCCATCTTCTTGTTTTTGTACTCTCCTCCGTTGTCCGAGCGTATCGTTTGTAGCTTCCTGCCGAATTTGTTCTCGACCAAACGATCGTACGCTCTAAATTTTCCGAAAACTTCGTTCTTATATTTCAAAAAATAGATAGTACAAAAACCCGAGGCATCGTCGATGAAAGTCACGTAAAAGTTCGCACCTCCCTGAGATGTCACTTGGATTGGCCCACACACGTCCGAGTGTACCAACTCGCCGGGTTCGGTCGCCCGCGCACTCGAATTTTCGCGAAACGGCAGTCGATGCGCCTTTCCCAGCTGACATGGCTCACAAAAGAACTTGTCAGTATTTTTCAACTTCACTCCGTCAACAAGACCGTTTTGGACCATGTCCTGTAGAGCGCGCGCACCAACATGTCCCAGACGTTCGTGCCAGGTTTTGAGACCGATCGATGACACATTCGCCTCGGCGTCTTCACTCGGCAATCTCACTCGAACGAACATACGATAGATCGCGTTTTCTTGTTGCACGCCTGCCATGATCACTTTGTTTTTACACGACACTGTCAGCAACGTATCGTCGATTCCGATAAAGCATCCTTTCCTCGCACATGTTCCCATCGAGATCAAATTCTTCTTGATTTCCGGTACGTAAAGAACGCCTTCTATTCGAACGCTGCTCCACTCGCCGTTGACGTACGCCTCGAGAATTATCGTCCCCTCTCCTTCTATCGAGCACTCACCGTCGTTGCCTAGCACAACAGTGCCACCGACGCCCGTGCGGAGAGTTTCGAACCACTCGCGGCGATGCGAGATGTGTCTCGATGCTCCGCTGTCGGCCAGCCAGGCATCGTGCTTATCGACCTCCAGTAGTTTCCTAGTTTGCTCCGACGATATACCGACGCGATTTTCCCGCGCTTTCACCTCACACTCGTCGACCGTTGCCACTAGCACATACTTCGGACTCCCGCCATCTCCTTCACCACCGCTTTGTTTCTTTTTCGGACAATCCCGCGCGTAATGCCCTTTTTCACTACACTTAAAACATTTGATGTCTTTCAGGTCTCTTTTCGGCTTCGATTTTGCGCCCGATGCACCGCGTGCTTTCTTCTTCGCGCCACCGTTTTTAACCGCCGATAACACTTCCACTGAGTCGTCACCCCTTCCGTGCCTCGCTTCCTCACTCACGAGCCGCTCCGTCAATCTACCGATTGTTTGTTTATCTTCATCGACATTCTCCCACGACGCTTGAAACCCGCTATAGCTCGACGGCAATCCAGAGAGAATCTTCGCCATGACGATGTCGTCAGGCATCTCCCTGCCGACGTTTTTCAACTGTAGCGCGAGATTTTTTATTTTCGACACGTACTGTATCACATTGTCTCCCGGTTCCATCGCGTAGGACTGAAACTTTTTCAGCAAGAGGAACTTACTTGACCCCGATTTCTGTTCATATTGACTGCAGAGCGAGTCCCACATTTGTTTCGCGGTTTCACACGTAATTAAAGAGATTTTCTGCGATCTCTCGAGAGTCGTGGAAATTAACACTTTCGCACTTGCGTCCTTTTCCTCCCACGCGTTTTTCTGCACCGCAGTAGCGTCTGCGGCCAACACATCCGCGCCGCTTACTACCTGGTGCACTCGCGCCGACCGGAACAGAGCCAACATTTCGAACTTCCAAGTGATAAAGTTTGTACCGTCCAGCTTCTTCACATGTCGCACTGATACTTCGTTCGACATTTTTCCTCGTCGCGACCCCGCACGTTATCTCCGATATACTGTACGAGACGATTCTCGTATTCGACAGAACACTCACGGAAGATGGCTGCCACGTGCCCCGCGACTCGACCGATTTTCTCCCGCGCGACACGATAACCGATACTATTTTTATTCCAGAACGCCTGGGCCCATAACCTGTTGAGTTTTCCCAGTTACCCAGTGGACTCTAAGGTGATGGTTCAGGAATAAAGATTACACACGATTATCTTGGATGAGAAAAATAGAACAGACTTTTATTTTCTTAACGTGATAATACAGCGCGACAGACACGAGGCTCTGCTTCTCTCAGAAGTCATGGTACGACTAGCACTTCCGGTTCGTGGCAGTAGACTACAGTACCTATAGGTATTTTTTCAAGATGGCCGCCGTCGGCTGTGGTGGGGATGAAAACTGTCAGTACCTATAGGTATTCAAGATGGCGGCGCAGCGGAGTGGGGAGCGCTGTCCGGCCGGGCCGCCAGGCCCGGCTGTTCGGCGCGGGGGTAGTTGGCCCCCTCCCCCTCCCCCCGCATCTCCTTAGGGTGGTAGAGGGTGGTCAGACTGAGAGAGCAGTGCGTCGGCGGTGAAAGGGAGAGAGAGAGAGAGAGAGAGAGAGAGAGAGAGAGAGAGAGAGAGAGAGAGAGAGAGAGAGACAGGTATAGTGGAGTGGGAGTGAGAGAGCGAGGCTGGTGGGTGAGAGCTGACTGAGCGTGCGGGACAGCTGGTGACGGTGTATCGTCGAGTCGCGCCATCTTGGATTTTTCCGTGCGCTGACGGCTGGGTAGCGTCAGGCCCTGCAGACTGTCTCTCTCTTATGCATAGAGCGTGTTGAGTAGCGCAGCGCCGTGACGGTGTAGCGGCCGCGGAATAAAGTATCAGGAGCGTTGTGGACAGCTGGCGACGGCCTAGACGTGACTCGCGCCATCTTGGATTTTCCAAGAGTTGGCTAGGTACGGAAGCGTCGTTCTGGCTCTTGCGCGCAGAGTGTTTCTCGAGGGTAGCTTAAGGCTTTGCGTGAGCTAGCTTGGTCGAACGGTCTAAAGCGCTAAACTCAAGTAGCGTTTTCCTTGGAAGCGCGAGTCTGACCCCACATGCCGAAATGTTTTTTTTTATTTTTCAGCTTATTTAGAAAATATATAAAAGGGATGATTGAAGGTAAGTGAAAATAATTTTGGTATATATTTTTATAAAATTTGCATGTTTATTCTTAAATTTAGCTGTACAGGTTTTTAATGTATACAAATTTAAAAATTATTCAGTCTAGCGCAGCAATGTTGAACAAATTTTTTAACACAGACTCCGCGACCCGTTAACGAGTTCCCAGAGTGTTTATTAATGTTTTTCGTATCAGTCGCCAGCTTACTCATTATACGTTTATGAAATCTTGCGGCGATTCGATCGTTTTGTTTGAGATCGGCGGTGAAAAGATTCCGGAATTGTAGTAGAGATCCCCCGCCACACATATGATAAAGGAACATAATACAAAACTGGCCACACACATTTGAAGAGAGGCTTTGAATTTGCTTGGTATTCCATCGATAGAGGGTACAGTTCTTGCGTAAGCGGTGGATATGGCTTGGTACAAGCGGCGGAATGCCGTAGCTGTCGAAGTACGATCCACGTCCTCGGCCATCGATGTAGATTGCGACCCAGTGTGTACCAGGGCGCGTGTGGTCGTCAGTGTTCACAACAAGGGCTGTCGGTCTCGTTAACAGAGTTGGAATTTGATCCGCTGCATGAACACTTCGCGAGACTTTAGAGTGTAAGCCCTGCAATGCCTGGCCAATCTGGATCGTATTCATCACTTGTTACGACCGGAGAGTAACAGTCGCGCGGCGTCTTCAGATTCAAAGGTTCAGGTGAGAAGTCAAACTGTTGTATCCGCGTGGCTGTAGGAGCTACGTCGCGAAGAATCCACTCCTTTAATTTTACAGCGTTGTTTAAAGCACAAGATAGCTCTGGCCTGTTTAAGAGCCCGTGATGCAGACAGACTTGAGCCGAGGAGGGCAGATCGTTGAATGATGGACAGTCGCTTTCCTCAAGGTTTTTTATCTCACGTGCCGTAACATTTTGGAGGTATTTCGCCTTTTCATGTCCGCGAGTATAAATGGTTCCAGCAGCCCGCGTGATCTGTCGTAGATTTGCGTGTAGGGTTCTGATTCCTACGTCTCCTTCGAACCACTCCAGGCCGTGATGATGACGAGTCGTCCAATTATTCTTCGCGCGCACTGATCTCGGGAGATCCGTGAAAACGTATGCTGGAGCGGTGATCCAATGACCTCTTTGTCTAGCGTAACGACAGCTACTTCTTTAGCAATGAAGCAGTCATCCTTGTCGTAAAACCCTTGAATATCGATGACGTAGTCCATTTTGGTGAAAAATGTTATGGTCCAGTAAGTACAACCGCTACTGTCGAAGGATCGCTATGTACTACCGATGAGCGCTGCAGATGCATCTGAGAGATTTTGGCGATGGAGGGGATAAGCGGGGAGGTGTCTCTAATTCGTCAGTTTGACCTTTTTTTGTTGGTACTGTAATGGCCCAACCCCCTTGAGACGCCTGCTTACAAATAGCTGAGAAGAAAAGTGACGTAAACAGCCTCTTCTATCACCCCCACGATTTTATTACACCTTGCACGAGGCCTGCTGTTTCAACGGGGGATAGTGAGTGTTCAGTTGCAAAATAATTCTCGTACGGTATACATCTAAAAATGGTCCACCGAAGAGCAAAACCTGTGGAAGTATTCACGAGGCGTAACCACGCGACCCAACAGAGAGGAATGCGTGTGGAAGAACGGACTAGGCGCGGGTGGGTGCAGCATCCGAGGACGAAACCGACACCCCGACGGAACAACCGGATGCAGTATCCGAAGCAGCCTCCAAAAATATGGTTTATTCGGAGACGTTAATATTTCGCTCGTGAAAGGCGGAGGCAACTGCGGGCATCGGTGAGTAACACTAAGCTTAATAATTAAAGCTTGGAGCCGGAAAAAAAAGAAAAACTGATTCATTAAATATAATATATACATTATTTTATTACAGCAACAGCAGCAGCCCTGTGAATGCATCCGTGAGGACAATCCGCGGCACAGCGAAAAGGTCGGAGCTAAGAAGCGAAAAAGCCCGGAAGAACCAAAGGAGACGAAGAAGAAGAAAGTAGAAGAGTCGAAAGCGACGGGAGGATGTAATATTGTAAAAAATGATGATGATGATGATGAAATGCGGGAGTTGCTGGAGGTTTTCGAGAGATTAAAAATCGAATAAAAACAGAAATACGCTTAATTCTGAGTGTACATTTTTTTTATTAATAGAAAACCTTACAATCCTTATAATATAATAATATTTACTAATCTTATAGAATAATTTAAGCACGCAGACTTACCCCGAAAAGTCTACCATGACCTGTCGGGAAGCGTCGATCTCGACGACATTATCGAATTCCGAGTACACAATACAATTTACAATACTCGTTAAAGCAGTCTTGAAACGTATTTCTACACGCACGCTACCGTGTCGCACAAGATTCCAGTGGCCGGCTCGCCCCGCAGAAAGATCGGGCGTTAAATCGAAGCAGTATAGACAGTTACCAAACGGATACGCATCTTTTGTTACACCACAACTATCGTCATCCCAAAGTATTCCCGTACCAGAAACTAGAGTATGATACGACTCGGTGTAAAGGCCTTCATCATAATCAGGTTGCAGAGGCTTACTAGGTACCTGTACACCGTCTACGTAGAGGGATAAGAAATTTAATGAGTAGTGGTGAAAATTAAACGGATTCATAGTTCTATCTCCATTGAAGGCTCGATTATCGACCAAGCCCAGTACGATTCGTCTCGGAAGCTGACCAAGTACAACATTATCAAGTGTTTCACCGTGAACACCGGCATGAATAGTAAATGGTTTCACTTCAACTCGAGTAAACGGATATTTAGCCGTTCCTCTACTCAAAGCCTTAGCATGTGCTAGTAAAACACCCGGACTAATTTTAACACGTTGGACAATGAGACTAGCATCGACTATATGCACCGTATAATCCTTCCCAGACGCGTCCATAAGACAAAAAGCATCTCTCGACCGTATAAGACGAAGGCGTAGTTCAACACCGTTGAGTAAAAACTTTTCCTGATTGAAGATATCAGAATGTAGATATCCAGTAAGATCTACCGTTTTACCATTCGCCATTATAGCCTGCCTCGCGGCTAAACCTTTGTTCGCTTGCACGGGGGCTTGTCTACCCTCAGCCGGCGGAGCCGTCGAAACTGGTTGAGAGTTGAAAAATGACGGTGTATCATCTATCCACATACTGGCACCGAGTTGACAGGCTTTTGTTGAAGCCTTGTAAGTCAGTAGTGATTCAATGTATGCTCGGTACGCATAGGCATTATTCGAGGGTGATACAAGTTTCTGGTTGAATGATACATCTAGTTGATTGAATAATGAATGCAGTAGATTGTTAACAGGTGCTACTTTATCATGAGCGTCAACGGCGCCGTTCCTGGGTTGTAACTTAATACGTAAGTTTAGCATTGTATGGGCTAGATCAATGGATTCATCACCATGACCGGGGACAACAAATTCAATGGGAGCCTCATCTGTCAGTGAAGAAATGGGCTTATAATGAATTCCTTGAGAACCTTCTATACTTGTCTGCGTTGGTGGGAGAGTGAATAAATCCAGCTCTGATTTTAAGCACTCGCAAGAGTGCGCGTGTAAGAAAGACATTTTATTTAGTTGATTAGCCAAATATATCTGCAACGGTGCGTTTTTTACGCTTAACAATTTTTGTTTTTTTAGTTTTTCTGGTAGGTTTTTTCTTAGGCTTTGCTGATTTACGCCCTTTTTTCTTACTACGTTTATCGGTTGAAACTTTTTTCTTTTTCTTTGTAGCTTTTCTAGGCTTACGAGTTTTAGTATATTTTAGAGCTCTAAGTGTAGGAGTACCGATGTGAGGACTAGCGTGACCAAACAACGAATGATGCTGTGCCGAGCGGTCCTGTATTTTATATCCTGAACCCTGCATGAGACTCTCAAATGTTTCGTCGGCCTTGCACTTCAAATTTCTCCCACTCTCAGTCATACGGGCTCTGAATGAATCTTTGAAGGGAGTGTTGTGCGCAACATCACCCAATATATTCATACCAGCATGTAGCGCTTCTTTTCCGACAGCGCGAGCGCCACGAGTGAGCAATGGTAATGCACGTCGAAATAAACCACTGAGAAAGCTTCCTAGACCATGGCCTCGTTGATAGGGAGCCCCAATGAAAACACGATCAACACCGCCGCCGACCTGGCTCTCGTAATGATCAATATATCGATCCATAGCGAAATATTTTATCGTATACGCTTAAAATGTAATGTAGCGGTCAACGTTCCACTCTGGAATGGTACAGGTTTACCAGTGTCGGTCCTTATATCTATCTCGATCGTGCCGAATTCAGTCCGTAATAAGGTATGTAAATCGGCGGGGAGAATGATTTAGTTTGCGTAGACCCATAAATATAATTTGTATTTGTTAACGTTAGAGCTGAAACTGTTGGAGGATAGGGTATAATAAATTACACGTCGTCTACAATAAGCGCAACACAGCGCATAGAAAACTTTATTTATTAGTAGGAACAGAAAACCTTCGTACATGCTCTCGCAGCAGAGGTACCGACAAGACTAGAAAGCATGGCCGCTTCGCTTCCGTGCTAGAGACAGCACCCGAACACACCCGAGCAATCCCGACTCCGATCCCGAGACCACTCATGCGCGCGCATACCGACGCCTGCCTCCTGTACAGTCGTCGACACAAGTTTCCCCCGAGTACAGCCAACGCGCTAAACTCTTACTCTTAACACTACCGCCGTTTGAGCGTTCACTGCGCATTAGCCCTAAGCCGTCACACAGCTCACGAAAACGCTCACGTGGCAACGCTTTAGTAAAAATATCAGCCAACTGACTCTCAGACGGAACATACTTTACAACCATATCCCGCTCATTCACTCTTTCCCGAACGAAGTGATAATGCACATCAATGTGCTTAGTACGCTTGTGATAAACGGGATTTTTAGCCAGCTGGATCGCGCTCTGGTTATCCACGTACAAAACCGGTTCACTCACACACGGAAAATTCAGGTTACACAGTAACCGCCGTAGCCAAACGAGTTCTCGAGCTGCTGTCGACGCAGCAACATACTCCGACTCTGTCGTGCTCAACGTAACTAACTTCTGCCTCTGAGATGACCACGATACAGCTCCGCCCGCCAGACAAAACACGAACCCGGTCGTTGACCTCCGCGTCTCGACATCTCCCGCGTAATCCGCGTCCGAGTACCCCACTAATTCTGATTGGCTACCGCCGTCTCTGTACTCTATGCCAAAATCGATCGTTCCACCCAGATATGCGAATATCCGCTTGACAGCTTGCCAATGATCGCGATTATGATTTGCCAAATACTTGCTAACCGAATTCACCGCATATGAAATATCCGGACGCGATACCGATGAAATGAAAACAAGAGAGCCTACTGCCTCTCGATACGGCACATTCGGCTTCTCATCCCCCTCTACAACCGGAACCAGCGCTGCATGCGGATCAGCCGGTACACACAAGAACTTCGCGTCAGCCATCCCGAACTTCTCGACCATTTTCTTAACGTACGCGCTTTGATGAATACGCAACGACTTATTTTTCCTGTCACGCACGATTTGCATGCCAACAAAAACACTCGCATCACCAATCGTGATTTTAAATGCCTGACTCAACCGACTAATAACGAGCTCTAAAGTCTTTACAGAGTCTGCTGCGATCAGCCCGTCATCTACGAATAATGCTAAGTACACTATCTCACTCTCGCACTCGCCAACGAAAATACACTTGTCGGCCTCGCACTCCACAAAATGAAAATCACTCAGAAATCGCGTAAACTTCTGATTCCAACACCGCGGCGCTTGCTTCAACCCGTACAGCGATTTTTCCAACTTGCAGACCACTTCCGACGAACCATTCTTCGACTGCTCGACCTCGAACCCCTCCGGAAGTTCCATGTAGACCTCTTCTTCAAGCTTTCCATACAGAAACGCCGTCTGTACATCGAACTGCCCGAGCTCCAAATCCCGTTGCGCCACCATCGTGAGAAACACCCTCAACGAATCGTATCTCACCACAGGAGCGAAAGTCTCGTTGAAATCGATGCCGTGTCTCTGCTGAAAACCTCTCGCCACCAATCTTGCCTTGAACCGGTGCGTTGTCTCCTCCGGGTCTGTCTTCACTCGAAACACCCAGTGGGAATCGATCGTCTTCATATCGGGAGTCCGTGACACAACCGACCACGTTCCGTTTTCTTTGTGCGAATCCAGTTCACTCCGTATAGCAACTGCCCACTGCGCGGCATCGCTTCCACTCGTCGCCTCGACATACGTGCTCGGTATGATATATTCAGCAACGTCAACCTCGTAACGTCCCGGCTTCTTAAGCGACGCTCGATCTCGCAAATTCCGCGTGAATCCTGAATTTCGTCCAACAGGCGTCCCGACCACCGGACCGTCCTGAACAATTGCTTGCGCACCACCGGCAACCACCTGAATGTCCTCCTCAGCGGTCTCGTCCAACACCTCGACCACTTCCTCTTGTTTGGCCGACTCTGGCACCGGAAGCAGTACTTTGTCGACGTCTTCCTCACCGGTCAGATCAACCTTGACCTTACCGATCCGCTCGTGAAAATAAACGTCTCTTGATACACTCACTTTGTGCGAGACAGGATCGTACAACCGATAGTTCGCCGAATCACCGTCGTAACCGACCAAAATCGTTTTTCGCGCGCGAGCATCGAACTTCCGCGTAAACATTTTCGGCACATGAACGTACGCTTCAGACCCGAACACTCGAAGATGCTGTATGTTCGGATTCTTCCCGAACCAGATCTCGTACGGCGTCTTGCTGCCCGCCCACACCGATCTGTTGAGAACGTATACCGCACAATTTACGGCCTCTGCCCACAAATTTTTCGGTAGACCCTTTGCAAGGATCATTGTTCGCGCACTCTCAACTATCGTCCGATTATCTCGCTCGGCCTTTCCGTTCTGCTGCGGAGTGTACGGTGCAGTATTTTCTTTTCGAATCCCACGCAACGCCAAGTAACGATACATTTCCTTGTTGCAAAACTCGAGCCCGTTGTCCGATCGCAGAACACTCATTTCCCGACCGAATTTGTTTGCAATGAGTCGCTCGAAACGCTTAAATTTCTCAAACACCTCCGATTTTCGTTTGAGAAAATAAACGTGACGGAACCCGCTTGCATCATCCTTAAACGTCAGAAAATATCTCGTGCCGCCCAGAGACTCCACGGACATCGGCCCGCACACGTCCGTATGCACAACTTCACCCGGCACGGTCGAAACCTTTTCCACTTCACGTCGAAATGCCAATCGATGCGCTTTGCCTAACTGGCATGGCTCGCAGAAAATGTCACTCATGTCTGTGAGCTTCACACCACTCACAAGTCCCTTTTTAACGAGCTCACTTATTGCACGTTTGCCCACGTGACCGAGCCGCTCGTGCCACACGCTTATATTCGTTGCCGACACATTGGCTTCCTCGACACTTCCCGGCTTGACGACCTTGAACAACATTCGGTAAATATCGTTCACTTGTTTAACACCAGCCGCGACCTCGATGCTATCGCGCATAATCGTGACTCGATTCCCTCGAAACATGACCTCGAACCCGTTGTTCGTACACACACCGACCGAAAATAAATTTTTCCTCAACTTGGGAACATAAAGCACATTCTCTATGCTCGCATCTCGCCAGACACCGTCGAGTAACTTTTTAATTAACACGGTACCCGTGCCCACAACGTCACACGCTCCGTTATCACCGAGTGATATGGATTCTCCGTTCCGATTCTCCCGATAGTCGGTAAGCCACTCCCGCCGATAAGTAAAATGCCGCGACGCGCCGCTGTCGGTAAGCCACACCTCGCTCTGATCGGCTGTCAGAATTTCTTTTATCGCGTCACCACTGACTCCCGCCGAAACACTGGCCGCACTCATCTCGCTCTCTTTGTCCGCGACGAACGCGCAGTCACGTGACGACGAACCGTCCTCCTTCTTTTCGCGCCCACTCGAGCATTCCCGCGCGAAATGCCCCTTTTCGCGGCACCGATAACACACAATGTCTTCTTTCGACTTTTTGCTTTTTTTCTTGAACTGCTCCTTTTTCTTCGACACATCTTTCTTCTTTTCCGCGGCTAACGCACTCGCTGTTTCCTCACCCTTCACCAATTTCGCATCTTGACGAACGAGTCTCGAGATCAGCGTATCCACCGTTTGTAAATCTGGATGAACACTCTCCCACGCGATTTAAAATGTGTCCAACCTTGGAGCCAAACTGTCCAAAATCTTTGCCATCAACAACCAATCGTCGACCGGCCAACCGATATCACTTAACATCAACGCCATATTTTGCACTTTTGACACGTACTTTAACGCAGTATCCCCCTCTTCCATCCGAAGCGCGAGAAAATTTTTCAAAAGACCGACTTTGTTCGTAACCGATTTCTGCTCGTGCAACGAACACAACTTGTCCCATTTCAGCTTCGCCGTCCTCGGAGCCAGCACCGTAGCTTGCTGTTCATCACTCAACGACGACATAATGATGAACCTCGCTGTTGCGTCATCATCCTCGAATTTATCATCAGCTGCCTCGTGGCCCGTTCGCTCCGCCGGCTTGACTCGACTCCCAAGCACGACGTCCAGAACTTTGTTCATGCGAAATAAAGCCAGCAACTGCTCCTTCCATCCTTGGAAATTCGAGCCATCGAAAACCTTGACTGTTTTCACGGAGATGCCTGTAGCCATCTCGGATACACTTTTCTCCACTCGAGTCCTGTCCACAACCACCTGTTCGCCTCTCGACAAATGGCCGACTTCCGCCTCGTGGCTCACAACGCGACCGCGCTACGAGAAAACCCACGACCGCTATCTACCAACAGTTAATCAACGCAGCTATGGGTGATCTGGGCCCATAACCTGTTAACGTTAGAGCTGAAACTGTTGGAGGATAGGGTATAATAAATTACACGTCGTCTACAATAAGCGCAACACAGCGCATAGAAAACTTTATTTATTAGTAGGAACAGAAAACCTTCGTACATGATCTCGCAGCAGAGGTACCGACAAGACTAGAAAGCATGGCCGCTTCGCTTCCGTGCTAGAGACAGCACCCGAACACACCCGAGCAATCCCGACTCCGATCCCGAGACCACTCATGCGCGCGCATACCGACGCCTGCCTCCTGTACAGTCGTCGACACAAGTTTCCCCCGAGTACAGTCAACGCGCTAAACTCTTACTCTTAACAGTATTATCTACAGGTACGATGCGTAACAGAGGTGTCTGAGCATCGCCGGTTATATAATTTTCACATATATCGGTATATACGAATAGTTTATCAGGAAGCGATAGCGATAAGTTAGCAGGATAATTTGCGATAAATTTCCACTGGGCATGGATATCCTTAATTTTTCCGGGTTCAAAGCCTAAAGCTTTAGAGATTTTATCGCCCAAACATATGTGGTCGAGCTCTATAATACAGCTATCAGGTATTCGTTTCAGGCTTACAATCCCTCCAATATCCTCATTATATTCGAGACGAATATGGTCTTTGAATATATCCGTTTCATTGATGGTGTCGATTAGGGCTTTAACACTAGCGTAGAGTCCAGCAGGAATTATAACCTCGTGAGTTTTTGGGGGATTAATATATTTTCGCTTGCGGGTGTTAACAGCATCATCTGATGTAACCTCTTTACGGACCGGGTGTGTGGGAGGGTTGCTGCTACCCCATGATACGAGAGTCTTTTTAGGTTTAAGTTTACTGTAAACCCACTCATGAGTACTACAAGCGGTAATCGGGGATGCCGTACCGTGTGGTTCATTTGTTTCATCTACATGCAGAAATGTACGGGGAAATTGAATTTCTGTTAAGGCTACGACCCATTCTCCAGGCATCTTCAATTGCTTTGGAAGCTGTGTTATATAGTGTGTTACCGTATTATTCGGGTAGTACTTCATACTACTGTTACTCGGTAGCACGAGGTAAAATTGATCTCTCATTTTTTATTTTTTTATTTTGCTACTACTTGTTCACTATATCTGTTGCGGGAATCCAGGAATTAAATTTTTCGGGGTATCCTCTCCAGCTAACAAAATATTGTTTATTACGGCCTTTGCCTTTAGTCTTGAGAATTTTTTCAATTAAAAATTCTTCCGTTTCAATCTCTTTCTTTACGATACTCAATTCTTCTTCATAGAAAAATCCGTCAATTTCCTCGTCGTTCAGATCAACCAGTTCATATATGGGCGGCTGTCTGTTCGTAAGAATCTTGTGAATCCTGAATATTTCTTCACTCCAGCGAGCTTCGTAACCTTTCTCGAACGCAGACTTTGCTTTACTGATACGTACAAGCTCACCGACCTTGTATTTAGGCACTTCGTGACACGGACTGTATCGTTTCACCATATTCGCACGCGCGACCGATGCATTGTACAGAGTCACGGCCGCCGGTTGCATCTTGATAGTAGAGTGTTTTGTGTCGTTGTAAGCTTGGACTATAGATTGTAATACATCGATATAGCGTCGTGTATTTTTATGTGTAAAATATCGCCACATCCGCTCCTTTAATGTTCTGTTGAAACGTTCTACAATAGCGGCTTTGATATCGGGGTTTCGGGCCACTCGGAAATTTATTCCACGACTCTTCAAAAATCGCTGCAAAACGCTACCGACAAATTCTTTGCCTCGATCTGTCTGTAGCCATACAGGCGCTCGACCACTGCTTCGAGAGAGTATTCGTTTGAACCCTTCTGTAGTTTCTGCACAAGTTTTATCACGCAGCGTCTCAACCCATGCATACTTGCTGAGAACATCAATAACCACTAAAAGATAAACAGAGCCGTCATTTTCATCTTTAAGAGAGCGTAGATCAACGAGATCAGCTTCCCACACGTCATCGATATTATCGACGGCGTAGTGTCGTCGCGGAAATCGTCGTCGTATAGGTCTGTTTAGTGTGTAAGCATCCTGTGTTCTTAACCAGTTAGTGACATCTTCACGAGGAATTTTCTCTTTATCAGCCGCATGAATTAGATTTGGGGCTCCGGCGTATCCAGCGTGATGCGTAGGATCATAATAAAACTTCTTTAATAAATCCATTCTATTTTTATTGCAGTTTTAATGTTTTCCACGATCGTATCGAGTCACTAGTAGGAGTTCGACGCCTGTTGCCTGATAAATTTAAGCTATTCTGACTTGTATCCGGTGTATTGGGATTTGACTTTGCCAAGTTTCGTCTAGAGTTTACAGGTGTGTTGAGCGACAGACTCTCGTACAATAGACTTGTATTACCGATAAATTCACGAGGGATCCCTAAACGCCTGAGTTCATTTCCAAATTGCTCACGACCAATGGCACGCACAGTTTTTCGATGGCGCATAGTATCATTTACAAGATCTATAATATTCGATTCTTTTATTGGTTCACCGTTGATATGGACCACTCCCGATTTATCCCACGTTAGAGTGGTGTTGGAGTTGACATGCAAATGATTCAATAACTGTTCCGCTTGTCTTCTATATGTTTTTGGTACACTAGCCAGGATAACTTCGTCAGATATTTTCTCAGCTTCAGTAGTTGTCTGGACCGTTTCCTCAGATGCTTGCTCGGCAGGTTTGGCACTTACCGAAGAGGTTGTGTTAATTTTAGGTCGCCTCTCCTCGTCGACAAAAAATTGGTGACGTTGTAAAACTTGCTGGTAAAGTTTCCATTTCTCTCGTTCGTTCGCAGGAGTTACTGAGCGTAGTATATCATCCATTTCGGCATCGAGTCTACTGAGTGTCGTGCCGGGTGTTTGAACGGAGCGTGTTTGTTCTATCTGCTCGCGCGATGGCATGACAGCATCTTGAGACACTAAAACCATTTTCTTTGCGTGCTGCATCTTGTCAATTACGTGTGAAAATATTAGACAGCACAGTGCCTATGATTGGGAGAAGAAGAGGCAGTAACAATCCGCTTCCCTTTTGCACAATTACGCGTTTTTTCTTCTTCCATCCACCGGTTTTATTTACGAGGCAACGTAAAATTTTTTTATGCTTTGACAGTTTTAGTCGTTCACTCTTTTTCAGGGGGACTGTACCATTTAAGGTATTTAATGCGCACTCGCAGATAGATCGAACCCCGTTTCTGTCTATTGTGCGTAATAGATGCACGCTGTTGTTTGTCCACATGGCATAGAGCATGCAACAAGATTATATTCTTCTTCCCAATCGAAGCTTTAGCAGTTGTTGATGGAGCCATAGCAGAGACTCGAATGATGGTCGTATATTCGTTACTGCCTATTTTATACTTGATCAATTAACGAGAACCGGATCCTCGTTTTGGAACATACACAAAATTATGGGGATCATCCGGAAAAATGCAGCTACGGAATCGACAATTATCCGGGGTAGACTGTTTCAAATCTAGAAGCAAGTAACCATGCGGTTTCGAAGTTGCATCGTGGTAAGCTTCTTGTAAAAATTTAGGGTCTTCTGGATAAATTTGACGCGCAAGATGCGATATCTGTGCTCTATCACGAGGATTTTTAAATGCTACGATGTAATTTGTATTAAGAGAAATATCCCGTTGGCCACGACCTTGGTGAAAAATATTTTGTGTTATAAAAATAACACTAATATTTTTATGATGACTCCCCTTCGTGAATAGATCTACAATTTCACCATTTGAAGATTCACGCATTAAATCGTCAATAATTAAAAGCTTTGGTCTAAGATCACCAGCAATATCTGAACTTTGAGGGAGTCCTTCCAAGAATTCGATTTTTTTCGAATAATCAGCATACCCGGCCTGCCATTCCGAATAATAAAATAATACTCGCGCAAATTCAGTATCGGCCATGGATGAAATATATTTTAGAAATTTTTTCACAAAGCATGTTTTACCGCACCCCGTAGGACCAGCGATAATTGATGTCCAGGGGTGTTTCCAGCGCGGGTCCATATTGAGTAGTGAGAGTAGTGAGAGGTATGAAGGTATTAATATATATATATATATATAAACAGACTTGGTAAAAAATATTATTTTATTTATTAATCCAACAAAAAATAAAGATCTCTTATTGAGTTAGTCTCAGTCATGTAACCGGAGTCTACCAGCTCGGCGTATAAAGATTCGGCCACGCTTTCGTTTAGAAGATTCGATACATTGAATTCTGAAACATATAATAATTAAACATAATTAGTGAGAAACGCACCCCCGCTGCTCTACCGACCGCCACTGCCGCCGCCACCAACCGTCGCCGCGTACAGAGTTACATACATGTACATATGCGTACAGAGTTACTATAAACTTATCCGGTATGTAGTACCGATACAAATAAGCGAATTGTCGCGGTTATACATATGTCTCAGAGGCTTGTTAAGGTATATGGTAGGATAGAGGAGTCTCAACAATTTTTTCTTTTGAATAAATCCATTTTTTTTTTTTTAATTTTTACAATATATTCATTTTTTTTTAATTTCATGGCGGATAATACAATCATATACAATACTAGATATAAATCTTAGAAATAGATACCAGCCTACGGTATTCCTCCAACGTTTGATCGGGGTATAACTCTCATAAATAATCCGCTCCTAAAATTAGAATATGGCCATTTTTTTTATTTACAATATTTACAATTTATAACTACTTCTAATGCCCCTTAGCCTATGTAGCCATACGGTAAAGAATCGTGCTCACCCCAACGCCTCCTCTTCACGAGGACAGGTTTACACGTTTTCGATTCTTGCCGTGTGACTACCTGGTGAAAAGCGGTTCGTCGGATGGCGCTAAACTGTACAGATATGCTCGTACCTGACTCTTTGATCAACTTGCAAATAGATTTAAAGTTGATCTTTTCCGCGTTTTTAAAATTGAGACTTATTCCTTTGACCTTGCAATTCGTGACTTGACTACCATCGGCCTTCTGCACCTGATATCCATAAAATTTAGGGCCACCAGAGACGAACCGCTTGATATAGCTAGAGCATCCGTATTCTTTCAATTCATTCGTCATGTCGCCGAGGAGATTTCCCAGAGGAGGATTATACTCTTCGGCTGAACCAGTACTTATATAAATACATGAGTCTGTATCGTAGTACAGGACGCGATTATCTAATTGCTCGAGATAGGTGTAGAGTTTCAGCCTAGCCTGAGCCGTTGTGTATGCAGCAATCACGACGTTGACGTTCGGGTTTATCTCGCTACTTTCAACGTTTTTCTCCCAACAGACGTACATCACATCGTCATTGACGTGGATAATTTTATTGACCTCGCAGCTTCGATCGGATAAAAGTTCCAACAGTCTTTGGGAGGTTTTCGCGCTGACCAAACTTGCCCCAGAACGAATTTAAACAGAGTTTTGCTACCGATCTTAACCCCGGATTGGAGTCGATTCTCTCACGATCTAATTGTACACCCTCGGCCGCGTGAAAACTATTGAGATACGCGAGTTTGCTTTCTTCGGTTGTACATTCTACGGGCCAGTCACTGGCCTCTTGCTTTACCTTAAGCCACAGATTTATGTAATCCTCGAAAAGACCTTTGCGCGCGTGATCCCGAGCGTATTGCGCAACCTCATACTGCCAGATTTCGCTTATAGCCAGGACTTTATAACCCTTTGAGACAGCCTTCTGGAGCTCGCACGATACCCAGGTACCCTCAAAAGCTCGGTCAATCTCGTTTTCGTGTGGGCACGCTTCCTGGTACATCTCTTCGCAACATTTTCGACATAACGCGAACATTAGACGATTATGCATGCGTACTGGTAACACACGATGGTAGAGATTTCGAGGTGGTAAAACTGTGCATCGTACGAGTCCTTCGACGCTGTCCAGATTGTTATCCGGACCAACGATCTCGCGGCATGTATCATCAGCCGTGTATACGGTGGGATGACCGATTGGAAAGCGCCCGTACTTACAGATGTACGGATAAAGAGAGCAAACGTCCGCGTAGTGAATTTTTTCGGAACCACTAACTTCATAATAACTTCGAGTGTTTCCCGTGCGACCACCGAAGAACGCATCTCGCGGGTTCAAAGGCTGGTCCATTAGAACCGGATGTCCATCTACAACGGCGTTAACGGCAGGATTTCTACTCTTTAGTTGAATGTATTCACACTCCCAGATCTCGTGCAACGTGTATCCGAGAGATCTTATACGATCCGAGGTGTTTAATGTGCGCATGTACCGATCGTTAAGCGTGCATCCGTACCACTCCTCTTCGCGTTTGCGAGGATCAGTATAACACTTGTCGCAGCCATGGAATTGTAGAACGTGCTCGATACCATCATCCGTTTTGATGTAGCCGTCTACGCGAGTGCCATCGAGTAATTTACGCTCCCGACCGCGCCCTGCGTGTTCGATGTGTCGACCGTAGAGATGCTCCTGCCACAGCAGCCACTCTATAGCGACCTCGGACTGTTTATCGGAACGCCGATATCCATTCCGAGGCAGAACCGAGATTTTATTTTTTTCCAGGAAGTTTCGTCTGAAAACTTTGTTACACGCTGAGGCAATTGTAACGGCTTCGCTGAACGGACAAACATCGCCTTTCGCGATAAAGATTCTACGAAACACTGCGCAGGCTTTCCTAAGAATTGTGACGTCTGTTTGACAGTAGCTCACGATCTCTTTCTGGAATTCAAACACGTATCCAGAAGTCGCAGTTTTCGTATGCCAGTCAATCAGCGTTTTTCGTTCCGAGACTGACATTGTGTCGGGTGAGTAAGCACTGAGGGGCGGGAGCGGTCCTTTGTAGTCTTGGTTAGCTAACGTATTGAACATGTGCGGGAACGTACCCTTAAAAAGAGTTTCTTCTAAGCCGAAGGCTTTTGGGAGTTTGCTGAGCGGCATATGAAAATAATTTAGACTATCGATAAATTTTACTGAATCGAGCCGCATCTCCATTATACTAGTACCGTTGGTGATCAATTTTGGTGTTTGATGCTTCACTTCAACGATGTACTTCAAAATAAACTGGGCATCGAAAGCTTTCGAATTGTGCGCGATGCAGATGACTCGATCGACTGAGGCTCTCTTTTTTAAAACGTACTCTACAAAAGCAGCCAAGGGGTTTTCTCGAAAGATTTTTTCACCGTCCTCCCTACAGAGTGTACAATCCCACACATCATCAGCCTTGTCGATGCACTGTGTGCAACGCTGTTGACTGACACACAAATTAACCTCGTGCATAT